>BLKR01002647.1:0-184791 GCA_011170035.1 Teleogryllus occipitalis
TACGAGAAAGTCTGTACCATTCTGTAACACCTCTAGTTATCTTTAAACTCTTGAAGGTATAGTGGTAAATGTACCTTATAAGATGGCATAAACGCCATATTGCTCTATCCTTTTATTTTAAAAAATTACAAAAATGTAAAATTTTTGACATGTTTGTTACATCGTTAATATTTACATTAGCGAAAATTTGTTTACATTATAATTATGAGTACATGCGCTTTAAATAATGTCATAAAATTTCTCGAAATAGATCAAATAGGAGAAAATAAATCTAATTAACAAAATTTATGAAATTTATTTTTCTTTATTTTTGATTTTGTTGGTTACCGAAATTTAAATTTGGACTGATATATTTTATTTTCAACAAAACATTCAGAGAAACTAAGCAATTAATGGTGCCAACAATATTTAAACAAAGAGAAGAGCTTGAAAATATTTCCCTTCAACTTATTTCTAAAGAAAAACATAATTGCAAAAAAAACATTAAATAGCAATGACAATTATATATTATCCATGTAGTATTATATTTAGATATCTAAAGGTCTAAAGATCGCTATTGCATAGACATGAAGTGCACTTATTTGATCCATTCTTATAATATTTCATCTCCAGTTCAATGAGTATTTGATAACTGGTTCTGAAGTGAGTTATACAACCTTCATAAATTTACGAAAATGTGTAATACAATTATTGAAAGAACAAGAACATATTAATTAACCGAAAAAAATCTTCCTTTTGTTTAGTTTCATCAAATTTTGTAAACACTTTAACTCCCAAATCCATTTCTTCAAAAATAGTTTCAAATTTTTTTAAGTTTTTGGTAGGGATAGTACCAAATGCACCCTATCCGATGACATAAACGCCATATTGCTCTATTCTTTCGTTTTTTCAAATTTTTCAAAAATTAAATTATTTTGACTTGCCTCTCTCGTCGGTAATATTTACATTACCAAGGATTTCTTCACATTATTAGATATATACGAACATGTGTTTTAAATAATGTCAAATATAGTTTTTCAAAAACTCAACAGTTTTCTGTAAAACTGAGCTCAAAATTCCGCATGTTCAGAAACGCACAAATGCCATTTTCTCGAAAATGGCTCCAAATTTTTTCTTGAAATTTTTGCAATTGATAGTGCTAGTTGCACTGTTTAATATAACGTAAAGTTCTTTTCAGTGTATTCATTTGTTTTTTTCAAAAAATACACAAATGTAATTTTTTTAATACCATCATTAATATAGACATTTCCATCGATTTGTATACATTATTACATTTACGAGTATAAGTACTTTAAATCACTTCAAATGAACTTTTCTGAAAACTCAATAGATTCCTGTAAAAAAGGAGCTTAAAATTTTGCATTTACGGAAAGACCTCAACGCCATTTTCTTAAAAACTAATCAAAATTTTTGAATGAATATTGGTATTTACGATAAGTTTTTAGCCTTCTTTAATATGCTTGGAATAATATTTCGGTTCTACTATTTGAAAACTGAAAAGTTGGGAAAATTTCGAAAAAATAATTTTGCTCTACGATAGGTGGCCACTGGCCAGAGAAGAGAGCAAGACAAAGCCAGAGCACACCAAGGAAATTAGAAAACTTTACTACGAGAAAGTCTGTGCCATTCTGTAGCACCTCTCGTTTAACATTGTCCTCCTATCCTCCCTCCTTTCTTAAAATTTCATGGAATGTTCTCTTCTTTTGTTCTGTTGAATTGAAAATATTACTGGCATAATTTCAAAGTAATTAAATGAGTTCAAGGGACTTAATCTTCCTCTTTTCCTTACCACGACCTGTTAATAAGAGTTTTCAGTATAAAATCCGTCGGCACACGGTTACAACACTTTCTCTTGTCACGAAGTATGATAAAGTAAAAATGTGTCACAGGCGCCAATAGTTAGTAGCTGGGATGAGAATGGGGAAAACGGAAAATCTAACTCACTAAATGTATTAAGAGACTAACAAGTACGAAAATGTCTGTGTGATTTTTGGAGCAACAGTAGGTAAGTTAACCTTTGAATCTGAGAGAGAGGAAAGCAAAATACTCATAACAAGAAAAGCTGGAGCAATACCGAATTGCTGTGAGCTATAAACTGCTAGTTATTTCTAAAAAACTATTTTCCGCCTCTGAAACAGACAGGTCTCCCTTCCTCTATTGAGATAACTAGCTCTTGTATGGCTTTGCTTTTCTGAGCCCTTTGTATAATGAATAGGAAGTAGTTCAGTTTTCTCAGCGGTGAGTGAAAATATTGATTTTTCTTATCTTGCCTAGTGGCAACGCTGTATATAGTCTTATCTCATTTTACTTGGAGTCGAAAGTACTTCCAAAGACAATTGACAGGTTGGAAGTAGCTTCAGGAATATGGGGGAAAATCGATAATCTCTCTCAACAAAAATGATTTTATGCAACTCTTTTCTGAACTATAATATCCTAGAAAACAGAAAGACGTCATTAATATTGTCGCCTTGTGTGTAACTAAAAGCAGTATTTTTTTGTTAAATTTGGTCGAAATATTTTTTTGAAATGAAAAAAATCACTGTTAATTTTTTATTAAAAATTTGTATTATATTTGTTGTATTTTACAAAATTGAAAACACAAAATATATTTATACCTACTGATCTATCTACATACATAATTAACACCAATAGCATACACCATAGCAATCAATGTTCAGGAACATTTCCACATTCAAACCCCTTTTTCGACAAATTTAATTTTGAAATTTATTTAATTTTAATTTAAAGCTATGAAATTTCAATTTACAATCTAAGCCTCTCCCATGAAGACAAGGGATTCCAGAAATATTTATGAGACCTACTTTCTGGAAACCGTATTAACTTCGAAGTAAGACATTGCAAATACGTTTTGACACATTAAGAATAATTGTAACTGTAACACCAACAGTTCCATAATCTTTATTCACATTATCTATGAAAAGCGTTTGTGAATCAGTACATGCATTTACTATTTTGTTTCTATCTAAGTAAAGGAGACAAACAGTATAGTAAGAATAAAACTCGTATCAAGGCAGACAGGAGACGTCCAGACGGGATTTATTGAATTACATACAGATACAATAAAACCATGATATTTCTTCGTTATACAGGTAGAATTCTGAGATATTTCTTGCTAAACGAATTTTTTTCCGAAGTACTACGTGTATCTTCGAGGTATCCGAAGCATTAAGATCGCAATTTCACAGTAAAGTTTGTGCTCTAGGTCAGTTTTGTTCGTGTAAAAATGAAAATAACAGTACAATATTTTAAAATACTTGTTATTCCCGATTTAAAATCGTGTTATTTTGATATCAATGCTGCGCATCTATTACGATTTTTTTTAAATTCCTTGTTCTCTTTCGCGAATTTTGCTAACGTTGAGTAGACAAATGTAGAATTTTGTAAATTAGTGGATTTTTTGGTAATAGAATGGATAAAAGTATCTGCGCAGACAGGAAATCGAAGCCATTACTCTCCGAATAATGGTATATCACATTGACACAGAGCCACCCATTCCCTATTTTAAAGTTTATTTTATAAAAACACATTTTATATTAAAGAAACTTGAAAGCAATATTAATTACAAGAGTGGTACTAATGGCACAGACTTTCTTTGCTGTAACCTAGCTTTTTTTGTCTTGACACATACTTCTGCCAGCTGTCATCAATCGCCGTTCAAAGTACTTTTTTTAAAAAAAATTGTCAACTTTTCGGTTTCTTAATAGTACAATCGAAATATTACATTAAGACTATTAAAGAAGAGTAAAACTTTGTCCTAATAGTAATTCAATGAAAAATTTAGAGCAGTTTTTAACAAAATAGCGTTTAAGCGTTTCAGTAAATGCAAAATTTGGAAGCTCGTTTTCACAAAAAATTTTCAATTTTCAAAAACTTCATTTGAAGCACTTTAACACGCAAGTACTACAATAATGTTTATAATTGCTGAGGTCCTAGACTCGAGTCCCGACTAGGAAGATTTTTGACTCTAGCTTGTCAGCTAAGTCGAATTCAGTCGCTATCTAGAGGAGAGCTTACCGCTCCGGTCGCGTATCCGTGGCATGTTGGGGGTGGATGAGCGCGCGCGGTTTAGGTATGTTGCACAGAATAGACCAAGGCCCCCATGGGCGAGGATTGACCGGCGGGGAATATGTGCACATCCTAGAAAATGTTATGGTCCCTTCCGTACGGGTGCTTTATCCTGACGGTGTAATACGTTTTCAGCAGGACCATTCTCCAGTCCATAAATCTCAGTTGGTTCAGAAATGGTTTGCAAGGCGGGAACAAGTCGAGCTTCTCGATTGGTCGCCTTGTGGCGCCGATATGAACCCAATTGAGAACGTGTGGGCCGAGACAAAAAGAACACTTTCTGAAAATTGGCCCAACCCGCAGCCAACGAATGCAGATGCCCTGTGGGAACTGGTATGAGGGAGGGGGTAGCAAACAGTGAAGGTTACGCTGCTAATCTCGTCCGTTCTCTACCACGGCGAATGCGTCAGGTAGTAGAGAACGAGGGCTTCTGGTCATCCTATTGAAGGATAGCCTGAAGACCGGTCCTTTTGAGGGCCACAAAAACATTGAAACAAAAATTGATAATATGACAATGAATCTTACACCTGGCTACTTCTCATGTATGAAAAAAATAAACAAAAATAAAAAAATCTTAGGTACGGCTCGAACTCACTAAGTTACGACTACCATACTGGCCGCGATGTTAACCGTTCGCCTAAGAGAGTGGTTCTACAAAGATTACTTTTCGAGGAATATCAACTCGGCAAATACAACATTAAATTAATTTTTGAGAAAATATTTTTTAATATTTTTGAAACATTGCTACTATTTATCTCAAAAATACGCGAAAAATATAAATATTCTGAAAATTGTACACTATAAAATTGAAAGATTTTATAGTGTACTGGCAATAGATTTCACTAAGAAAAGTTGTTTTCAATTTTGATGATGTAAGTCAGGATCAAAAAACTTCAAATAAAATTTCCGAATTCCAGAGAATTTACTAATAATCGAACATAAATCATAATTGTAAGAACATTTTACTCACATTGAGCTCACAGTTAAAAAGAATTGGAGAAGGTTGTGAGTAAATTTTAAAGATTTCGTATTGACTTATATGAAATGCCGCCCAAAATTATATTATCCGAATCAAATTCGACTCGCAACGAGTTAGGTTGAGCATTTTCATCAAAATGTCGAAAAAATATCTTGGATAATTACTTCCTCTTTACTACGTAGTAAGCCGTTCACGATCCCGATGTTCAGTCAAATGGTAGAGAACGGGGGTTCCTAATCGTTTAATTGCAGAACGACAAAAAGGTCCTTTTTATTTCGTATCGGTACATTTTTTCGACATTAGTTTCGAAATCGACACATTAGTTTTTATAAAAACCACAAAATTATACCGGTTTTCCATTTTAGAAATTAACCAAAGAACTTTTACTCATTCGAATACGTATTAGAGAAATCCAGTGTTATAAAAAACTTGAAAGTCACATTAAAAAAAAAATGAGAGTAGTTTTTTGTGAAAACACTTTGTGAAGTGAAAACACTTTGGCTTACAGTGTTATTATTTATTTGCCTGATTTGTTAATCAGACAAGAGGTTCATGTTACAGATATGTTTACAAGAAATATTTGAAAAATTGAATACTTGCATGTTGAAAATTTTAAATTTTGTAACGAAAATGAAACTTTCACTACGATTTTAACGACTCTTTGCACAGGTTGCAATAATTCAGTTTCATCATTTCACATGCCAATACTACGTCGTTGACCGAAAGAGACCCGACAGTGAGGGATGTTTGAGTCTAGTTACATATCTTGGTCGAATTTAGCTACTGATTCGAGGAGAATTGCAGCTGCTGCCTGCTCTTATCCGGCAGTTTCCTCTGTTTTTTCCGACAAATACCAGAAAAATCCGCCAATTATTTGCGCAGCATTACACAACTACCTCTATACTACGTATACATGTCTATACGCCGTATATACGTATGTATACGAGATAGTAAAAATGCCGAAACAATACCTTAACAAATGGACTACGGACAGCGGATCATTTCTGCCTCAATTATTGTCTCCTCTCTCTCTCTCTCTCTCTCTCTCTCTCTCTCTCTCTCGCTCTCTCTCTCACACACACACACACACACACACACACACACACACACACCACACACACACACACCACACCACACACACACCACACACACACCACACACACACACACACACACCACACACACCACACACACACACACACACACACACACACACACACACACACATCACACCAATCACACACAATCACACACACACGCACTGACATGCCCAACTCTACCACACATGACGGGAGACCAGATTGGAGCATAGTTCATGGCGCGGTTGTAGTGTTACCGCGCTTGGAAAGATATCTGGAAGTGAAACACTGTAAGCCGAAGTGTTGTGGATGGACGGCGGATCAACCGTTTAAACGAGGGAAGAATTCTACCACCTCCCAAGGAGTAAAATGCACAACACTGACAGTACTAATAATAGTTAGCGCGCCCGGAATCACCAAACAATCTCTCAATGGCAATTTACTGTATTCGATACAAGAATACAAAAAAAATGAATATTTTTTCAAGATTGTTTGACTAACTCAGTAGGAAGATCATAATCTACAACAAAATAAAATACGGATTAAAGTTTTATTTAGCGTCTTATGAACATTGCCATAAAATACTTTTTTTTAAAAAATCTTGCAGTTTAAAACTCCCAGCAATTCGCTGTGGCTTCAGCTTTCCTTGTTATGTATATTCTGCTTTCCCCTTTCTAAGATTCAAAGGTTAACTTATCTAGTGTTGCTCCAAAATGGCACAGACTTTCTCGTACTCGTAAGTCCCTTAATACGTTTAGTCTGTGTTAGCTTTTGTATTTTTCCCTATCCTCTTCCCAGCTACTACCTATTGGCGTCTATATCACATTTTTACTTTCTCATGCGTACTTCGTGACAAGAGAAAATGTTGTAATCGTGGGCCGGCGAATTTTTGAGAGAAAAACTCATTGCCAGGTCCTGGTAACGAAAAAGTGGGTAAATCGTGTTTGTATTCGAGAATATACGAAAATACTTCCTCTGACACGTTGTGTAATCAGAAACAATGCTTATGGTTCCTTGATACAGAAAATCGATTGACGGCAAAGCGTCTGTCTGTCCGACCGTTCGTCCGTCTCTGGTCAACGCTAGTGCCTAAGCCGTAGTACCGATTTTTTTTCCAAAATTGGTATACTTTGATCGATTTAAAGGAACTCAAGGCCCCATGAATTTGAAACGGACACTTTTATTTTGGGAGTTCTTTAGGAAGAACCTCTATATTTTCAAAATTTTCTCAAAAATGGCTCCAAAAATCTTGATGTAACTTTGACCTCGAACCGCGTGAAGAACGCTTAAGTGATTAGCGTAGGTCACATTTTCGTTGAAATATCTAATTTTTCGAAAAATAAAATATTCAAAAAGTTTTCGGTGCTTTCCTGTATCCACAATATTAAAGTTAGAGATTTTTTCTTCATGGAAAGGGTTCTTTAAAGGCAAATTTTGAAATAAGGTCATGTACTACAATTTATCAAAAATATGAATGTTTTTCGCAAATTTTGTGTGGAATTTAGACAGTTTTTACATATTTTAAGCATTTTTTTCTAAAAAACCGGTTCCAATTTTTTCTTTAAATTTTCTTCTCGGCAGAAAAAAAGGAGTGTTAGTATCATTTCCAGCAAACTCTGAATTTTCGAAAATTGTTATATATTAACATTTCAAAACTACAAAATTGAAGGTAGAAATATTTTCCATAAACAGAATCTGTTCTAAAAATCAGCTCTTTAAAAGAGATAATTTAAAATTGTTTGAAAAATAAGAACTTTCTTCCGTAAATTGTGCTAAAAAATTAAGCACTTTACATGAAAACATTTTCTCAAAAACCGTCTCAAATATTTTCTTAACTTTTTTTCACAAATAGAACAGTAAAACCTTAAGAGAATGGCGCAGATGTAATTTTTGTCAAAGTCTCATAATTTTGAAAAATTTCAAAGTTTAATTTTAAGTGGTGGCGATAACTTACTTTTCTCTGTTTCGTTTATTAATATAATTTTGGTATACTTGACAACCCTTGTAATTTGCTGGCTGGTTTCATGAACTCAGCATGCATGTATCCGGCTGTGATTTATCCATTCGACATTCATTTGTTAAATACCCAATGCAGCATTTTACGCATCTACGCGTGTCTTTACAGTAGTTTGACCGTATTTTTGGCACCGATGGCATTGAACTGGTGTTTTCTTTTTATATTATGGTTCAAATTTGATTCTTGCATTCAAAAGATCGTCAATTTTGTAAATTTCTTTGTTGTTTTTGTGTGGTTCTAACTCCATAATGTGGAGGTGGAAAAAAGGGTGGTTTAAAATATTCTAGGATACCCGATATCGCACTTTCTGTATGTTACGAACAAGAAGGCCCTGAGATTTACGTTCATCTTTGACTTCTTCTTTGTTCACAGACAGTGAATATAACGAAGTACTACACGGAATACTCTGTTTTATTTTGTTTGATATGTGTGGTATTCCATATCTTTTTCATCCAGTACTTTAGTTATTTTTCTGTAGTCTTCAGTACTGTGTATGGCTTTATTTTTACTTGGTCTCTTTGCATTTGATTTGTGAATTCCTTTAAATACATGTGTTAGTTTAGAAATTCTATTAACTTCGGTATATTCATAACATTTGCACAAATATTGATAATATACTGATACTTGTCGCATTTTGCGTTTACTTTTCATAGCGTCAAGTTCAGGTAGCTATATTTTGTTCATTAAGTCCCAAATAATCCAAACAGTCATTTCAAATTCAATAAAACTCTACAATTCCGTTGCTAATAATATAATTTGAAATGATTTTCTACAAACGATTAAAAGGAGATATGAACATGCCCCTGGCCGAAGGAACTAAAGTAAATGACTGACTACAATAAAAAAATATTTCAAAGAGCATTATATTAAGCGTCCAATGCCCCCAAAAGGACTTGGAGACGCGTTAGGAAGGCGCAACAAATTTAAAAAGAAACTTATTCATTCTAAGAATGGTTATTATTAGTTGAAATGGTAGTGTATGGTTTTTGCTTTCCAGAGACACGGGAGCATTTGAAGAACATAAGAAATTAAAGAATTTGTGAATGTTATGACTATTATAGTGTAGCGGGTTCCTAGTTGAATCGACTGATTCTTTTATATGCTCGGAGAATTTGTGCGATCTCAGAAGATGACCTTCTTGGCATTTACGTATTTAGGGAACAATTGTACTCGTAAGAACTTAAGTTTCCATGCTTTTGACTCGATAAGCAATGACCTCAATCGACTTACATTCTGAAGGTAGTTTCAAATAGCATTGTGGTGACAGGGTCAGATGGAAAAAGAGTGTACGTTGCGTTTGCAAAACGACTTGAAGGGCAGATTTGTGAGGTAACTGCGAAAAGATTGACTCTCAAACAAATGTGACTTGTCATGACGAACTAATTTCTTATAAACAATTACATACTCGTATCTCGATAATGAAAGGAGATACCGCCGATCGGATTGTGGAATTTTGCATCTCGTTTAAAGACAGTTTAGAGAAAATAAAAAATTTGCAATATTTGCAAATTTATAAACAATGTTCAATTTTTGCAATTCTGAAGTCGGAAGAGTTCCCTGATGTCCCAGAACCGAAAACTACGAATTAACAATTTTGCAACAAATAAACATTTTATAAACAATTTCGAAACGTGTGCTGTACGGACCGGGAGGGTCCTCAATTTGTCTCCGAGTTGAATATTGCAAAATAACAATTTTGACAAGAGATGCTAAATTATTACTAAATACCTAGTTTAATTGTTGCAAAAATGTTAAATTTAGTAAAACCGGATACTTAAATACTATTTTTTCGCCAAAACTTCCCACCCCCAAACATTTTCCCGATTCTGGAGCCGCCTTCGCACATTTCATTTCTTCGACCCGGATTCGGAATATTCGTTCATATACTTAAGTTGTTTTGCATTAAAATTAATTCAATTGAATTTTCGCAAGTAAATCTAGATCATGTGAAAAATGTAATTAAACATTTTTCAAATCCACTAATTCTATTGCATGTGCTAAATATATTTATGTCGTAATGTATAATATTATCTTTATTGATGTATTTCATGTAGGCCATCGAATGGCTTGCACTATGACGTAATGTGATCATTCCCGCCCCTTGTGCCTTCTGCGCCAATACTCTCAACCCTTAGGATAAACACACCTATCATACGGAAAATTGATTCTAGATATGCTGATTGGGCGAAATCCGGCCTATCAGCTTCTCAGTCGTTGGCAGTTGGTTGAGATTGTTCTTTTGTAATAGTTAACTACGAAAGAAGCAGATGGCGTTGTTCTCCGTACAGTGCTGCCAGAATGTGCAGAAGTACTGGGACTTCAGAAATTGGCCATACCCATTTTACGTGACGACGGCGGTACATGCAATGTGAAGGGTTTTAATGCAAAGAACAAAAAGGAATTGTATAGTAAAACTTGCCATCTGCTATGAGACCAATTGCTCATGGGCCTGGTATTCCGATACCTAAGCCACCTACAGACACTATAGAACTTATTTCACATACAGGAAGTAAACGTGATTCATCATCATCACTTGTATCCGACAAGTTCGTTCCTGAAACGTCAAATGCGCCACAACCACTATCACAAGTCAAGCTAAATGATATAGTAAGGGATTTAAACTTTCCCAAGGATGCAGCTGAGCTGTTAGGTTCCAGACTACAGGAAAACAACTTGATGGCAGCAGGTACATCAGTGACTTTCTACAGCAACAGAGAAAAAGATCTCTTGCAGTACCTCAGTGATGAAGAAAATCTAGTTTACTGTAATAACATTCCAGATTTAATAAACAAATTCGGTTCTGTTAAATACGATTCAAATGACGAGGTTATTCATCGATTCGACTAAAAGAAGTCTTAAAGGCGTGCTTCTACACTGTGGTAATGTCCTTTCTTCAGTTCCAGTAGCACACTCAAAGGACGATGGAGTATTTCAATGATACCAAGGAGATACCAAGAACGATGGAATATTTCAATGATACCAAGGAGATACCAAGAACGATGGAATATTTCAATGATACCAAGGAGATACCAAGAACGATGGAATATTTCAATGATACCAAGGAGATACGAAGAACGATGGAATATTTCAATGATACCAAGGAGATACCAAGGACGATGGAATATTTCAATGATGGCAGTTTACTGCTGGATGCTATGTACGGAATCTACGGGAATACACAAGAGAAAATCCAAGAGACAAACATTTGAAACTAAACGAACAAGATTTTACTGATGTATGTTTGTAAACTGAATGGAAATGTGAAATTTTTGGCAACAAAAACTCAAATGCATTTGTACCTATTATATAAATGCTGGTTTTGTAATTTTTTAACAATAACATATGTGGATATTTCATTCTTGAATTGCCAAAGAACCTGATGTGATAGAGGAAAACGAAGGTCATTTTGGAAATCAGTGGTACTGAAGTATTTAGAATCACATTTCAAATGTAAAACAGCTCACAAAAAAATTGTAGACCTGTGTTATTTATGTTTACAGTTAACACTGCACATAGATTAAAGAAAACAAACAAAAGTATTGTAATCAACAAGCAAAATTTAATTCATTATCTTGTGGAGAATCCTCCTGCCCTAAAGACCTTCTGGCACCTTCCAAGCATTGATGGCACTCATCTTTTGCGTATTTGAGAACCTATTGCCTCCCATTCTTGTCAGGACTCTTTACATCATCTTTCGAAGAAACTCCATGCTAGGCAATATTGCGATTCAAAATGGCTAATAAATTCTCTATGGGATGTAAGTCTGGCTAGTGAGCTGGAGTGTTAAGCTATTTGGGGACATTCCATAATAACCAAAATCTAATACTGGTTGCTAATAGCACAAGGAGAGTACACGGAAACAACGATTTTTAGAAATCTAGCTATTTTTGTAAGTAGTCATACTTTCCACTTGAGGGACCTGAAAGACCCCTTATTGTTCTCCAGCTTAGTTAAAGGTATTTCCATGAGGAAAAGTGTTCCAAAGTCGACAATGAACTACGACAATGAAAACCTTTATACTTCCAATTTATGATGCCCTCTCTTTTGAGTTAGCAGATTTTAAATACAAAATTTAGTTTCGTTTTTGTCATAAGTGTAAACACGTTCCTTCTGTAAATTGTGCTAAAAGTAGAAACTATCCAACATTAATCTTCTTTCAGAATGTATACACGATAGACCACCTAAGTTGGCCACAGCAAATATCTTGAAAACGGTTTGAGTTATCGAAATGCTAATTGCGCCGTGTGTTTGCAGCTGATGGGGAAAACAACATACTTTGATTTCTTCTTTGTACCACATGTGATTTTAGAGATATTGACACAACTTTGTTTTTTTAAATAGAAGTATATATTTTTCTTTATCATTCTCAAGTTCTTTAAAAATGAAACAGTGCAATTAGAACTTGATAAACGCCATGCTGCAGCGCGCAAGAACAGCTGACCTTGCTGATATCGGGCTGACATTGGGCCACTTCTCATTGATGGAAACGTAGCAGGTAAAAATTACTCCCGATTCCTCAGCGAGACTCTGCCCGTGCTCCTAGAAGAAATTCCGATGGAATTGCGTCACACAATGTGGCTCCAGCATAACAGCTGTCTGGTTCGTGTCGAAGCAACTTTTAGATGAAAACTACCCTGGTCGGTGGATACGAAGATCGCCAGCACGCTCACCTGACCTCACGCCCCTTCATTTCTTCCTATGGGGAACTGTGAAAGGCATTGTAAGAACTGTGTAAGCGACGGTTCGTACCACTCCAAACGACTTGAGGAGGCACATCGTAGCAGATTGTGCCTAAGTACAAATACAGAACACAATAAAGTCCGTTTTTAGATTGCTGGAGGCAAGACTTCAAATTTACATCGCGATCGACCGAAAAAACATAGAGCCCATGATCTGAAAATAGTGAATTTCTTGCGCGCTGCCATTTTTCTAAACGTTTAATGTAAGCATGTTATTTTCAATATTGTTATTCCCCTTACTATTAAATTTCTCAATATCAACAATTTATTGAACTTCAAAACACAGAACGACAAATGATATTATATAATAGAACAAAAATAGAAGATACGATGGATCAGGTGTACGATCTGTTAATTGTCTCGGCATTTTTTGATCATGGAATATACCTTTAATGTCAAATCTACGATAACTTACTTCATGGCCCCCAAATTCTTTCTCTTACCCATCTTGCGTAGTACTGAAGATTGTTAATACAAGCCGAAACAAAGTTCTCTGCAATATTCAATATATATATATATATATATATATATATATATATATATATATATATATATATATATATATATATATATTGCAACCGGGTTGCATTCTCTCTCCCTTGACTGTTCTTATTTATAATTATCATGCCCGCACGTTGGGCGCCCAATGCAACCTGTCTATGTTCCCTCCTATTTACTCACTATCCTCGTAAATCATGCTCTCACACGGCGAGAACGATAACTTAACTATCCACGTCCTTTACTGTTTACTCGTCACGTGAACTAGCTTTGCCCTGCACTAGCTCTATCTTACAATTGGGTGCCAAAATACCTTCGCTTATCAGTTGCCCGTACCTCTGCTAGCTCGAATCACTATTTATATCCTACCTGGTCGTGGTCCGCGCGCTCATTCCATACGGACTTGAGGTAAGGGTCCGTCTCGTTCGTGCCTGGCTCAAATTTTATACAAGTACTAAATAATAACACATGGATCCAAGGCAATTATGAGCCATGTGGGGGTGCTCATACATTTAATTTCGGATTTCCTTTTCTTATATCCTAAACATAAACACAATATGCCCTTCCGACTTACGAAACATGACAACACAAATACATAGACACACAGGAGAAAAAAAAATACAAACATGCACACTGAAAATATAATACCAAAATCTCATACATACACCAGAATGCGCATTCTGTCGTGACCTTTTTATAATCATATCCTTAACCTAGTATCAGGACTTGGTCTTCGAGAGAGTTTTTCTTTCTTTGGACTTGCGCGTGAACAAACAAACAAAAATACAGTAATTGCACAATTCGTGTCACTTCCCTTTTCGCAGCGATGTCACTTCCTGTCAGCGCCCGTCGTTGCTAGTTGTAATGTGCATTTTCCATGCACGCAGTTCCCGTTCAGCTGCCATTAGATCCCAGATGCACTCGTCCATTTAAAATTGCCAAATGTCTTCACAATTATTGCTCCTTACAACTAGTCGCGTCTTCCCTAAATGTTCTTTCGATTTCTCGCGACGTATTCAAATTTTGTGACGCTCCTGTTTCCTGCGCCTAACTTGCGTGAATAATGTCCATGCAGATTTTCCCGTGAATTTCTAAACAGATTGAATTGAATTTTAGTTCCACTTCATCTAAACAACTGATTTTATATAACCGAATATAAATCAAGAACTTTTGCACAATACTTCCGCGAAATTTCTCCAAAAAATTTAACATAGCATCAAACGCGTGCGATCATCATCCGGCTCGACCTGATTCTGTCTGTAACACATTTTACATTGTTGGTCCACAAAATCCAAGTGACTGTCTTTTATCAAACACATGCCGATCACCATAAAAAATGTTCGAAAACGTTTACATTTTCACTGTTTCCGGGCGTCTTGCGTCTTACTATCTGCTTTATAATTTTACTAACTTTTATTTTGTAATCGTCACGTTACCGAATTCCCTTTTCCTGATTTCCTTTTTTCAAAAACCTTTATTTTTCGTCTTCTCAGCTCGTGATGACGTCATTTACATCTTCGGTCGCTTTTTTAATTCTTTCTTAATCCTCTATGCTATGAAACTGAATAATAATTTATTCTGAGCCTCACATAAATTCCCCCGCGCCGTGACTAATTTTGCCCTGATCTGAATATTTTTCTCTATAATTTCCGAAAGTTTGGCCAAAATCCACCCAGGCATTCACTGGATATTCAATAAAACCCGTCTTGTTGTATACTTCCAGAAGTACAACAATGGGTGCCATGTCCTCAATCTTCGCCGTGTTATACATGCAATTTACACAATTTATGATATTTACGGAACCCGTGGCTCGAATAATGTGATTCTTGTTTTAAAATGTTCCTAAATTTGGGTTCTATTCACTGTTTATAATGCATATTTCCGCCCCTTATGTTTTCTATTACTTTCCTAATAATTATTATTACGCGGCGCTGTTTTCTATTGTTTCTTTCATTCTTAGTTCCTCTTTGCTTACGTAAAAGTTCCGTGTTCCATGCATTCTTGCGGGCTAGTCTCACAAATCATTACAATATATATTGCGACGGAACACACGTCGTGACCTTCCCTCCGACGCGCCGCGCATAATACAACTCTGTTGCGAGAAGGAGTCGTTAGCCCTAAGGATGTGTGAGATCGCGTGGGCGTTACCGGCGTCGTTCGACAGTCCACTGCCATCCCGACGTCGGATCTCTCGAGTTGTTTCGAATCGTTTGCCTGGATGAGGCTTATGTCTGAAAATGCACCTGGGTGAGGAATACGGGCAGGTTTGTACTCAAAGCAAAACACTTGTGGCTCTGGCATACAAGGCTGTATATTCTACAATCAAGAAACGAAAAAAAAACACAACACACAAATTCAACAAAAATAACAACCCTTCACAAATAATCACATTTTAAATAACACCTTCGTGCTCGGAAATGCATATTCGAAGCAGTTATCGCTACCTTTTATAAAAACAAATCACCTTATTTCATCATCAATTAAATAATTTGTAATTCCTGCACCATTTGGTGTAGGAAAACCTTCGTCTTAAGGACACAAAGAACACAAAGTTTTAAATTCCCTGCGCTAAATTGCTTTCGTTTCTTAAAAGTGATTATTAATTCACAATACACTTCAACCACCAATGCTTAGAAAACTCAGTACAGACCAAAGTTAACTTAACTATATGAACTTTGAACACTTTATAAACCTCTTTGAACACTCAATTAACTGGGTGACTTGTTTAAAGCAAATTAATCACTTATGTTCTTAACATAGCTTTCATTCAAGAGTTCCACACGCCAGCATTCACAAATGTGGCTTGAAATGCGTAATATTTGAAAAGCTTTTAAAAGAATAGTGTGGTTTAACATTGTTCGATTACATCTTTTTCGTTTCTGCGACCGTTCTGTCGCACGGGTACTCACGCTTCTCCAATGGGGTTTTACGTGAACTGGCCTAGTCGAGTGCTGCGAGCGGCGCCTTGGCGCCTCGGCGTTTGGGGACGTGGCGATCGCGCCCTACGCGACCTCCGGGGCTCTCGCTGCGCTGGTCCGCGACGGCTCGTGTTGGCGACGCGCCGGGGTAGCCTGGCCTCCACGATCCTCCGCCCCTCCTTCCGCTGCGTTTCCGTACCAATTTTCTCGGCTGAGAATTGCCTCGGCCTCGCCTCTGCGCCCGTCTTCCTTCCCCAACACAAATGCTTCTCTGGCGGTGTTTTCAGGAATGGTTATCGCCTTGGCTCCTTGCTTCGGTGATGTGACGTAGCGGCGTTGCAGAAAACTGTTCGGCGTACGCCGGAAAAGAGTCCGATTCAGCCCTCACTGAATTCACATAATTTGCTCCCACTGATACACCTTTTTTCCGTTGTGAGTTATCAACAAAAAACGAGTACAATGTTCGTTCTCTTCCCGTATTCGGATGAAACAATCTCGCGTGAAGTTCACTGCTAGCGACTCGCGACCGGTTTCTCTTCACTAACCATCACTTATAACGGTTTTTACGTGATTTGTGAGACGCGTTCCTCAGCGATCCGTCCTCCTCCGAGATTTTTCTGAGACTCTTTCAACTTTCAACGGAAAAAATTTCTTGCCGTTGGCTTCCCTCGTTTTTCGGATACCGGCCAATCACAAGATCTCGTTCCCAAGCTTATCTTTCGAATTTCTTATTCGTGGACAAGCGTTTCGCTCGACGCGGCCGCGGCCGACGTCAGACAGTGACGGGGTTCTCGCGCCGCGTTCAAATTAGCGAACTGCCGAAGACGGTATTTTGGGAATTTTTATATATGGTCCGGTCCGTTACCAGGGCGTATATTCGAGCTCGTCTCAATATATATATATATATATATATATATATATATATATATATATATATATATATGTATATATATATATTATGACCTAATGGTCATGTAACCATTTATTTATAAAAACGAGACGCCAATTTGAATCGGGCGCGCAGGAAAGAGAATCGAAAGTCAGTCGAACGGTTCTGGTGAACGAGTCGCGCAGAGCGAGAGCAGACGCGAGTCATAGTGGCAGTGAGTGAAGAGAGCTGACATGGCGCGCATGGGGTAGGTAACGTGTATCAGTTACTACAGTGTTTTCGGTGAACATCGATGAATATATGTGCGGAGAATTAGTAATAAGAGATTGAGTAATAACTAAATGCAGTGGACAGGAATATTGAATCGAAGGAACTGTGATTTGAACGTCTGTTAGTGATAAATAATACAATGAAGATGGAAGCATGTGGCGGGCGAATGCGCGTGGGCCATCAGCAAAATACTGGAGTCGGAGCGGCGACCACGCAGACAAGCCGGCGGCAGCGTGAGGGGTCCCACCACGCCGTGGCGTGAAGGCTTCGAATAAAGGCAGCTGTGTTTCTGCGCCAAGAGATTGGGAAATACAAGATGAGTAACCGAACATATAATAGTCATGTAATTCAAGTGAATCCAATATAGCCACGCTGATCAGAGAGTATATTAAGGGATAGGGCGCGTCAATGAACCATCACGTAGATAGGAGAATGAAGTATAGGTTATACACGTACAATGTTAGCAATGGCTGCAATAATAACTACAGAAGTAATTAGCGAAAGATTCATGGGCTATCACCAGATATTTGATTATGGGAGCTCCCGAATAATTTAGTGTAATCTAGGAATATAGTTAAGAACAGATGTTGATTTATATCGATGTAGTATTACTTAAGGTTGAAGATTCATGTATTTACTGGTATCAGATTTTCTTTATGCTTATTTCTCTTTGACGAATAAATGTGTGATTACAAAGTGGCAAATTGGTGATTAACGAACTGTATAAAAGAAAAAAAGATAGCAAAAATCCACAGCCAACATCTTCCTTATAAAGGCGCTCCCCCCTAAAAAAAATCCCTTGTCCCTTTATCATTTTAGAAACAGCAAATATTGCTATTAAAATTCAATATGTGGTCACTGCCTCAACCGATGTGGATTCCTAATTGAGAAAGTGAGGTAAGTACAGTCACTATATATATATATATATATATATATATATATATATATATATATATATATATATATTGTGACGGTACATCGTCACATAATTATAATATTTTATTTGGGGCTGAAAAGCCCAAGGGTGTTGACAGGGAGAAGTCTTTGATGTTTGATGATTTGTGTGCAGATGTCAAACATGCAGATTGTCAATCTCCTGTACAATATGCGATATTTGCAGCACTACATAAATACATCATTTACAACAAGGTGCACAAAAACTACAATTAAAATGTCAGTTGGTAGCGACGGATTTTCCGGAAAAAACTATCCGAAAAACTTAGAAAACTAAACATGAATTCAAGAATTAACAATTCCAAAATACAGAAGAACATTGAAGTTCCTAAATGTTTTCGGAATTCAGAAAACTGTAGGTATTGAAGTCATCAATAGAACTTCCGCAAAAAAAGGAAAGGTTAGTGCTTTTTTAAATTACATATTAATGTAAATACAAATAAACATTTTGGTTTATTGTTTATGTGTAATTTCCTGTTCTTATTTATAAACGCACAAAAAGATAGAGTAAGGATGATCATACAAATTATTAGAATAATAATTGCTGCTACAAAATATTAGAAAACACTAAATATTTTATTAGATGCCATAATTGCACATAAAAAATACCCTATAGTCAAATTCCTACTGTTGTAAACTATACAAAGAAATAAAATACCATTGTATTAAATTCTACTAACAATTACTCCACTTTTCCCGTCATGCCTTGTAATTTTAGAATGGGCCTTAGAGACCCCTTAATTGTTTAAGTGTAATAATCTTCTCCGGTGCATCGACGGATTAAAGCTTTCTTCACAGTCCGTGAACATCTTTTCTTTCTTCCGCCGGATTCAAAATTCGTTTCGAACCATTATACCTAAACCTATTTATAACATGTTGCAGTGGTGTGCGATCTTTCGGCAAATTTTTGTTCATGGAATAGACCTTTAATGCCAAATCTACGATAACTTACTTCATGGCTCCCAATTCCTTTCTCTTACCCATCTGGCGTAGAACTGAAGATTGTTAATATAAGCAGAAACGAAGTTCTCTGCAATACTTTATATATTCAAAGTATATATTGTGACGGTACTTCGCCACATTAATTATAATGTTTTATTTGGGGAACCTGAAAAGCCCAAGGGTGTTGATAGTCTTTGATGGAGATCGTTTGTGACGGAAACGATGACAATTTTCAGTAAAATTGGGTTTTATTTAATTCTCGAATGAGAAGAAAAGAAAAACATAACAAATTCAGTTAATGAAACAGAGGAAACTCGTTCCTCACACCATCGAAAAATTATACCTTGAAAATTCTCTTAGTAAATGGGATCCCGTATGCAATTTACCAGTAATATCTTTACAGCATATATACTGTTTTGGAAACTCACACACTAAACCTCGTTAACTTTCTTCAACAAAAAACTTAGAAAGGTGTACTTTTTTTAATCACCCAACGTATTAATGAACCCCTTCCAAAATAAATCCTAATTCTAACTTTAAAGTGTTTTAATTATTTAAAAAAAACTTCAAAATCAACTACAGATTTTTTCATTCCTAGTTTGTTAATTTGGTATTTAAAGAAAGTAATTTCAATTACTTTGAAAACATTAAGTTTATAAATTTGTAATTTTTTATGTGAATTTTCGAAACTGATTTTCACTATAATTTCCCACTCAACGCACAGAACAAAACTCTCAATACTTTCAGTACTCTCAATACTCTCAAAACTCAATACTTAGGGTTACGTCATCTGCGACTGATACTCCTCTTCCAGCAGCAAATTGACATTATTTAATGCACATGTACTCGTAAATATATTAGTGTGATGAAATCACCTCTAATGTAAATATTGCGGATGTGAGAGACGCGTAAAAAAATTCAGTTTTGTAATTTTTGAAAAAACACAAAAATAGAGCAATATGACGTTTATGACATCACATAGGGTTCATTTGATACAACCCCTACTGAAAATTTAAAGAAAAAATTTGGAGCTGTTTTTGAGAAAATCTTGTTTCTGTAATTTTTCAAAATTGCAAATATTGCACGCACTTTTGCACGAAAAAACTAACATTTTTAAAAAATGTACTTGACCTTAAGGAAATAACTATTTATGGACAACAAATTTTCTTTGAAGGAATAATCTCTATCTTCAATTTCGTAATTGTAGCAAGCTGCCAAAAAAAATCAATTTTTGGCAACTTTCGAAAACGGAGTGTTAAACTTGGAGGTAAGTATTACTCACTTTCTAATTTACGGTCGTTGCCCGAGCGGCGGCCTCTACCGCTCACGGGGCCTGTGGACGGGCTCTCATACTAAGGTCACTGTCATGCAGCACGGACCCCAAACGTCCCCTCGACGGCGTCCCCCACTGGGAACAAGATTGCTGTAACATTCAACAAACAATTCAATAAGAATGCACAGAATACATGCGACAATAGGCAAAACGCTGAGTATTCTACTCCCAAGCTTGCTTTTTGCCGCAATGAGCAAGACGCTGAGTATTTTAACTCCAAGTTTGCTCTAACATACATAACCTGCTGTAAATAAGAACAATCTGTTAAACAATACCAATATAACATAATCTTACATTCTAAGAATCCATAATCACATACATCAACATAGTGTGGCACTGAGCAACCATTTCAAAATGATTGAAGGCGTTGTCATTGTCAACAATATTGTTGACAATGACAACGCCCTCAATCATTTCGATTATGTAAATGTCAACTACAACTCACCACTAAACCAATACACCATTTCAAGACCACTTCAGGCATTTGCGCTTGAGGACACTTATTAAAACACATTAAAACCACATGCATTCTTACGGTACTGCGGCCAGGCTCACTCAACCAATTTTGAATCTCTAATTTAGTAAACCAAAAATAATAGCATAATAGAAGCACAAGTAGTGAGCGGCGAGTGGCGATTAGAACGGGCCGTGCGAGCCCTTTTATTACTTTTCCTTTCGTAAGTATCATGCCGCGTCGCACTACTTCGCGGCATTCAAGCGTAACACAGGTTTTTAACCATTAGCGCTCTTGCTGAAAACAGTGCGCTACTACGATAAAGTATTTGTTATGCTAGGAATGGATCAATTCAGCAATTCGTGATGAAGCCGACCATAGAGCGAGCTCCACTGTGGCTCGATCTAGGAGCCTTTACGTAATGCAAGGGTATATATATTAAAGGGCAGAAGATATTAAAATATTTGCCTCTAAACAACACTATTTAATCATCTGAGTAGCTGGATATTGATTTATACCGTTCCTAAAAGGTTATAGTTTGGTCATACAGCAGATGTTTATAAATAAAACTATTTTAATTATATTGGCGTTTTTGCTGCATCTTTACCAAATCATTTTTACATGTAAAATACGTAAAATAGAAAGAAGCTCGCAAGAGACTCCTTTATGCAAACCCTCTCATGACCAACATTGAGCAGATTTTCAACACATAAACAATTATTACCACTTAAAAAATAATAAATTCTATGGCTTTCTAGTACAACAGAAAACAAGCCTAGAACCTAAAGATACAAACGTTTGTCTTCATGGTAGCAGAAGCGACGACTTCTCGGATGTGGCACACAGTTTTTCATATAGTTTAATTACTCATGTGTGAAACATGACATTGAGAGTTAACCGTGAAAGTCAGACCTATTCAAACTATGTAACTGTATTTCACTCTATTCTTACAAGAAATTAAAAAAACATTTGGAGCAGTTTTTACAATATTTTGAAAGAAGAAGGAGAAAATCGATAAGATTTTAATACGCCAAAAATGTTCTATTTGTTACGATAGGGAGAACTCATGCGCACAATAATTGCAAGAAAAAAACACGTGCAGTATATGTAATATTGCCTTACGCTTAGAATCTTTCCAAAAGTGCTGAAAATTTAGTAATAAGTATTGTATTTACAAGTTGTATAAAGGGATATTGTAAGTTTAAAATTTTAAAAAATATTAATATTACGTTTATTATATCTATGTGCCTGATATTTTACAGAAAATTATTTACCGGCTTGTAAATTGAAATGTGTCGAATAAATGCGCCGATGTGGCTATGCCAACCAGATTACTGTGCTACGGGATCGGCTGTATTTGCTCGGCATATCGGGTTAGTTTAGCGAGGGCCACCCAGAAAATCGGGAGCGACATTTCTTAAGAATCAAAGCAAAGGTATCGTCGCTACTGAGTAGTCTTGACAAGAAAATAAAAAAAAATGTGTCACTCAACGTCTACATTTGGCAATAACTGAGTAAATTCAATAATAGAAGTTCAATTAATGTAATTGTAAATTAAACATATCGGCGTAACATTAGGGATCCTCGTGACACCCGAAACTTAACGTGACTTCTAAATGATCCGAGAGTCGCATTCGTCCATCGCGTCCTTTCACCCAAAATAAACGTTCAAGACGTATTCTAAGAAAACATAGCCAAACAATATAGAAAAATATTCCTTTAGTTAGTTAGAAAGGTAGCAAGAAAATACTCTGACACTACGGAACCAAAAGCCCAAAAACTTCGTTGGCGTTCAACCAGTTAAGATATATTTGAGAAACAGATTTCAGTCAGGAAAACACCTCTACCTTAAATATTTTATTTGTAAGAAGTCGTCAAAACACTTAAACCATTTCAATTTTTGAAAATTCAGAAATTTCAACGAAAATTAAGCCAGCAACCATTCTTAAGCGTTCTCAATGTTATCAGAGGGCAAAGTTTAATATAAAATTGAAGCTAATATTCGTATTTTCGAATTTTAATATTCTTTAAGTTTTATTTCGGTTCTACTATTAGGAAAGGAAAAATTGCAAAATTTTTGAAAAGAAAGAATTTCGGTAATGATAGATGGCAGCAGGCATGAGGATGGGGCAAGACCGCAGAGTCAGTCCACACCAAGGAAATTATAAACCTTTACTACGAGAAAATCTGTGTCATTCTCTAGCATCACTAGTTGCAATATTGTTATATTACAGTGTTAACTGGTATAATGAAACATATTATTGCAGATCGTAACCAGGGAAGTGTCAGGAATTAGAACGGAACACTTCGCTCGGGCATTTGAAAGAGCGCCACATCGTTCATTGCTTGGATTCTAGCAAAGGAATTAGCCAAAGATGACTCTACATGATCCATCATTGGGAGATAGCCGACTAATTGTGTATGAACGGAAGAATTTTAGAAACGTTCTTCTCACCAATGCTAAGAGATTGAACTTAAAACTCGTACTTAACGACTGGCAATTAGATCTCCTCCGAGAAATAGACGAAGTCATAATAATGATGCACGAGTACTGTATCCTCAACATGACTCAAGCCCTTGATGTGTGGGTTGCAAAGTTTTCACAGGAGAGGGGTAAAAACAATACCGTTGCACTCTGGACAGTTGGAAGTGATTTCGAAAATCACGTCATTTCCTGTATAAAAGGCGCTTTGCACTTGTGGAAGAAACTGGGAGAGAAGGAAAATGTAAATATTGATTTACCTGTGGAAAATCCCATAGACGCAATTGGAAAACACTATCATGGAGAGTTATCCGTTGCGTTGGAAGATGACGGAGTATTAAAAGAAGCGAAGATGGACAACGAAAACGGAAGTGTGGACGATGCAAATGGCCTGTAAGAAACCACTCCTGGAGCAAATGCCGATGACGACAGATGGTGGGTGAGGGCCCTTCGATCGGCGCCGCCGCCGCCCCCGACGCTGCTCCCGCCACCTCTGCCGCCGCCGCCGCCGCAGGCCGTGCAGGTCGCGCCTCCTGGTGGCACCGACTAGTGTTGTGCGGCTGCCTCAACGCAGATGACGAGATGGGCTAGAGAATGTAATTGGAAGCCAGTACCAATTATGATTGTTATGATTATTATTTGCGTAGAATTGCAAAGTGCATGGCATTTTGCTGTGTACTTAAAACGAAGTTTCAAGCTCATATAATGAGATATTAATGCAATATCCTTATCAATACTTTTTTATTTCATAATATCAAAGGTAAAAAATATCACTATCATGTAATATTTAAGAAATATATTTATAATCTTAACATGCATGACCTGGAAATGTATGCATTTTCATAAATAAAAAACAAATGTCATGCATATTTGTTCATTACTTACATCCTCTTACCAAATAATATTTTGATAATTCTTAATTTTTGTGGAAAATAAAATTTATCACTACTCTTGAAAATCGGAACAACTTCCAATCATCGGGCACGCTTGAATTGTTGATCGAAACCTGAAATCTTGTTAGATACAATAATATTGCCTCTCCACCGAGTTTAATTATGTCAGTTGAAATGGAATCTGAACCCTGCGACTTTCCATTTTTCACAGATTTAATTCGTTTTCGCAATGTGTTTACGTCTATATTAAACTTATTTGGCACAGCCTCCCTCGATATCTGAGTGAGTTGAGATTTTGTTTAAAAACGGAACTGAAGTAGACATTAAAAGCGTTTTCTTTTTCCCGATCATGTTAGTAACCTATTTTTGGTATCTCTAACGATAGGAATTTCTTCTTTATTTCCTCTTCTTCTGCAAACATATTTGAAAAACCCCGACCAATTATTTCCCTTCCTTTCGAGAATATGCTTTAAAAATGTCTCTTGCGCAATTTTCTCTTCCTGCTCTAATTCTTTCAAACAGTTACGATAATGTATATTATGATTTCCACTAAGATTTTTGTTATTGAAAGCATTTCTAGTTTTCCTCTTCATACGTCGATAAAAAATGTTTTGTGTAGTTTGGAGTCAAACACAGTCGCTCGCCTTGAATTTCCTACCGAGGAGAATGTAATACGAGAAATATCTCGACGCAGCTGAATCCTACGCAATTTAGAATTTGTATATTACTTCATATTTCTTTGTTCGTTTCTTACATTGGAGCTTTTGATATCCGTGTACAAATTAATCTTTTACAAATTAATCTTTTACAAACATTTTTGATAATTCATATTTTTTTGTCCGCGTTGAGGGGAATGTATTTGCATTTTCAGTATTGATGTATTTTCTTTGAAGCAATCCGCAAACCTTAATTAAAATTATCCCAATTCGATTTAATTTTTTTTAATACGATTTGAATGTAATATGAAATAAACATTGCTGACCTTCAGGTAATACCAGATTTCATTGCAAACAATAAAACAATAGCATTCCGCGCTGTGAGGTGGCAGCAGAATTTCTGTGAATATCGTCTCGTTCTTGGGACATGATTTAGCTATATGAAAAGGAGTTAAAATTGTCAAATTTGTGTGGATATTTGCTTGAAAATATTTAGTTTTCGCACCAAATGTTATATGATTTGTAATGAGTTTTACGAAAGGTTATGACTAAGATGTGTTAATTCGGAGAGTAATTGTGGGGTAAATAGTATTAGATAAGCATTTCTATGGGCGAGATAGTACGCCACTAGTGAATTACTTTTCAATAAATCACTCCAGTACGGAATAAAGACTCTTAATAAGACATCAGACTTTGTACGACCCATTATAAAATTAACATTATTATAAGCAATGTCAAAATTGATGTACATACCTCATTGCAAGTGGAGAAACCTGATCAATTCCACCTGAAGAACATACCATAAAATACGAATCGGTCAATCGTTTAAGACGGAAAAGTGAAACCGGACCGATATGCACGCCGATATATAGTCCGTACGGATCTTTGAGTTGTGACCACGCCAGAGACTCGCAGAAGGCGTCTGCCATCTTGTGGTCAGTCGGAACGACGACGACGTAGAGGCCGTCAGTCTTCAAGCGAAAGTTGGCGCAAGAGGGTGGAGGCGTTCCCATGGTTACCACCGCTCCTTCAGCAGTTCATCGGCGCCCCCCCCCCAAGCCTCCGGCCACGTTCGAAGGCGTACAGTACCACCAGCAACAGGGACTTCAAAACCACATCTCACCCTGCATATCATGCAACCATTCTCCTCAGCCCCCAGCCTTCAACACTGCCTCGTCCACTGAACTTCGTGCAGCGCCACCTGCAACAGGAACATCAAATATACTTCCGCATCCACCACACCCTTTAGTGACCCTTTCTCATTCCCCAGCTCTCTACCCTGCCTCATCCATTCTACTCCGTCCAGCACCATCTGCAGCAGGAATGTTGAAGTTTCATCTGCCTTTACCGCATCCTGGAGCAACATTTCCTTCACCCCCAGCACTCTACCCTACCTCATCCATAGTATTCTGAACAGCACCAGCTGCATAACAAACATCAAAGTCACTTCCGTCCCCACCACATCCTGCAGTAACACTTACCCACCCCCCAAGCACTCTATCCTTACTCGTCCATTCTACTATGTACAGAAATATCGAAGTCTCTTCAGCCCTCTACACACACTGCTGCAACACTTTTTCGGCCCGCTGTCCCCACCCTTCCATCGTTCACTTCTCTTTGCGTGCAAAACCACATGCAGCAGAAATACCTTAGGGTCCTCGCCCCTCACTCTTTGGTAATAATGTTTTCAATTTTAGTTCCCTTACCCACATCATCTGCATTAACACCAACAGGATTATCAAAGCCCGACACGTCAATACGCAATTTGTAATATTCCTTCTTTAAAAGACGAGGAATCCGAAGAAAAATACTAAATCGTCTGCAGCCACAATCTGCAGCAAAAATATAAAAAGTTTCCTCTACTCTTTCACATACCCTCAGCCATTAACGGTTACTTTATAGTCAAATACAACATATGCACGATCTCCCGTGACAGGAATCAGAGCTCGAGGCAATTCCGATTCCCAGGGTCTTCTCCCTCGCCTCAGACAAGACTACTGCTTGCGGCACCATTTGAGACAGGACCTCCATTGGCCACCCTGCGACTCTATTTCCAGAATATAACCTTCATTTACGCCTCCCATACCACTCACACCATCAATACTTTTTGTGACAGGATAACATTTGGCCACCTTGGAAGTCCATAACCTGAATTTGACGCTATTCCATGCGTCATATCATTTTGTCACCTTGCACGTCCATAACCAGAAGATGACGCTCCTCCATACGGCCACTACAACCTATGTAACTAGGTTATGTAATGTCCTTGTGTGAACGCTGGTGATTTGTTAGATCTAAATGTTGGTAGAATATTTGAAAGAAATCCGTAACTAAAGTGATAAGGATGTCAATGTACATGGATTATCCTTAATCCGTGTTATGTACAAAGTGGCAAGAAAACATTGGAGTTTGAAAGTTCAAAAATTGAGGTAGGTTGAGAGAGTATAAAGTACAATAATATACAGTACAGAATATACAGTAATCTATAATGTACTATATATAGATATCGTATACATTCAAAACACCCTCTTCTTTTACAGAAACTTGTTACAGAAAATTGAATTGTTTGAAACAACGCGAGTGTCACAGTTGCCAAAACAGACTAGAAGTGTGAATAGATGGACAGTCTCAAACATTTTGAATTGGGTACTCAGAGGCAAATGTGACTTGCTGAAGTACTCATTCGCACTATTGAAAATAATACTGCAAGGAGGGATCCAAATGTAAATAATTCTTTACGAAGTAGGGCAGCTTTTCATTAGCACTCACAATTTCGCTATTTACACTGTTTTCATGTTTAAATTGGTAAAATGGAAAATGTTTGAATGTTTTGGGCCCACCCAGTGGAACTTTTTTCTTGAATATGTGGTGTGTAATGAAGTATGTATTATAACTATTGGTATGTATTAAGACTAATTTGTACTGTTGTTTTGCAAATCAATTGCTACCAAATAATGAATTCAGTTTTCTATAAAAAATTAATATATGGTATCTTTGTTTCATCTAGATTGGAGTGTTAATCCTATATCCAATAGATATTAGTAAACCTAAGTTCTGAGTCTCCTGCAATTTTTCCAAACAGATCTGGGATTCTCATTAATATAAAATATAATTGTATATAATTTTCATATTCACATTAATATCAAATATAATCTTTTATTCTATTTAGTTAGTTTCAGATAAAGCAAATTCACCCAGATAAAACGAATGACCGTAACTTGAAGCAAGATTTAAGAAAATGACAAAATGTTAGCATACCACTCTGATTATTCAGCCTCATTACATCGAGGATGTTTTGATTTTTTTATAGTATTATTTGTCAATGGTTTATTAATTGGACTGAGCTTTATGATGTGTTATAATGTTTCCTGGTAATTGATATTGCCTGTCATATATCTTTCTAATTTCAATAGTTTGTAGGTGACGTTTTTGAATTTGAGTTTTACATTGTTTAAACCAAATACCCTAATTTGTGCCATTACTTTGGCTTGTCCTAATGGTATTTTCGAATATAAATATGGTTCACATTTATGGGATTCTGTATGTTTTATTAATATGTAGATTGAACTGTAAGATGAGAATGCTACTCTATTACTGTATTTCTGAAAGACATTACTTGTACAGTTTGCAAATACGTGAAATAGTCGTCTTAATCTCACTAGACTCTAGTAGATCGTTAAACAGTTGATCGCTACCGAAGGGCTTGAGATTGGTTCGCAGAATAGTACCCCAGCAATAGTTTTAGTTGTGAGCATTTTCAGATGTATTAGAGTGTTTGTTTAACTACGTAGCCTAGTTTTGGGAATTTATTTTCAGGCATTTGCATCAATTTAGTCAAATGCAGCATTGCTCTCTCCCGAATTTTTGTACTCAATGGGGCTAAACCCATCTCCATTCTAACCATGTATCCAGGAGTGCATTTAGGTAGTTCTAACAGAAGTTTTAAAAAGCCACCTTGAAGTTTGCTGCTACGTCTAGATGTCGTTATCTTCAAACGGATAAAGCGCACGGGAAGACAGAGTTCACAATTGAATTGAATAATTCTATTTTAGATTGCCAATTTCCAAATTTACCAGCAATTAGTAGCTTACAAAGGAATCCCATGGCAATTCCAGCTTTGGGCAGAAACTTGTCTGCAGCTATGATAAATAATCCTGATGAATGTTACTTACTCATATACAAAATTTGTATATGAATTACCTAGCTTTATAACGTTTTCTCTATATTTAAGTTCACTTGTTTTCTTCTATCTACCTTCTTTGTTATAGATGAGCAGTTTTCTTCTCGTTTACAACCAGATGGTTTATATCGCAATACATGGAGTGTGTGTTCATTTTATATTGCAAGTCGATGATGTTATCTGAAAGTATTATTATATTATCAGCGAGAATAAGCATGTCCATTTATTTTTCGATTTTTTTCATGTCCGTTTCGTATAATGAACTTAATGATATCGTGTAGCAGTATAGAAAATAGAATAGGACTTAGGAACTCCCTTTGCAAAATACCTTACATCACATCTATTTCTTCCGGCTTCTGATCATTAATAGATACTCTCATCCTACCTATGGTGTAGTAATCTTGTAGGATCTTAATTATTTTAGTACTAATTTCTGCTTCATATTTTTTCATAGAATTGTATGAACTACTGAGTCGAATGCTCTTCAGAAGTCGATGAACGCAGCGTAAAGTTTGCCTCCCGATTTTGAAACATTTATCTGGATCTTTGCATTTAGGCAGAAATTATTATTTTTGCATGAGGGTTGTGTTATGAATCCGCACTGTGATTCAGGTATTATTCTATGATTTTCGTAGTGATTATTTAACCTCTTTGCAATCAATTTGGTGATTAACTTCGATAATGTGTTGTCTAAGGCAATGCCACTGTAGTTTATTGGATAGTATACGTCTCCTTTCTTGGAAATAAGTACAACCTCCAATTTACACCAGGGGAAGTTCTTCTGCTTTCATTACTGCGTTCAATAGTCTCGTCATTTGACTTATCGAATTATCTGGTAAATACTTTAAGAATTCATTTGTAATTACATCCGGGATAAGAGACTTGTTTTTTGTTTCTCTCAAAAGTTTAAACGCTTCATTATATTCTATTTCCTTGTCTAAGTTCGGATGTGTGGCATGAACAAATTTTGAGTTATCGGATTCCAGTTCCAGAAATATTTTGTCATAAAATTTCCATCATTTGTCAAGACTGATCGGATGTTGCGAGCGTTTCTTAGGTTTAAGACGTTTTACTTCTTTTCAAAATGCTAGCGGAACTATACTATTTGATTGCGCTAATTGCATTTTCATCACGCGTGTTTCCTCTTTCCTCGGATCAAATATACGTACTCCTTTCTCGATTTAGAAAAACTAGATTTAATTCCTCTTTTCTTCATTCATTCTCATACCTCCTCACAAAAATATGAAGTACAGTTTTTAAATAAATATTGAAATCTTTAGCCTCAGATAGACACCTGCTGTCGCCCCCAGCCACCAGTGTGAGCACACTGCTCACACAATCCAAAATGTAAGGGTTCATTGGGGCTCATTATTCGAAACATGGTGTGTCTTAGCCCGTAGCTCACATCCCACCCCACAGCCACGCCAACAGCACCCCCGACCACCTCGTCGCCGCTCCCAGATACCACTGATCACACAATACAAAAGAGAAAGGTTATTTGGCGCTCATTCTCCAGGAAAAGGCATGTCTTTGATGCAACACTCAGCCATGCCCACAGCGCCACCGACCACCTCGTCGCCGCCCCCAGCTGCCATTGCTCACCCAATGCAAAAGAGAAAGGTTAATAGGTGCTCATTGTCCAGGAAAAGGTATGTCATTGAAGTAACACTCAGTCATGCCCACAGCGCCACCGACCACCTCGTCGCCGCCCACAGCTGCCATTGCTCACCCAATGCAAAAGAGAAAGGTTAATTGGCGCTCATTGTCCAGGAAAAGGTGAGCCTTTGCCGCAGCTCACAGGCCAACCTACAGCCACGCCTACAGCGCCAACCACCACCACACACGTAACTCACGCACGTAACTCACACGATAAATTAGGGGAGGATATTATGACGCACGGTTTGCCCAGCAGAATGTCGGGCTTTTGTGTAGCGTAAGCGCGCACCCAACCATATACACAGCGCCACCAACCGACGCACATCCCACCAATAGCCTCTGTTCACACAATGTGAAAAGTAAGATCATATTTAAGCCCCTCGCTCGTCAATGTAGATTCTTTTGGCACCGCTGAAATCCACGATCACGATCACAATCACACTGCAGCCACACGTCCACCTCCACTCCTGCTCACAGAATACATTAGAGAAGGATTTATTGGGGCTACCAGTGCCGGGCTTTGGCCCATCGCAACCACGTACGATCTTCTCCAAATTGAAGAAACCCCTGTCCATATCGCTCTAGTTAAAGCTTTTAAAAGAATTTGAAAAAGTAATTTGTAGTGTGTCAAGCAATATCAGACGCTATTAAGTGCAGTACCCTAACCAACGGCCACTGTTCAAGCGCGACCTCTCCTTTCTCATCCTTGTTTTCCTCTCTGCCTTTTTCAAATATTCCAACGCAAGAAATATTGTACTTTTAATTTTAAATATTTTATTTTTCTCATTAAATAACTTTTTGTTTGAAAAATAAATTGCTGCTCTGCTTTTCAGTGTTGGTTTGGTGTGTTTGAATTGCAAATTTCTATCAGAGGCAGTAGTACTAATAACAAAAACATACATTTTCAGATAATTTTCTAACATAAATCTAAAAGTGAAAGTAATGAATGTAGGAAAAGGTGCACTTACTTTGGATATGTGATGTGAAAATTAAATAAAAAGATGTAATTAACATTGTGTGTATTCGTAGAGGCAACAGAGGATCTGTGAGATTGGATGAGATGAATTTATTAAATCAAAATTATAATATTTCGGAACGATGAACATATTTTTCATACACGTAAATCAAATTTAGATAAAAATCCTACGTAAATATTCCTAACTTGGAATCCCGCATGGGCAAGTCTGACAACTCATATAATATATTTTTTTCTGAGATACGTGAGCGATTCCACTTTTAAACTTAATTAGAATAAGAATAAACTGTGAATAATAACAACAAACATTGAGTTAAGCCGTCGCATGTGAAAATAAAATTGTATTTTTAATTAATTTAGAAAAAATAGGAGTAAAAGAGGAATCGCGGGTGGCAGGAAATAGTTATTAAGAGTAGTCTATTGAAAAGTTCGTTTGCAAATGGGTTAATTGTGGAAGTATTGCTGTTAAATTGCTTTTTATGAGAGAAACATCATTTACTCTCCACTGGAGACTAGAAAATGATACTGAATAAAAAACAAAGCAACAAAGCTAAAAGAGAAACAAAAAATTATACATGTAAAATTACTAGTTGCAAATGATGTGTTGTAGAGTGTAAGTACGTTTGCACGATTCAGGGTTTAGTCAGAGTAGTATTCTGTTCATTACTAAGGTTATTTATTCTTATACAAGCGCTGATAGGGTAAACCACAAAATGAAACACTTAACTAGAAACCACATACCTTCATCACTCAAGTTATATTTGCATTTAGAATTTTATAAAACATTGAAAGAATTAATAATTTTATATACAAAAGTTAATTTTCAGTTCCTTGTTGCTTTATCGCGTTATAAGTTTTTAAAAAAGCATCTATTTTCATTCTCTTCGACAAACTCGAAGGCTCTTTTCACTTTGATGACAGGACACCAATGGCGTGCGTGACAAAAAACGAATCGATCACTTTCACGAAATATTTTGTATTTACCATATCCTCACAGTGGGGAAAGCAAAGCAAGTATAGTTGAGTATACAAATAGCTAGGAGCTTACTATGTACACACACCAAGTGCTTTGTTTGGCCCCACAGAGGCATGCGAGAAATACTTTAAATTTACAATGATCCTATATAAAATAAACCGATGAAAAAGCATCAATGAATTTCTTATAGAGGCGGCATTCTGCTTTGAAATCATCTACGATGTCAACAAAATCATATTTTCTTAATTTTTAGCTTTAAAAATGCCAGATTCTAAAATAACAAATTACTACGTTAAATCATACATTTATTCGAAATTTTGATAATACAATTGAGAGATTTGCAACATACATCAAATAACTCCCTCCCCCAAGTTAAGCATATGAACATAACTTCCAACGCTTGGAGATTACAACTTGTACATTGAAAAAAGGAATGATTGCCGCACATAGAAATAGGGATCTCCCAACCAGAATCAATAGTAAAATTCGGACCAGCTATTTTTGTGGTTGACGCACTGCCGGCACCGTGTGTAGACCTCAGTGAGGCCCTGAACCACCGCTGTGTCCAGTCCCTTGATCATCCTTGGTATTCTGAACCATAGGACGTTTACAGTTCGTGGTTTACTCTATCGAAACTTCGATGAGTGGTTCTACAATCCACATTTTTCGCTACTATTACTGCAAAAAATGTTTATATCAACAATGGAATTATTTGCATCAACCCATATGTTTGCTTAGAAAGTTTTGCCTTGCTTTATACCATACCTTTTAATTGTAAATTTGATTCCAGACATGGTTACATTAAAAAATTTAAAAACAAACAATATGCAAAACTGTGAAAGTACTTCCATAAAAATATTGAAAACTTCACACTAAAAACAGTTACTGAATATAATTAAATACATTAAGATTAAATCTGAAATAATTTCATATTATTTGACAAAATATTTTCTCTATTAACATTTAATAACAAGAAGTGAAATCGCTTAAGTTCCCTATCGAAACAAATTAAGTGAAATTCAATTACATTGAGTATTTTTAAATACTTTAGTTGTAAATTCTTTCTTTGTATTGATTTATTTGGTCCTTTGTTTCACTTAAGTCATTTGCAACATGTGGCGCACAACCATTAACATATGAAAGTTTAAGGTTTTTTACACTTAATGGAACTAATTTATTAGTTTTAACCTTTACTTATGCTTCATCTGTATTCTGAAAGTTGCAAATTACTTCAGTGAATCAAGGGTCTAAATAAGTAAAAGGAACCTCAATCTCATTAATTTGATAACAGCTTCACAGGCATGAAAACCACGAACAGGAAAATGAACAAAGGTTATACTATTTGAAATTTATAAATTTGTAAAATCAAAGTGAAAAAAATACATCAAAGATAATGCTACATTTTATTTGAAATAATGATTTACATTATATTTTTATATATTTTCGTAATGAACCTTTCTTGGCAACAGTAATAGCACATACGTTCCCTAGGCCACAAACAAATAATATGTGACAATGAAGCCAAATTTAATTAGATTATCTCAGTTCTTTAGCATCTTGAAATGTAAGATACCAGTTTTGGATCTGAAAATAAATTAAATTTGCACACATGGTAAAAACATACATTTGGAAGGGAGCACATAGCCTCATGTAATAGAAATATTTCATACAGTACTTACTCCTTTAGAATATGGAATATGATCAAGAGGTCAAATTAAAATCCATTGTATTATGCACATTTTTATTATTATTATTATTATTATTATTATTATTATTATTATTATTATTATTATTGCTATTATTATTATTATTTAATTGAACTTCGAATTTTTACTTGCAGGTGTCTCAGTGTTCAACGAAGTTTAAATTAGTGTAGTGAAATAAGAAGTTTCGTTGTCCAAAAATAGTGAGTCAGGAAACATTGAAAGCATTTAAAAAAAAGAAATAATAATTACAAAAGGAAATAGCGTTTGTAAATGAATTAATTGTAATATTTCTGAACGTCAATTCCAAACTAAAGTTTTATTAAATAATCGCAGTGTAATTAAAGTTTCACATGAGAGGGCTAGTTCTTATCCCCATTTTTTCTTGAAATGTATTTATTGTATAGTAGATCAATTTTGACACTGAGAAATTAGTATCAAATGTTTCCTGAAGTCTGATAAAAAATGTATTTGTGTTTTTAAGTAAAAAGCTATTAAAAATTAAAGGCAGATGTCTTCTGAAATTGATTGTTTCGAATTTTCTATAGTACCTTCGTATTATAGAAACTAAATTATCACCTTCCAGCATGAAGCTTGCATTGTCACATGGGTTACTAATTATATACATATTACAAGGTTTGCCAATACAAAATTTGTTAATTCCTAGTAATTTCTAAAAGTGACCGTATCCTGAATGTATATAATAACTAGCTAAAGTACCCGGCGTTTCTCGGGCATTTATTACAGTAAAGTATTATACAGGAAGAGGAATTCAATCTTTTCATGCCCTGCGGCGGGACCTACCTCTATCTCTTCCATTGTATCCCTTCTCCGCCCTACTCCCTGCCATGCTCTGCCCGGCCACGCCACGATAGCTGACTTCTCTTGACCCCCATTCCGAAATTTCCAGATTACCTCGCTCACTTTTCCACAAATAATGACATTTTTCTTATTTGAAATTCCAGCTTCTAAACATTCACTTTATAACTAAAAGCAATAAACAAATCTAAACTACAAAATAAAATACTTGTAGACTGACATATATAATTTTTGTGGAGTTTTATATAATATTCCAACACTACCAATAAATTGTCACGTTGTAAAACTTATCCTATTTTTATATTTCTTCTTCTATTGTATTCACAAAGAAAGTTTTGAAATTGATCTGTCAACTCGTGACCTTGTAGGGACTTACTATATTAAGCTGAGTATAAGATGCAGAAGTTCATGTTACGGTAGTAGGTAGATCCAGAGTAATAGTCATAGATGTCATAACGTAATTGATTAATAATAATTATAAAAATAAATGAAAATACTTGTATCTATTCTGAAACACAATTACCAGTTTTTATAATTCTGAAGACGACAAAAATATATATGTTTAATGTCCTATGTGCTATTAACATGTAGTATAAAACTTATTTGTTCAGGTAAATCAATTCATTATACGACTGGTACATTAGAAAACTAATGATCCACCAACATTACATTATGTGTAAATAAAAAATTGACAATGCACTGAGCCACATAATAAAACAATATTAGCATCATTATTTTATCTCAAGTGATAGAGACTATGGATCTTGAAATATGAATAATAGAAACCAAGGACTTCCAGATATTATTTGCTTAGACAAAAATGTTTTTAGACAAACTAATTTTTGCTTTTTTTGGAAAAAAATATGAATGAACTCATTCATTGGGAGCAATTGATATGCAAAACAACTTTACAGGTTAGTCTTAATATGTAAATGATCATTCCTAAATTACATACCACTGCACAGAAATCCATCACATATTGAAGAAAAAATGTTACTGGGTTTACAAAAACATAAATTACTTTCCATTTTTCCAATTTGTACAGGAGAGCTGAATAATAGAAACCAAGAACTCTCAGATTTATTCATTTGCTCAAACTTTTTGTTAGATAAATTAATGTAAATTAAGTCTATTTTTATAGAATTTTATTTGAATTGGTTGGATTGGACGTTTTAAAGTGCTAGAAACGCAGAGGTTGCAGTTTTTCAATATTTCGTAGCTTTTTTCAATAATGCGAGAAAGTATATGATGTTGTAGCCCCGCTAGTTAAACATATTTAGAGTGTATTACTTGCACATTCCTTTTCCCAACATATACATTTTAAAAACAAAATTAATCTACACTGAAAACAATTATCAGAAAGCTAGACTAATGCATCAATCATAAAGAGAAAGATTTACTGTAAATTATTTTTTCAATTGTACTTTAAAATCACGATAAAATCATAATCATACAGACGTGTATAGCTTCCTTTAGACGTCACTAAAGTTCTTTCAAATTCATAAACTTTAACTAGTAATTTAATACTCATAATGAACTTTTAATATTAGTAATAAAGGTAATAATAGTATTATTAGGAATAATAAGAATTTCAGAAGCAGCAACCCTCGAAATTACGTCTATGATGACTATTATGCTTGTAGATGACCACTTCGAAAAAAATGTATCATGGCCCCTTTCAGAAGTCTGTGAAATTCATTCAATCCAATAAATTTTTACTGAAATAATATAGTTTCGTAATTAATTATCACTACCCCTAAAATACTATTAGTAATGGTAATTATAAGGTCTAGGCAGAAATCCCCGAAGTTGGAGCTGTCTGCTCATTTGATTTTGTCACGCTACACCAGTACTTATCGTGATGAGGAAATCTCCAAGCATCGAATTCTTTACAAGCAAAATTTCGGGTGTATGTTATAGATTATTCAATTTGTTTATAAATGTATCGAATACAATTTCACTTGAATAATTTTTTTATTTGAATCTTTACTTTTTAACTAAGGTTTACTACAAAATATATTTTTTAAATAAAGAAAAAGAAAAATTGACTTGGTTGACATCGTAAATGGTTAGTAACAGTAAATGATTTTGTAGCAGTATCTCGTCGGTATAGGAATTTATTTGATGCTTTTTCGGTGATTTATTTTATGCAGGGTCACTAAATTCAAAATATTTCTCGCGTGCAGCCGTGGTGACAAACGAAGCACCTCGTGTATGTGTATAGTAAACTCCAAGCTACTTGCTTGTTTAACTTTATTTGCTTTCCTTATTGACAGGAAACTGTAAATACCAAGTAGTTCGTCAAAGTGATCGAAATGTTTTCCGTCATGTGTACCATTTGTGTCCTGTTATCAAAGCAAAAATAGCCTTTGAGTACGTTGTGGAGGATCAAACTTGATACTGCTTGAAAAAATTACATCGAGATAATGCAACAAGGATATGAAAATTAATTTTTGTATATAAAAGTATTAATTCTTTCAATGTTTTAGAAAATTCTAAAAGCAAATATAACTCGTGATGAAGGTATGGTGTTTCTAGTTAACTGTTTCCTTTTGTGGTTTATGCAATCAGCGCTTAAAGAAAAAATGTTTATTAAGAGGAAACATAATATGTTCCCTGTTAAGAAATATTTTTTCTTGATAATATTATTATCAATAAAATTCTTAATAATGAACAGAATACTTCTCTGACAAAACCCTGAATCGTGCAAACGTACTTATCCTCTACCACACATCATTTGCTACCAATAATGAAGGTATGTGATTTTTAATTTACCGTTTCATTTGTGGATTATGCAAACAACACTTTTACAAGAAAAAATATTTATTAACAAGGAATATATTATTAAGAAAATTCTTAATAATGTGTTCCTTGTCTGTACAGAATTCTTCTCTGACTACACTATTAATCGTGCGAACGTACTAAACTTCTAACAAACATTTGAAACTGCTAGTTCCATTTGTAAACTTTTATTTCTCTTTTAGGTTTGTCCCCCAGTACTTTTCGGTACAAAATCATTTGCTAGCCTCTAACGGAGGGTAAACAATATTTCTCTCAGAAATAGTAATTGAACAGCTCTACTTCCACAATTACCCCAAGGCAAGATTTGCAAACAAACATGACTGTGCGAATGGCTGTGTGAATGGCTAAGGGAGTGGTTGAGGGAGAGGCAGAGAGAGTGGCTGAAGAAGTGGCAGAGTTAGGGATTGAGAGAGAGGCTGAGGGAGTGGCTAAGGGAGTGGGCTAAGGGAGTGGCTGAGGGAGTGGTTGAGGGAGAGGCTGAGGGAGAAGCTGAGGGAGTAGCTGAGGGAGTGGCTAAGGGAGTGGTTGAGGGAGTGGTTGAGGGAGGGGCTGAGGGCTTGGCTGAGGGAGTGGTTGAGGGAGTCGCTGAGGGATTGGTTAAGGGAGTGGTTGATGAAGTGGCTGAGGCAATTGGCTAAGGTAGTGGTTGAGGGAGGGGCTGAGGGAGTGGTTGAGGAAGAGGCTGAGGTAGTGGCTAAGCGAGTGGTTGAGGGAGTGATTGAAGGAATGGGTGATGGAGTGGATAAGGGAGTGGGTGAAGGAGTGGCTAGGAATCAGGGGAGTGGTAGAGGGAGTGGCTGTGTGAGTAGTTGTGTGAACGGCTGAGAGGGTGGCAAATGGCGCGGACGGAGTGGTTGATGCCGAGGCTGTGGACGTCTGAGAGAGTGGCTGTGTGAGTGGCAGAGGGAATGGCTGAGAGGGTGGCTAAGGGAGTGGTTGAAGAAGTCGCGGACGGAGCGGCTGATGAATTTGCTGTCAGAGGGGCTGTAGGAGGGGCGGTGTGAATGGCTGTGTGAATGGCTGTGTGAGTGGCTTCGAAGTTAGCTATGTGAGTGGCCGAGGGGGTGGTTGTATATTAATGGCTGAGGGAGTGGCTGAAGAAATGGCTGAGGCAGTGGCTGAGGGATTGGAAGTGTGAGTGGCTGTGTGTGTTACTGAGGGAGTGGCTGTGGGAATAGCTGTCGGAGTGACAGAGTATGTTGCTCTGCGAATGACTGTATGTGGCTGTTGGAGTGCATGTTTAAGTGTTCGTGTGGTTGTCAGTGTGGCTTCGTGAGTGGTAGTAGGTGTGGATATGAATGTAGCCGTAGGTCTGTAAGTGGCTGTAGATGTAGCAGTTGGCATGGCTGAGACGTGCTGTTGGATTGTCTGTAGCCGTGAGTATGGCTATAGGCTAGATGTGAGAGGGGCCCTAGGATTGGCTTTGCGCGTGGCTTTTGGCGTGGCTGTAAACGTGGCTGTGAAAGGTCCTTTTAGCGTGACTGTGGGCGTGGTTTCCTACATGGCTTTTGGTGTTGTAGGAGAAGGTATGGTGTGAATATGAGCGTGGCTGCAGGCATGTTTGTTGACAGAGCATTTTTAGTGTATTTGAGCGTGGGTTTGATTGTGGCTGTTGAAGTGATATGGGAGTGGCGGCAGGAATGGTTTTTGAGGTGACTGTGGTTGTGGGAATGGATGTGAGCATGGCTGTGAGAGTGGTTGTGCGTGTGAAAGTCGGAGTGGTTGTGCAAATGGGTGTGATTCAATGCGGCACTGTGGGTGTGGGTGTATCTTGGAGTGGCTGTGAGTGAGGGGATGAGCAGTGGCGACTGTGGGCGGCTGAATGGTAGCGGGTGTCGCTCTGAACATGGCTATGTGCTGCGTGTGTTGTGGGCAGCGAAGACACAACTTGCTATGGAAAATGAAACCCCATTAACCCTTTCCTTCTGAATTGTGTGAGCAATGGCATCTGGATGCCGCGGCGAGGTGATGGGTGGCGCTGTGAGCGTGTCAAGGGGTGGACTATATGTTGCTATAAAGTCGCATCTTTTTCTGGTCAATGAGCCCCAATTAAGCCTTCCCCTTTGAATTGTATGAGTAGTGGCAGCTGGGGGCGTCGTCATTGTGGTCGGTGACGCTGTGGGCGTGGCTGTGGGTGCGGCTGTGTGCTGCGTTGAAGACACACCCCCTTTTAGCCGACGAGCCTACCTTGCGTGCTCGTGGTGCTGCCATTGCCGACAATCTGCGCCAACTGCGAGCGTGTCTGCGCGATGAAGACGCCAAACCCAAGGTAATAATATAGCTCCCGTCCAGGAATATCGCATGCTCGAAGCCGCTCGTCATTTGAATGATTTATTCGTGTATTTTGTGGGTGTTCTACAGTTTTATATTCTAGGGATGGAGTGAATACAGATGAAGTCAATGATTTTACGAAAAGTGAGAAGTAAATGTTTGAAAGTGTTTTAATAAATAGGAGAATATCGCGTCCGACCGGTCAGTCTGGATTCTGGCCCGTAATTTATCTGATGTTGATCGGAGAAACCAGGGAAACCTTATGGTTAGAGAAGTCGACCTTTACAAGTTTCCTCCAGACCTACAGCTCTCCTTCTGTTAGCATTAGAATTCCCTTTTGATAGCGACTGTACTTGACCTAGCTATCTAGGTAGTGTCAAACATCTTGTCATAGTCAAGAGTCGAACTCTAGATCACTGGGTAAGGAACTGGAGTGACAAAGTCCCTAAGCCACCTCAGCCGGTTCAGACACTCGGTCAGTAGGACAGGCATACGCAAGAACAGACAGACGATCAGTCGTATTTCCGGACGATGAGTTGAAGGATTATGGACAAATGGATGGAAAAACGGATTGTTCGACCGACAGGCGGAGGTACAGGTTGAAGTGTAGGTAAGAGAGACGGATTGAAAGGCTGAGGTTCTGATGGCCGGACAGTTGGAGGAACTGACAAACGGACAGGCGTATGGACAAACGGAAGGCCGACATTATGACAGACAGAGAGATGGGTGAGCAAACAAAGCAATAAACGAAGGGATAGCTGGACAGCTGAGTGCACTGACGATAGATCATGGGGAGAGATATAATGGCAGATTGACTGACGGAAGGACGGAGAGACATGCAGACAGATGGTAGGACAGCAAAACAGTTGAAGTGGCGAACCGACTGGCGGATTAAATGACGAGACGGACAAAGTGGCGGATTGAGAGTCATCAAGTGGAAAGAGATGCATATGGATGGACAGGTGAGTGATTTTGGTCTGAAGGAAAAAGGGAGAGACAATCGTCCAGAAAAATGGAGGAAGAGACGGTCTCACAGACGAAAGGATATGGTGACGGCGGCGGCGACGGCGACCAGATATGTTCAGGTGAGGAAGGGCTTTCTAAGATTGTTGCAGGTAAACTGTCGAAGTATATTTAATAAAACCATTGAGTTTTGGAACTTAGTTGATACATGCGATCCTGATATAGTGACAGAATCGTGGTTAACAGATGAGGTAGCTAATTCTGAAATTTTACATTACGGTTATAAATTATATCGAAGAGATAGAAAAACAAGAAGTGATGGCGTTTTTCTCGGCGTCAAGACATCGTTAATAGTTAGGAATAGTTAGTTTAGTAACAACTTTGAAATGTTAGGAATGGAAATTGACGTACTAGATAATTCCGTGGAAATGTTTGCTTGTTACAGGCCGCCTAACGACGGTTAGGAAATTTTAGACAAAATCGGTGATAGGGTGGAAAACAGAAATGGTCGTTCTATTCTTGTCGCTGGCGACTTAAACTTACCCGACGCTAACTGGAAAGGGGAGGTATGCGACAAGAAAATTCAAAAGCGACTGGTATAGGAGCAGGGATTAACGCAGGTAGTCGAACAACCCACGCGGCAGAGCGCAATTTTGGACATTTTCCTTGTTTACCCTGCAGAAATGTTCCTTTCTTGCGACGATTTTCAGGGGATTAGCGACCACAAAGCAGTGAGGGTAGAAGTACAAACAAACGTAATTACGCGACCTAAGGTGAAAGGAACGATAGACAGGCAATATAGAAAAGCAAACGTTGAATGTTTACGTAGTTTCTTAAGAGAAAAATACGACTATTTCCTAAGAACAGAAGGGGGTATGGAGGAACAATGGGGGGGGGTAAAAAATCGTAGAAACAGCTTCAGATACGTTCGTTCCTTGCAAAATACTGAAAAGTAATCCTGATCCTGAATATTATAACGGGGCGATACGGCGTTTAAAGAGAAAAGTTAGACTAGCATTTAATAGGAGACATCGCAGCATTGCTGACATGATAACTTTTAACAAATACTACAGGAAACTAGAAAAAGAAAAGAAAATTGCGCATGAATTATTTTTAAGAAATATTTTGGAGACAGGAAGAAATAATTGGTCAGACTTTTAGAAATATGTCCGCAGACGCCCGGGGAATAAGGAAGAAATTCGAGACGCAGATAACGCGTCTTTGCACGACCAAGCGAAAGCAAATGCGTTCAACGAGTATTTTGTATCTGTATTCAAACCAAAACGGGCGCAGGAGCAAGTTCATTATTTTCCAATAGAAAACCAGTTCAAGCTTCTGTCATGGGAACTCCGCAAACGTATAAAATCACTGGAAAATGGTAAATCACGCGGACCAGACGGCATCTCGACAGATTTTATTAAACTCGGTGGGGAGGCAGTATTGCCGTATTTGTTAAGATTATTCAATGTTTCTATTAATAATGCAAGTTTACCAGACGATTGAAAGACAGCTACAGTGGTTCCAATTTTCAAAAATGGTGATAAAACGAAAGTTTGTAATTATAGACCAGTATCTCTCACATCAGTAGTATGCAAAATAATGGAGCATTTAATAACCGGGTACATTCGCCGCCAATGGGAAAAATCGAACTGGATTTTTCACGGATAGCATGGGTTTAGAAGTAAATATTCGTGCGAAAGCCAAATCGTTTCTCTTTTTCAAGATCTAGCTGATGAAGTGGACACGGGTGGGAGGGAGGATGCAATCGTAATCGACTTTGCGAAAATATTCGACGTAGTACCGCATAATCTACTTATCAGGAAATTATTAACTTCAGGAATTGACGGTAGAGGTGTGAAGTGGGTAAGCGAATTTCTTAGAGACAAGAAACAAAAAGTTCGAATTGGCACTCTGTTTACGACTACGGGTATTGTTACTTCAGGGGTCCCACAGGGAAGTGTTTTAGGGCCATTACTTTTCTTAGCGTACGTAAATGATCTCCATGTTAACATACAATCAAAGGTGCGTTTATTTGCAGACGATTGTGTTATATACCAAAAAATCAAAAGTAGCGCTGACGAACAAATATTACAGCAGGATTTAGAACATTTACGTGATTGTGCTGAAAAAAATGACATGGGAATTAACGGATCGAAAAGCAAAATAATAACGTTCGGGCGGGACGAAATTATGAGGAACCAGACTATCGTTTAGGTGAGGTCGTTATCTCAAGAGTCTCATCATTCAAGTACTTAGGCATTCATATAGATAGTACATTAGGGTGGGAGAAGCATATAAATCAGGTAGAAAGAAAAATGTGGAAGTCCTTGGATTTTGTAATGCGAATTCTAAAGAAAAGTTCTGCAAACGCAAAAGAATTAGCATATTTTTCGCTGGTTCACCCTCTCTTGGAATACGGAGTGGCATGTTGGGATCCATACAGAAAGTCGCACCGGAAAAATCTAGATAGAATACAGAGGAAAGCGAAGACGTTTACCTATAGAACTAATGCAATAAAAACCTCTAGAAACGGGAAGAACAAGGGCGAGGCTTTGCGCTCTTTATAAATCGTACGTAGGTCAACCAGCTTGGTATGAAATTCAGGTGAGACTAGAAAAAACAAATTATTTCGGCCGAAGCAATCACACTCACAAAATTCGAACAAGGAAACAAAATTCAGATCTTGGCAAATTTTTCTTTTGTAACAGAACAATTTAAGATTGGAAGAGTTTACCCGCAGCAATTTTCAAAGCTTTTCCTCTAAGTGTCCGAAGTTTTAGAAATAAATTAGAACAATATGAGAGTAATAGACATTAAATGAGTAAGTGCTGTGAGGTGTGATGAAGTGCTGTGAAGTGCTAGTCAGTATAATTCAAAGCAAAAACAGTGTAGTGTAGTGTAGTACAGTTCAGTTAAGTGTAGTGAACGCGATGAATGAATTAAAAAAATACTTAGCCAAACTTATGTAGCTTGTATTAAAGTTTAGCATCACTGACATATAATTATTGGACATCATGACAGAGTTGAAATATTTGTTATAATACGTAATATTGGAGATGGTATGATTATTGCATGTTCAGCTTGTACTGTATTTCTTTATTATTATTATTATTATTATTATTATTATTATTATTATTATTATTATTATTATTATTATTATTATTATTATTATTATTATTATTATTATTAATATTGTTATTATAACCGGGAGAGGTAGCTCAGTGCATTAACTGATGTCACTGCAGCGCCTCTGACCGGGAGGTCCTAGGTTCGAGTCCTGACGGCGGTAATATTTTCGACACTAGCTTTTCAGCTAGGTCGAATTCAGTCGCTGTCTGGAGGAGAATTCTAGCGGCCGGGTGCTCTGATCGGTAGTTTTCCGTGGTTTCTCCGATCAACACCAGGCGAATGCCGGAGCAGTACCTTACCAAAAGGGCCACAGACCGCGCGCAATCTGTCCTTCCCATTCATTGTCCTATCCTCTCCCCTTACACACACATTTACACTAACATGCACTACACTATCACATATTCCGGGAGACCGGTCGGGAGCTTAGAGCTTGTCCCGCTGGTGGGAGAGTCCTGTTTAGGGGGAAACCCCACTAGCCGACGGTAGGTCGGCGCCAGATCTCGCCATCCAGTGGGGGAAGATCACTGCTATCTCCCGAGAAAAAACATGCATTACACTAACGGGACTTATGACCACAGTAGTTGACGCGCCCGGTAACATGAAAAATCAATCAATTATTGTAATTATTGTTATTTAACTGCCACCGGGTCATACCCAATTGCAGTTAAAATAAATGTATATGTTACCTATTAAACGAATGTTGAATGACAGACCGGAACACGGACGAGCGTACGGACAGTCTTATAAACGGACGGACTGGCGGGCAGAAGAATAGACAAATGGACTGATATACAAGTGGACTCACGAATAGACAGAGTGACGGGAGGATGAACGGAGAATAGAATGAACAGATGTACGTACATACATGCTGCTCACAGGGTGAACGACTGGATAAGACAGGGAAAAGGGCGTGGGATTAAGGAAGAGTGCTCCAGGTTGTGCAGAGGGCGTAAGGGGGCTTCGATGTTTGTGTTGAAAGTAGTACCGCACAAAGAGTGAACGAGTGGATGAGACAGGGTAGAGGGCAGGAGACTAAGGAAGAGTTGCTCCAGGGTGTGCAGAGGGCGTAAGGGGACTACGATGTTTGTGTTGAAGGTAGTGATTCACACAGTGTGAACGAGTGGATGAGACAGGGTACAGGGCAGTAGACCGAGGAAGAGTTGCTCCAGGGTGTGCAGAGGGCATAAGAGGACTGCGATGTTTGTGCTGAAGGTAGTGCTGCACACAGAGTGAACGAGTGGATGAGACAGGGTAGATGGCAGAAGACTGAGGAAGAGTGGCTCCAGGATGTGCAGAGCGCGTAAGGGGAATTCGATGTTTGTGTTGAAGGAAGTGCTGCGCACAGAGTGAACGAGGTCGGGGCAAGGTGGCTTGGCATGTGTTTCTGCAGGGTGCGGTTAGGGGCAGATTCGACTTTGAAGTTCCTGTTGCAGGTGGTGCTGCACGCCTTCGACTGGACGTGGCCGGAGGCGTGGGGGGCCGCCGATGAACTGCTCAAGGACGGACCCCCTGCCGCAGCGGTGGTGACCATGGGAACGCCTCCACCCTCGATGGCCAACTTTCGCTTGAAGAGCGGCGGCTTCTACGTCGTCGTCTTTCCTACTGACCTGAAGGGGGCAGACGCCTTCTGCGAGTCTCTGGCGTGGTTGCAACTCAAAGATCCCTACGCGCTATATGTAGGCGTGCACGTTGGTCCGGTTGCTAGTTTCAGACTTGTATATTTGACCAATTCATATTTTATGGGATGTTCTTCCGGTCGAGATCATAAAGTTTCTCCGCTTGCAATGAGGTATGTATATCAACTGTGATATCACATATTAAATTGTTAGTTGTGAATTGAATTGTGCAAAGCTAGGTACCTTATAATATGCCTTTATGCCTAACATATGTAATGTACGAATACCTAGCATTACAGTGAGAAGGAGTAGATCAAATCGTGTTTTATATATATATATATATATATATATATATATATATAATCCGTATTATTATAAATATGGTAAAAGCTTTTCAGCAAAGATAAGGGGCATATAATATCTATATTTAAATACTTTTATAAAGCAGGATGATAGTACATTATAACAACATTAAATGACGAGAGGACTGCCGCAGCAAAACTAGTACTGACGACAAGCTCACAAATAATTTGACAAGAAGAATTACGCCAACTTTACAATGAGATCAAATAAAATTCTCTCGTAGAACACTTCAATAAATTCAATATTTTTACATAAACTGTCGTTGGAAATACTTTAATTATATTCTGCTGAATTTTTATACAGTAACACAGTTCTTTACATACCAAGAATGTTACGGTTCCATAATGCCATATGCGAATTGCAAATATTTAATGAAAGTCGACCAACTCCTTGAAACGTTGCTTTTTACTACATCTACTTTGTTGTAAGCAGTGACGCATTGATTATGAGAATTAGGTAGGCGCAGTATAGAACAGGTGTAATAACAGGAATATTTGCATTTTTTAGTTAAAATCGAAACTCTTTCTTAGTTCAATAGATTTTTTCTGAGTTCGTAGCATCTACCAAGGCCATACACACCATTCACTTGGTCGGAGGATGTATAGTTTTCTTTCAATTTCTGCGTTGGAAATCAGTAATACACATATTTCAAATATAACCTCATAATATTTTCAGTATTTTGGCTTAATATTCACGTAGGCTCTCTTTGGAAATATTATAGCTTGTTCTCTAGGTTAGAAATATAAAATTATGAAAATTCGCCCTTTAAATGGTACGTTATGAAACGAGTATCTAATCAAGGGTGTCAAAACTATTTTAATGGATATTACAATACAAGCGAGTATTGTAAATTTCCTACGAGTTTATTAATTCCCTATTCCACCTATTTTATACAGTGCATTTTCTATGACCTATAATAACTTTCAGGTCGTCGATTACATTGAAAGAGCGTTTTTAAAACTTGGTCAAAAATGGCTCCAATTTATTTCTTTAAAGTTTTTGAAAGAATACAGTAACATACATTTACGCAGATGGCACCAGTCCATTTTCTACTGTTAACTCTGGATTTTCTAAAATTGCAAAAGTTTGAATTTTTTTGAACGTTTTCCTACAACTACAAAATTAAAGATAGAGATTTTTCCTTCAAGTAAAATTTGTTCTCCGTATTTAGTTCTTACATTAAGGTGACGGAAATTTTCTGAAAATTATAATACTTTTCACGCCATTTTGCGATCATTCTTAAAAAACAAGATTTTTTCAAAAAGGGCTCAAATTTTTTCTTTAAATTTATCATTGGGATAGAGCTAAATGTATTCTATGAGATGACTAAAAGAACATTTTGCTCTAACCTTTTTTTTTTCAAAATTACAGAAATTTAATTTTTTGACTTGTCTTTCACGTCAGTAATATTTATGTTATCGGCGGTTTGTTCACAATGGTTACTTCAAGAAACAACGACCGCTAATTGGTATGGGATACACATTTTACCAATGAACATTTGTGATGCTAGAAACAAATCAAAATGGATAGAAAAATATAATAAATAAATATAATAGATTTATATTGATCAAAATGACTGTTTTTTACATGCAATTCTCTTCGTTTCCACATTTTATTGAGAAAAGCGAAATCATCCATTTGTTTTCACATTCAACTCAATTAAACGACGCAACTTAAAAGAGGTTTTAAACAGTTTCTATTTATCACAAAAGTTCGAATGTAAGAAACGAACAAAGAAATATGAAGTAATGTACAAATTCTAACTTAGCATCCAAATACTTGGTATCACCATTCACTTTATCTTTACAAAGCGCAGTAAATTCGGAGTGGGCGACTATGACGGCACATTACTTAAAAATACTCATATTTTTAAAACATTTGACATGTTTTTATTTAAAGTTCTGTTTTCGAAAATCACATTTCATTAAGAAAAGAGTTTGTATCTTCACAATTGTAGTTGTAGGAATACCCCGAAAAAGTTTTAATATTTTAAATATTCAAAAAGTCATTTCAACAAACATGTGACCAGCATCATTCTCTTAAGCGTCCTTTACTCTATCTAAGGTCCAAATTTAATCAAAAAATTGTGTGTAATTTTTAAGAAAAAATTGTTTAAAGGAAATAAAAATTGCCAATATTTGACACAAAATTTCACACAAAACACTGTCTTCGAAAAATTAAACATGACATTATTTTCTATTCTGTTTTTCATGAACACATTTCATCAAGAAAAAAGTTTTATCTTCATAATTGTAGGTTTAGGAAGACGCCAAAAATATTGTGTATTTTTCAATTTTTGAAAAATCATAGTTTACAACGAACGAGTAACCTACACCATTCTCTTGAACGTTCTTCACACTATCCAAAAACAAAGTGTAATAAAGAACGTTGGAGCCATTTTTTGAAAAAGTTGATAATGTCCCAGGGGCTTCATGCAAAGTACCCCTCCCCCCAATATTAATCGGTTTCAAATTCAAGGGAACGCGACATTAGCCAAATTAAGTGAAGAATATCAATTTTGATGAAATGGGCTGAACGGTTTCGCCGCTAGCGTTGTTCACACACAGACGAACTGACGGACGGACAAGCGTTTTGCCGCCAATCGATTTTTCGGTATCAAGGACTTACAAAACATGGATTCTGCCTACGTCACGTGTTAAAGGATTTTTTTAAATTTAGCATTTAGATTTATCAACTTTTAGTAGCCTACAATAAGAGTTTTTCTGCCGAAAATTTACCGTTTTTCGCGTAGCATTACACAACTTTCTGTCTAGCGCGTAAGTAGTAGCGAGAAAGGAAAATAAAATTATGTACCACGGGCGTTAACTAGTTATAATGATTACGGTCTAATGGCCCTCGGGAATTTTGTCGCCTCTCGATTATTAGAACACTTAAAACGCCTTTGGTACATAAATAACTATTATTACGCAACGAGCTGAAGCCGTCTAATAGAGGAATATGCAATGGAATTCGAGAAATCTATTCGAGAAGTCCAATACGCACCGAATTCAAGAAACCTAATACAAGAAATATACCATTTAATAAAATGTGGTTAAGTCCATTGTGCAGTATTTCTCGTATAAACCTGTAAAACAAATGGAAAATAAACGTGTATTAAAGTTAATTATACGAATAATAACTTCAAGTAATTATCTTTATTCTCATTAATGATCATGTGAAAAGTCACCGTTAATGCTCACGAAAAATTCTGTGAAACTATATGTGAAAATGTCAATCTAAAACTATATATCTGTCCGCAATTTTTGTCCGTACGTCTGTGAACAACACTAGCGCATAAACTGTATTAGAATTCTTTTATAATGATTATTCCTCAGCTGAATTCAGCTACACAAATTCTTTGAATTTTGAAGAAACAAGAGGTGCTACAACAGGACATACTTTTTCGCATTATTGATGTTACGTAATGGTTACGTAATCCCGTTCAGTATTTGAGTAACTGAGAGTTTCTGTCTTTGTGTTCATCACTCACGGTAGACCACTTCTCGTACACCAAATTATACGAGATGTCATTCGACTCGTCTCAGCATAAGATTCAAAGAAATGTCCAAAAACTTGTTTTTGGTGTTTTGGCGCAGCGATCTTAGTGCGTGTGCCGAGAATTAAATCAACGCCACCAAAATATAGGTGGCGGGGATTAAACGCCAGTACCCAAAGGCATTTTTGCTCTATACACCACGATTTTCTATCATGACATTGTCACTAATGTTGCTATCTTTAAGGGAACAAGTGAATTACTAAGGGAATCGTGCGGGAGATATCATTTTAATTTTCATCTATATTACGGTTTTTTTAAAAATAAATTTGCAAAAATCTACGAACAGTATTGCCTTGGAACTTACTAATTTGAAGAATTTCAAGTGAATTCGGAGAACACCAGAACTGTGAGTAGTGCTTGAGATTGAATGAATGTTCTTACGTTCGACTTCTCACTTTTACGTTAAGTGTGCACATACCCACTGATTGATTGATAGTTTTTTTTCGTGTTTCCGGACACGTCAACTGCTTTGATCATTAGTCCCGTTAGTGTAGTGCATGTTCTTTTCTCTAAAGATGGCAGTGATCTTCCCCCGCTGGATGGCGAGATCCGACGCCGACCTAGGTCGGCTAGTGGGGTTTCCCCCTGACCAGGACTCTCCCACCAGCGGGGCACCGCCCCAGCCGGGACAAGCTCTAAGCCCCCGACCGGTGTCCCGGAATATGTACTAGTGTAGTGCATGTTAGTGTGTGTGTGTGTAAAGGGAGAGGATAGGACAAGGAAGAGGTACTGCTCCGGCATTCGCCTGGTGTTAATCGGAGAAACCACGGAAAATAACCGATCAGAGCAGCCGGCCGCTAGAATTCTCCTCCAGACAGCGACGAAATTCGACATAGCTGAAAAGCAAGTGTCGAAAATCCTGCCGCCGTCAGGACTCGAACCTAGGACCTCCCGGTCAAAGGCGCTGCAGTGACATCAGTTGAGCTACCGCTCCCGGTTGCAAATACCGATTTTCAAATGAATGTAACTAACATGTGGCTAACAACACATTCTCTTTAAACGTACCTAATACCTAATTTACATTATACAAAACAGTATAGATTCTGTTAACAATTGCAAGATAGCCATAGAGTCTGAGTGAATCACTATTTTGCGGTTTTCTCCATTTTGGGAAACTCATTCAATGGCTTTCAGAATGGCCCAGGTTTTGCAAGAGAAGATTGAATTATATTCCGGTAACCTGCATTTGAAGGTGTTATGAGAGTTTGTGCAAACAATTGCACAACCCGCTTTGTTTTCATATATTGATCCATCCTTTATACATTTTTTTAAATCATGGTTGTCTTCATAAAGAGAATGCAGATGGGATGTAACGGGTCTTAAGAAATTAAGAATTTGGGAATCTGTACAATCATTATATTAACCTCAGGTTTAAAGGATTTTTTAAATTATTTATTTAAGGTCGCCTTATAAACAGCTAGGTCATTGGCGACCACAGTTACAAAAATACAGTATTTACAAATTCACATACTAGTTACACATTTTCATGGGATACACATACACAAATCCTAAATCTAGATGTTATACATAGGGCAGAAAATGTATAGTCATTAGCTAAATACTATTTAGCATATTAAATTTGGTGAGGAGTTCTATAATTTTCTTTTGACCGGGATAAGAATTGAATATACAGTAGAGATTATCATTGATGTTAAGGTTTGTTCTCACAGTCGCCATCACGTGGAAATCAACTATAATATGCTTCGTGGAAACTGGGAGTCCACAATTTGGGCAAGGATCAGGAGTAGCCTTTTTAATTAGGTAGCTGTAACTGAGTTTAAAATGTCCTATACGGAGTCTGGTTATAACCACTTGATGTCTTCTGCAAGTCTAATGGAAGTTATGGAGATTCCTCGATATTCTTCCTAACTGCTTGTAATTTGGAAGGCAACATTTTCCAGTTCCGGTTCCAAAGCTTCTTAACTGCAAGTAAGATGTAGTTTTTAAAGTCAGGGAGTGAGCCGCCAGCTTCAGTATCAATTTCGGGGAGAAGGACTGCTCTCTTCGCTGCTGCATCCGCTTCTTCATTGCCCTGGATGCCTATATGAGAAGGAAGCCAAGCTATTGTAACGCGATATCCTTTAAGGAAGGAGTGATAAAGCTTTTCTTGGATTTCTTGAACCAGTGGATTTAAGGAATGTCGATTTCGAATGGAAGATAGAACTAATAGTGAGTCAGAAAAAATAACAATATCTGGGTTACATGGTCTTAGGATGCTAATATCAATAGCTTTGATAATAGCCCAAACTTCACATGAGAATATGGAATAGAAATCCGGGAGGCGATAAAGATTCGTAAGGGGTGGGATAATCCAAATAACAGCTCCACTAGATCGTGATTGTTGCTTGGATCCATCCGTGAAAAATTGGCTATGATTAGCAAATTTGTGCTGGAACTCCAAGATTAGTTGCTTAATATGTTTTGGGATATCAGGATTTGTAAATTTGGTAGCTTCCTTATCGATTGACAAAGATAAATGTTCCCAAGGGGGAAGAGGGTTGAGTTTCCTCTTTATGATATCATGAGACTCAATGCCAAGTTCATCCCGGTACTTAGCAAGTCTAATACTTAGCGGTTTAGTATAGTTAGGATGATTTGCATAGTGGAGAGACTTGGAGAGGTTACAGATATAATTAAGTGTGGGATTAGGGGGACAACAATAAGTCGAGTAAGCAAATTTTAAGCACAGGAACTTTCTACGGAGATCTAAAGGAAGGAGGCCCGCTTCAACTAGTAGGCTAGTACATGGGCTGGTTCTGAAGGCACCCAAACTTAGGCGGCATGCAGAGTTGATTATAGGGTCCAAAGTTTTTAGTAGGTGGTTGCTGGCTGAACTTTAAGCTACTACTAATCTAACTTTGGTTGTATCAACGACTTGTAACAATTGATTAGGAAAATAGCGTCTGATCCCCACTTGTGAGAAGATAACATTTTGATTATGTTGAGTTTAACAGAGCAATCAGCTTTGAGGGTAGAAATGTGGAATTTCCACGAATGCTTATGGTCGAATGTTAAACCCAAAATTTTGCTGGTATTTGTTCTTCTTAGATTATGGTCACCAATTTTCAAGGCTACTGAAGACGAGTTCAAAACTTTCCGAGATCTCGATAAAACCATAAATTCTGATTTCGTTTTTGACAAGATAAATCCTGACGACTTGGACCATTCGTTAATTGTATTGAGGGATTCTTGCATAATAGTTGTGATTATATTAATATCTTTGCCGCTACAGAGAAGGGTGATTTCATCAGCTAACAGAAATATTTTCACTGGGCTTTTTACAATATTACTCACTTCATTTATGGCAATAAAAATAATATCACACTTAACACTGATCCTTGAGGAAGGCCATTTGACATCTCAACGTGCTGTGACGTCTTATCTCGAATACGGACCTGGAGAAATCTGTGATCAATGAAGTTCTTTATGAAAGCAAACATATTGCCCTTGATTAGAAATGATCGATAGAAGTCTGGATTTTTGAACCATTTCGTAGGCCTTCTCGAGATCAAGCGAAACATGGTGATCCATGCTAAGGGCATCACAGATTTCTGAATCAATTCCGACTAAGTGGTCATGGGTGGAGCGAAAAGTTCTGAATCCACTTTGGAAAGGAGACAAGAGGCTTTTTGATTCTAGTCACCATCTTAAAAGGTTGCATACCATATTCTCAAGAAGCTTACAAATATTGCACGTTAAAGATATGGGGCGATAACTAGATGGATTGCATCTGTCCTTATTAGGCTTAAGAATAGGTATAACTATAGTTTCTTTCCATTGGTCCGGAAAGGTCTGAGTTGACCATATAGCATTATATATCTGAAGAAGGTTTTCCAAGGCATTCACTGGTAGGTTTTTAAGAAAACTGTTGGGAACGTTATCAGGGCCCGGAACCGAGTTGTTACTTTTCTTCAACACATACAGAAGTTCGTCCAAGTTGAAAATTCTGTTATAATGGTCATCGTTAGAACCTACCAATGAAGAAATAAGGTCTTAAGACATAAGAAATTTCGTTTCAAGAGTTTTAAAAAGCTCTGGATCATAGTTGCAGTTGCTGGAATTCTTAGCAAAGGATATAGCAAGTAAATTGCTCATGTCTTGTGGTTGTGAGTATTTATTACCATTTAAGTCCATTACCATGAATGGGGTGGAGTTCATCGGTGCGCCACTAATGGACTTGATATTTTGCCATAACAAAGAGGAGGGGGTTTGTCTAGTTATTGAAGATGTAAAATTATTCCAGGATTGAAGTCTTGTTCTTTTTAATAATAAGCGGGCTTTGGCCCTAGCTTTCCTAAAGAGGATTCCGTTTTCAATTGTTTTATTCTTCTTTTATTTTCGGAAATATCTTTTCTTTTCCTTGATGACCGCAGTACATTCCTCATTCCGCTAGGGAATCTGGTGTTTTCTTATTCTTCCAGAACTTAGAGGGATGGATGAACTGGCAGCTAATGTCAACATACGTATTAGTGAAGTTCTGAACTGTTTTATTTGTGTGAGGAGGAGGAGGAGACGAGTCCGGTTTAGGAAGGTTGTCGACATTATTATTTATGGTGTGCTGATATTATAACCAATTAGCACGGTTAATCAACCATTTAGGGTGGGTTTTGAGATTCTTCGCCAATTGTCGGTCGGAGAAATTGATGGAGATGGGGTAATGCTCACTGTCATAAAGTTGATCAAACGTTCACCAAGCACATTTAGTACCTATGTTACTAGTCACCAGACTTAAATCTGTTGCACTCTCAGTACCATTGCTTGCGTTAAATCTTGTAGCACTTCCGTTGTTCAGGAGTATTAGGTCATCATATTTATCGAGCCATTCTTCTATAGATTTGCCCCTTCTGTCAGTTCTTTGAGCGCCGCACATGGTGTTATGGCTATTAAAATCACCCACTATAATAAATGGTTTAGGAAGTTGTATTATGATATTAAGTTCGAGAATATTCAACATTTGGCTATTCGGTAAGTAAATATTGCATATAGTCACAACTATATTAAGCTTAATCGATACGGCCACGGCTTCTAAGGGAGTTTGAAGAGGAATATTATTACGGAAAAAATCTTGTTTCACAAAAGTCGTTACACCCCCACTTGCAATTAGAGAGTCTCTTCTGTTACAGAATACACTTTTATATCCACGTAACTGAGCACATGTACTGCCTTTAAAGTTGGTTTCTTGTAGGCAGAGAACTTATGGACTGAAATTATTGACGAGAATGTTTAAGAAAGGCATTCGGATATAGAAGCCATAGCCATTTCATTGAATAGTATCCATGAGAAAATACAGAAACATATATGAGTGTAGTATTACAATGTAGACGCTTGAATGAGAAGCTTGAAGCAGGGTTTTCTAACTTAAGCAAGATTGGCAAGAAGGGAGAGGGTTGGATCACTATTCTTCTGAATCCTGTTCCGTAGCCTTAACTTTTTCATTCATATCTGCATCAAGTTTTTTGATAATTCTCGAGCACCTATTTTTCACACCACGGTTTTGTAAGGTTTGGTGAACAGCTTTTAACATTGCTATAAAAGCTGCAAAATCATCTGTGAATTCCCTGGCAATTGTTACAGTACAGTTCTGTCAAAGAAACTTTGGAGTTGAAGTAAATTTAGTGAGTGATGAACATTGGAAGATTCTAAGATAGTATTGGACCATGACTGATCGTCAACATTTTCAGAAAAGATTTTTGCTTTTTTCTTAATTTTGGAGGGTTGTTTCTAATTTTTTCTTTATGTTCAGTAGTTTTATCATCCATGTCAGAGTTTTCCGAGTCAGTATCTGGGAGTTCATTCTCGCTATCTGATTGGTTGCTAATCAGTTCTGTATTCGAGCTTACAGTAGATAACGGTCTCTTTAATCTGACGGGGTTGCATGAAAGGTCAACGTCCATTGAGTTTTCTTTTGAAGTAACTTGGTTGCTCGCGGTCGGCTAAAGAGTAGGGGTGGTTGGCAGAGGGGGGAAGCTGTCAAAGGCAAGGTTAAGGCTAGAACTTTAGTTCACCTTTTCGCTTTCAGGAAGCGTACATTCAAATGCTTTGGGAGAAAAATTATTAGGATTATCAAAAATCTCATTAGTTGATTCTGTAATATCTACTTATGTAGAAAGAGGTAGGGTATTAATTAATTGGGAGTTACATGGACTTGGGCAGTTTTTAGCTATGTGACCTTGATTTTTACAGAAAAACCAAATTGGAATATCAGGGGTTACATATATCCAATGGGGGAGATTGTCCTGAAATGATTCAGGTAATTTACGTTCATCGTCTGGTGACACAAATGTTTGGGGACGAAAACTGAAAATGTGACTCAAGTTTGGGTTATTAAATCTAGCACGAAGGAAGGTTAACGGTACTACAGTTTTGACACTGAATGTTAAAATTGTTTCTTCAATTACTTCATGTGGAATACTTGGGCACACATTTGAAAGAATATTTTTTTTGTTCCTAGATATAAGTGGTCTTATGGGGAAAACTTTATAAGACACATCAATGTTCTTATGGTTGTACACTAGGTCATCTGCGATTTCCTTGCTGGATAGGTACACACACAGACTGTTCAAAATTTTAGAAGCAAACTTAATATGAGAGGGATTAACTTTAGTTGATAACTTTTCAATAAATTCTACTATTGGTGAACTATTTGCCGAGTCTATGATTACAGCATTTTCTTTCTTGGGAAACAGAGATTGCATAGTAACTTTAGCATAATTAATTCTGATAGTCTTACTGTTCTGGTCTCCTCAAGATTGATGAACTTGAGAGGGCTCCAGAGTGGTCACGAAAAAAAGAAAAAAAAACACAAACTTTTCGCTTAATTAAACAATATCACTTCACGTAATAACTCCACTTCTACCTCGTTTTACATAACACTGACAAACACGGAGTCAGCAAACGTACGCACAACGTGATTTCGCCGGGAGCGGACGGAGCGTCTGACCACCTCGGCGGTCAGGACGCGACTGAGGTTTAAAGGATTGCTAGGGGGAATAGAGTGAATTTTTCTCTCTAGAATGTGAGGGGTTTCAATATTCAATTTATCTTGATAAGTTGGAATTATTTCCCTAAGTGGATTTGGATATTTCACATGGATTGAGTGGTAATCTGTTTTAAAGGGCTGAAAATATATTTGAAGGTTAGATGAATTTAAAGTTGAGTAGCCATTTTTTAGACATAGGTGTTTACACTGCAAATCGATGGGGATCTGATTCTACAATAAGGCTTGGCTTAAAGACACCTAAACTTATTTGACATGCTGAATTTATAATAGGGTCCAGTGTCTGTAGTGTAGATTTATTCGCTGAGCTGTAGATAACAGCTTTATAATTTAATTTGGCTTGAATAAGGAAACGAAAAGCATTAATTAAGCACTCCCATTCTGATCCCCGTTTTCGAGATGCTAATATTATCAATATGTTTAGCCTGGATTTGCATTGTAGCAGGAAATGTGCTTCTTCCATGTATGGTTTTGGTCGAAGGTAATGCCTAAGATTTAACAAGAATACGTTCTACGTATTTGGTGGTCTCCAATAAAGAGGACAGGTTTTTCATTTAAAATTTTTGAGCTTCTGAAGATAATAATGAATTTCGATTTAGTTTTTCAAAGGGAGAAACCAGAAGAACTTCCCCTTGTTTGAATTTTGTTCAAGTTTTCTTGGATTATTTTAAATGCATAAATGCGTAAATGCGGAGATCATTACCGCAGCATACAATGGAAATATCATCAGCGAAGAGAAATAATTTACTTGGAGCTTCTATGGTACTACTTATTTCATTAATTGCGATCAAAAACAGGAGCACACTAATAACTGAACCCTAAGTGAGGCCATTCAACATTTCCCTGTGTGTTGATATTTTATCAAAAATGCGTACACGCAGATATCTATGTTGCAGAAAATTTAAAAAAACAACCAATAAGTTACCTTTAATATTCTTTGAGATGAGATTACGTAGTAGTTGACATTTAAAAATCATTTCATAAGCGAAATGATAATTACGCTTAACGACAAATGACGAAATGTCAACAAGGTTTACAAATAATTTCAAAATCAATCGCAATGACAATTGCATGTTAGTTAAGTGCTAGTGCATCAAAAAGTTCTGGGTCGATGCTTATTAGTTGGTGTTGGTTGATCTATGTTCATGAAATCCATTTTGAAAAGAAGATAGCAAGTTTCTTTTTTCTAGGAGCCGTCTGAGACGGTTGCCAACCATTTTTCCAGTAATTTGCATAGAGTACACGTCAATGATATTGGTCTAAAATTATTGAATTTAAATGGATCTTTACCTCGTTTCGGTACAGCAATTACAAGAGCTTCACTTCTTTGCTCAAGGAAGGATTGGGAGGTCCAGATGCCATTGTTTATGTTTCAGAAGGATTCTATGGTACATTTAGGAAGATTCTTCAAGAAAATATTAGATATATTATCCGGACCTGCTGCGGAGATTTTACTATTTTTTAATTCTTCGTATACATACGTATATTCGAGAGTAATATACGAAGTATAGAGAAAGTTATGTAATGCTGCGGAAAATCGATTTCGAAATTTCAAGGAAATACACGTTTTGGGGCCCCTGCTACCGAAAAATTAGTTTTTTCAAAACGTCCGTCCGTCTGTCTGTCTCTCCGTCTATCGTATGTAAACAAATATAGCGCCTAAGCACAATTATTTTAGCGTTTTAAGCTGAACTTGGAAAATATCTTCTTTGTCAATAAATTCTTTTACTTAAAACTATTATTTCAATTATATTTCAAAACACTTCTTCTAGCTTAAACGTAATTTTATTATTGATTGAAATAAAATAATAATATGGGATTTTGATGAGCAATCACATTTTTCATGTTTTCTGTGTGTGTGTGTGTGGGGGGGGGGAGGAAATAACTCACATAAATCTCACACATTTATTTTTTTTCTAGAGGGAGGTTTCAGCATTGCTCCGCGCCCAATATTCAAAAAACAGTGTCCCCAGCTCCAGCACTGTTAATGAAGAACTAATAATGGACAACCAAACGTATTTGAAGGACAAAATATCTACCTTCAATTTTGTTATTGTAGGATGACATCGAAAAATTTCAAACTTTTGTAATTAACGAAAATTCAGATTTAACTGTGAAATTTGGACCCATACCACCTTTACTAATGTATTTTACTCTATTCTTAGGTTCTCTAAATTTGGAGCCATTTTGACCAATTTAAAAAAATGTTTCAAGGGATTCATGCAAAGTATCCCCATAATTTAAAAAGTTTTTTTTTAATCGCAAACTTTCGAGTTGAGCGAAATCGATCGGGGAATATTCATTCTGGAAAACACCGTACGTGTTGTTTTGGCGCTAGTGGTGATCACCGATGGACGAATGACCGACAGACGGATAGGCGGATGGACGGACGGATATTTTGATGAAGAAAAACTTTCGGTATCAGGCGACCCCAAAACTTGTATTTCCGTTGAAATCTCGACATCGATTTTCCGTAGCAATACATATCTTTCTCTACCCTACGTATAGTTATCCGTATACGAAATAGGATCTAGATGTGCTACAGAATGGCACAGACTTTCTCGTAGTAACATTTTCTAATTTCCATGGTGTGGGGTAGCTTTACGGTCTAGACGATCCTCTTGCTAGCTGCCTTTTATCGCCGCCCGAAATATATATTTTTATGTTTTCTCAATTTTTAGGTTTCCTGATGGTAGATTCGAAATAATACTTTAGAATATTAAAGAAAGAAACATTGTCCTATATGCAGGGTTGGGTAAAATACTATAAACAGGGTATTTAAATACTTCGTAAGTATATAAATACATACTTAAAATATGTAAGTGTTTAAAATACTTCAAATACAGTAAAAAATATATTTTTATTATTACATTTTTATTGAAACAACTTATTGTAATTGTCAATTACAATTAATTACTAATTGACAATCAAATTTCTGAACAATAATTTGTAAGTCTAACACAAACGAGCGGAATTTCCTTTAAAAGCGACTAATTTTTCAAACAAATCACATTTAAGTGGTTTGAAGCACATTCACTCACAAATGCAATAATGTATACTAATCGCTGGAATTGTTTTTTAAACAACATTTATGTAATTAAAAAAACGAATACAGCAAAATTAATTTTATTTCATCTTAACAGTTCAATTATCACTATTCGGACGGAAAGTTTGAAGAAAAAATTTGAAGCGGTTTTTGAGAAAGTGGCGTTTGAGCGTTTCTGGAAATGCTGAATTTTGAGTTCGTTTCCACAGAAAAGTTTTTTATTGCGTGAAAACATTGTACATCAGACGTGCGAGACAGACAATTCATTGTCAAATTACATCATTCTTTTTGCGAACACCATTCTAAATTATATTCATAACTTTTTCGCATTATATCCTTCACTTCTACATTTAGATAAATCAAGGCTTTGTTATTTTATATTCTCGACAATATCAAGACTCTTAAACCTTTAAAAATATAAATTAGATTTTACATTCTCGTATACGTACCCTCTCCCTCAGAAAAAATGTCGTTCAAAATTCTATCTTCCACACCGCGCCGACAAACTTGGACACCCCTCGGCCTGGGGGAAGGGAAGGGGGAGGGACGCGTTGACCAATCACTAGCAGGTAGAACCACAGTTGTCTCTGATTGGTGCAACATCCCAAGGGGCAGAAAGAACGCTGTCTCAGGGGGAGGGGGCGAGTTTGTTTACGTACGAGACGGAAATATCGTCATATTTCCCTGCCGAAGGAGATAGTTTGTTTGCAGGAACATTGTTGCAAATTTTTTTATTGTCTAATCTGAATGGCGTTTAAATGTGATGCAAAATTCCGGAATCCGTTCGGTGCTATTATATCTCGTTCTCGAGATATATGTAATTGTTTATAAGAAATTAACATCTTAGTAGACCCCATTTGTTTGCGCTTAATTCATTCGCGCTAGCAGAATAGCGTGGGATGGGCGTACTGAAAAAACAGTTCTCCAATGCCGCGCTTTTGCCTGCCACATACGCTTAAAATGCACTTGCTTGTAAACAAATTCTGTGGCCAATTTAATTATGATAAATTCGTATTTTTACGGCGAGTATGAGCCTAACTTTTATTTGTTTTTTATATTCTCTTTTAAGTCCTGCAATTTGCAAGTCGATATATTTATCAAATAGGAAAGAAATTGATTATAAAAAATATTTTTCAAGGTGCATTACGCCCAAACAATTGTTTCTGTTTTTCTATCAAAGGGATGTTGAGCAACCGAATAACTGTATTATTAATTTTTTTAAGTCCCCTGTTAACACCGAGAGTCAGAAACTATTTGTTCCTCTTGTTTACCCATTACCTTTAAAAAATAGGGAAACATATTGCTTAGCTGTTTGCTATAAACTGCACTGGATTGGATGAATGTAGTGTTAAGGTTTTCAAATACAGAAATATTCAATTTTGTGTTTTGAAAGATCACATGAGTAGAATCACACATCACAACATTTACACAAGTATAGAAATTTCTAAATAAACGTATATAAACTTTAAGTTAATATTTTCAATTCAATTTATCATTCCTTTCTAAAACTGTTAATTTGATTATTTCATTGTATAATATTCAAATCAGAGCTTTATGTGCTAAATCTACGCATTGTTAATACATATTTTTAAACAACATTAATATATTTAATATACATTTAAAAGGTTTTTAGATTGGCGAACGTTTCAATGTAATTTCATGAATTCCTAAATGCTTGAAAATAAATACTTGTAAAATTAAATAATTGTAGCGTGTAAAAATATAACAAACTCACGTATTTGGTAAAACGAGCTGATATTACTAAAAGAAAGCAAAACAGATGTTATAACAATTCAAAGAGATTTAGCGTTTGTTTACAGTTTAGTAAATATCAATGCTCTAGCATTTCCCAGTGAAAATACATAGAACGAACTTGGTGGTCAAGTGATATGACCTTCCCAACACAGACTACATTTCAGTATCGTCAGAGTTCGAAGGTGGTTTGTTGGCTGCCATTCTACGAATCTATCAAAACCTTGAATTTTGCACGACCATCTGTACAGCGAGAACGTAGCGGTTTATTAAACGGAAACGGGCCATTCGAGGTATATAATGTGCACTCTTTGAAAACGTTTAACCATTATAAACTATCCCTAAGAAAAATATCAAATAAACAATGTTAAAGGTCACCAGCTTAACATTGCCTTTACTATTTGAATGATTTCAACATCCCCAAAACCAACAGAAAACCCATGTTTTTACAGGTTATTATAAACCCAATTCAATAAATATAAGCATTTATTCACGTTATTATTTTTAAAACACTCAAATATCTACGATGTTATTTGATTCAAGTCTTCATCGAAGATCTGAGATTAAAAAAACTGATAAGCAGAGAAAATTAAAGTAATTTTGAGTGATTGATGAAGTTGAATGATCAAATGAAAAACAATGTTTCTTGCTTCATATAATGCTATCGTGTTTAACAGACATGTAATTACATGTGATACCTATATTTAAACATCCAAACTAATGAAAATTTTCAAAATTAAAATCATCAATAAAATGTTGATTCATCAGCAAGGATTATATTATTAAATACTTTTTTGAGATTCATGTGCTCCTGTGTGAATAACGTAGTAAACGTGATTCGTATGATCCAGTTTCTCAGGATAATACAAAACCTGCTAGACACATACACTAATCATAATAGTTGTCAAATAGTTATTTACGACATGAGTATCATAAGATATCTTATTACAATACGAAATTGAAGAATTATCAAACAAGACTCTTTAGCCGGAATTGTTAACCAATTGAATATTGTAATATAATGTTACCATTTGAATATCATAGAAAGTAAGACGCAATTTGTCAAAATTCATGCGAACTATAATTTTTCTTTAAATTTTACTCCTTATCCTGCGAAAGATGTGTGACAGTACTTATGTTAACAGTTCTACTGCCATGAGTTTAATTAATTTGTTTGCAGTACGCAAATTATTATTTTTGGTTTTAAAGAAGCATGGATATACAGAGTATCGGGGAAGGAAACGTCGAAAGTTTGAAAAAAGCTGTTTAAACAATTTTAATCATACTTTGTCTAATAAACTACATAGATATTTTGAATAACTGAGCTGCAATAAACACGCAAATGTTGGTTTGAAAATATGATTTCTACGCAAAACTTTGCATTCTAGAATCATGTAAACATACCAGAAACATGTAACATGTTTATTATTAACAATATAAATAAATATATTAGTTCAGAAAAAAATTAACCGAGAAATAAAAAAGCAGTCGAACGGTGAAAATTGGGTGCTTTTTTATTTCTAGGTTAATTTTTCTTTCTGATCAAATGTATTAATTTATTTTGTTAATCATAAACAATTTAGATATTAATGAAGTGTTTATATGCTTCTACAACGCAAATAGTTACCTGGAAAACATATATACAAACCAACTTTTGAATGTTTATTGCGGCTTAGCCATTTGGAATATCCGTGTAGTTTATTAGACAAAATAAGTTTAAATTGGCTTAACAGCTATTTTTCGAAGATTCGACATTTCTTCCCCGAATATCCTGTAAATAAAAGGCTTGATTTCTGTTGGTACGCGACGGAACGGCGTTCCGGTTCTTTGGAAATAATTATGAAATTATATTATATATAAATAGCTATTTCTATTATATTAATACCACCTGAGGCGCTGCAATACCATTTATTTACTTAACGTTAATGTTAGAATATCTCTACGTTCAAGAAAATGTTGTAATCAAGTTTAAAGTCAAGAAGTATATATATATATATATATATATATATATATATATATATATATATATATATATATATATATATATACGCAGATATGCATTAGGTAATACGTATTTATAATAGTATTCATTCATTTACTTCCAAAATTATTTTACCTTTTTCAATAACTAAAGTAGCAAATTAAAATAGATTTTGAAATAGAGTTCGCAGCGAAAATGAAATGTTTTAGCGGGCTTACTGCTTTCCGAGGCATCTATAACTGTTTAATTTCTTAATTATTTATGAAGAGACTAATTATGATTTGTTTGGTTGTACTTGTAGGTCATCATTTAAAAGAAAATATAATATTTAAGAATGATTTTAGAATATCTTGAGATCGGGCAAAATAATTTTATGTATTCGAAACACGAATTAGTGGTCCATAAACAAGACTTATAAGAACATTTAATCACAGCAATGCTAACTGAAAAACAAAACAATTTTAACAGGAATTGATAAGCAAATATGTGTCCATTGTTGGCAGCGTCCATTGTTGCTGCTCACAGCATCGATTGTTGCGGTCATTGCCGACGCTTCTGAGGTTGATGCTCTCTTCAGCTGCCTGTCCCAGTTGGGATTCTACAGCCAGGTGTTAGTGGTGTGGGATTTTTCTTCTCCTAGTTTTGCCCCCACTCCCCCGTAATGAGACGGGGATTGGAAAACTAGGAAAAAACACATAGGGGTTAATACATTTTATGTTGGACAGGCTATTTTATTAGGCCTTTAGGAAGACGGAAATGGGGGTAGAAAAAAGGATTTAATGTTTTTATTGATTTTTACTTTCTCGTACTTACTGTCGTAAGAAGAAAAGGTATTCTAATATTATAATGATTGCTGCTATTGGGTCTAACCGCTTCCTTATTCTTTGGAGGGGTACTGTTTTTTAAAATTTTTTCCCAACAGTATTATCTCAAAAGTACTGGATGAGAACAGTTGATATCTGGAGTTGAAGGGATGGTGTTAGCTCCTATTGTAGGCCTGGTTCCTTGTGATTCCAGTGAAAAATCAGTAACTGCACTGAAACAGCAGAAGCTTCCGCCAATTGATAATCATAAGTGAATCACCATGTACTGGGTAGGGAGGAGAATGAGGAAATCTATATGAATTGTCGCCTGGTCTTTCTTTCTCAGATAAACACTTGGATAGTTTATCAACATCAAATCGGAATTTTAGCGCCTTTGATGTAATATTAAACATAAAAAATCCCTTCCAGTTGTCTGCGTGTTAATTTTTAGTGTATCGAAATAGCCCCGACACCCGTATTACATTAGCCTCTTAAGTTGTATCATATTACCCCCACAAATTTGAGGCTGTATATATCATGACACGATTAATATTATTGCATTATTTTAACGCAGAAAAGAATATTAATTCTTTCTTAATGATAACCTATTTTCAAAAATATCGTGTCATGAAAAATAACGAAGTAACATCAAAAGATTTATATCACGGTGGTAAAGTTTTTGACTGGAAAAATTAGGCATTTTAGTTTTGATTTTTTCCTCCCAAATATTGTTACATTCTGAGTGTTTGCTATATGGTCATTATAATAGAATATATTTCCTATCATTTGTCATTTTCTTGTTAATTTTGGACATAAATAACAACTCTTAAAGTGTAATACATTAACCCCAATTTTCTACTGTATAATATTAGCCCCGACTGATCTTTATAACATTTAACAATTTCGTCTAAAGAGTCTTGTTTGATAATTCTCCAATTTCGTATTGTAATAAGATATCTTATGATACTCATGTCGTAAATAACTATTTGACAACTATTATGTTTAGTGTATGTGTCTAGCAGGTTTTGCATTATTCTGAGAAACTGGATCATACGAATCACGTTTACTACGTTATTCACAAAGGAGCACATGGATCTCAAAAAAGTATTTAATAATATAATCCTTGCTGATGAATCAACGTTTTATTGATGGTTTTAATTTTGAAAATTTTCATTAGTTTGGATGTTTAAATATAGGTATCACATGTAATTACATGTCTGTTAAACACGATAGCATTATATGAAGCAAGAAACATTGTTTTTCGTTTGATCATTCAACATCATCAATCACTCAAAATTACTTTAATTTTCTCTGCTTATCAGTTTTTTAATCTCAGATCTTCGATGAAGACATGAATCAAATAACATCGTAGATATTTGAGTGTTTTAAAAATAATAACGTGAATAAATGCTTATATTTATTGAATTGGTTTTATAATAACCTGTAAAAACATGGGTTTTCTGTTGGTTTTGGGGATGTTGAAAACATTCAAATAGTAAAGGCAATGTTAAGCTGGTGACCTTTACCATTGTTTATTTGATATTTTTCTTAGGGATAGTTTATAATGTTTAAACGTTTTCAAAGAGTGCACATTAGATACCTCGAATGGCCCGTTTCCGTTTAATAAACCGCTACGTTCTCGCTGTACAGATGGTCGTGCAAAATTCAAGGTTTTGATAGATTCGTAGAATGGCGGCCAACAAACCACCTTCGAACTCTGACGATACTGAAATGTAGTCTGTGTTGGGAAGGTCATATCACTTGACCACCAAGTTCGTTCTATGTATTTTCACTGGGAAATGCTAGTGCATTGATATTTACTAAACTGTAAACAAACGCTAAATCTCTTTTAATTGTTATAACATCTGTTTTGCTTTCTTTTAGTAATATCAACTCGTTTTACCAAATACGTGAGTTTGTTATATTTTTACATGCTACAATAATTTAATTTTACAAGTATTTATTTTCAAGCATTTAGGAATTCATGAAATTTCATTGAAACGTTCGACAATCTAAAAACCTTTTAAATGTATATTAAATATATTAATGCTGTTTAAAAATATGTATTAACAATGCGTAGATTTAGCACATAAAGCTCTGATTTGAATATTATACAGTGAAATCATCAAATTAACAGTTTTAGAAAGGAATGATAAATTGAATTGAAAATATTAACTTAAAGTTTATATACGTTTATTTAGAAATTTCTATACTTGTGAAATATTGTGATGTGTGATTCTACTCATGTGATCTTTCAAAACTCAAAATTGAATATTTCTGTATTTGAAAACCTTAACACTACATTCATCCAATCCAGTGCAGTTTATAGCAAACAGCTAAGCAATATGTTTCCCTATTTTTAATGGTAATGGTTAAACAAGAGGAACAAATAGTTTCTGACTCTCGGTGTTAACAGGGGACTTAAAAAAATTAATAATACAGTTATTCGGTTGCTCAACACCCCTTTGATAGAAAAACAGAAACAATTGTTTGGGCGTAATGCACCTTCAAAAATATTTTTTTATAATCAATTTCTTTCCTATTTGATAAATATATCGACTTGCAAATTGTAGGACTTAAAAGAGAATATAAAAACCAAATAAAAGTTATGCTCATACTCGCCGTAAAAATACGAATTTAGCATAATTAAATTGGCCACAGAATTTGTTTACAAGCAAGTGCATTTTAAGCGTATGTGGCATGCAAAAGCGCGGCATTGGAGAACTGTTTTTTCAGTATGCCCATCCCACGCTATTCTGCTAGCGCGAATGAATTAAGCGCAAACAAATGGGGTCTACTAAGATGTTAATTTCTTATAAACAATTACATATATCTCGAGAACGAGATATAATAGCACCGAACGGATTCCGGAATTTTGCATCACATTTAAACGCCATTCAGATTAGACAATAAAAAAATTTGCAACAATTGAAATTTATAAACAATTTCCAAATTTTGCAAATCTAAAGTGGGGAGAGTCTCCCGATGTCCCAGAACCAAAAACAGCGAATTAACAATTTTGCAACAATTTATAATTTTATAAACATTCGAAATATGCGTTAGAACGGCCGGGAAGGCTCCGCAAATTGTGCCTGAAATGAATATCTCAAAATAGCAGTTTGTCAGGAGTTACAAATCGATTACTAAAAGTTAGAATAATTGTTGCTAAAATGATAAATATTTACTGGTCTATAGACAATCATTCTGGACGGAAAACCCCGCTTAGAAATATTTTTTTCGTCGTGGCGTACGCGCAGGCAAACTATCTCCTTCGGCAGGGAAATATGACGATATTTCCGTCTCGTACGTAAACGAACTAACCCCCTCCCCCTGAGACAGCGTTATTTCTGCCCCTTGGGATGTTGCACCAATCACAGACAACTGTGGTTCTACCTGCTAGCGATTGGTCAACGCGTCTCTCCCCATGCCCTGCCCCAGGCCGAGGGGTGTCCAAGTTTGTCGGCGCGGTGTGGAAGATAGAATTTTGAACGACATTTTTTCTGAGGGAGAGGGTACATTACAGTATATTCTGTACTGTATATTATTGTATTTTTATTCTTTCAACCTACCCCAATTATTAAAGACTTTCAAACTCACAATGATTTCTTGCCACTTAGCATATAACACGGACAAAGAGCAATACATGAAAATTGACATTATTTACCACTTCAGTTACGGCTTTCTTACCCTGTGTGTATATTTGAATTCAAATATTCACACAGGGACATAACCTTATTCAAACTCCATTGAATTTCGCAATAATTCTGGACATTGATGAAATCAGTAGTAGATCTCAGACGTCATCCTCCGGTGGCGCACAGCTTAACTATTGACATTGATGCACTCTTGAATCTCTTGAATCTATGATGTAAGGCTAGGCGAAAAATGTCCAGAAAAGTAATTATTTTGAAAATATGTTACCGTTTATGTTTGTAAATCATAGCCTATAGTACTCCAGGACTTTAAAGGATGCTAGCACAAAAGTTTCATCAGCATTGGTTCAGTAGATTCAGAGATTACCGCGCTGGAAGACAACGCACTTCTGTCTTTATATCTTAGTATATAGATAGATATAGATGTCCTTCGTCTCGGAATAATACGCCCTGCCGCGACATAGAGAAAGATAATTTGAATAACTATATTTCCCACTGAATTATAGAAGTCGTGCACAGGTAAAGAAGTTACATTTATGTCCAGAAGTAAAACAAGGAGCCATCTCAGCATTTGCTCAATGAAACAGGAAAACGACGAAAAACCTGATCGATATGGGGTCATTGACCCAGAAACTTTGATACAATACTTGTTACAGATTGTTTAGAATTATACAGTTCAAATGGTAAATACATTAAATATCACCGTTAAAATTGATGTTACTTTCCTTGTGATTCTCAGTATAGTCTGCAATTGTGTAGAAACAATTATTCAGCAAAAACGATTTCACTTTGCGTTTAAACTTTTCTATCGAATTTAACCGTTTAATGTCATCTGGCAAAGTGTTGTAAAATAATCTGAAAATATTGTATGTGAATGTTTTGTAATGAGCTGTTGATACCGTCACCTGATGAATATGGTTTCTACGTCATGTGTTATAGTAATAGACATTGGTGTTTTCTGAAAGTATATTCCCGCCCATCATTTTTCACAAAAAACACTGATTCGTAAATAAAGAGACAAGGTAATGGTAAAATTCCTAGACTAATGAAGAGAGGCTTACAAGAATCACGTAGGTGGGACTTGGTTATTATTCGTACAATTCGTTTTTGTAATCTAAAAGTCTGAGGGCTATAAGATGCATATCCCCAGAATATTATGCCATATCTAAGGCGGGAATGAACATTCGTGAAATATACACAACGAGCAGTATGAAGGCTGACTGAATTTGAAAGAATTCTAAACGCGTAGCATAGTGAACTTAATTTTGTTTTCAATTCATTTAAATGGACGTTCCATTTAAGGTTTGACTGAATTGAGAGACCTAAAAATGTTGTTGACTTAACATCAGTCAATGGTACACCGTTCATTTTCAATGGAGCACAGAATTGTTTTTTTGAAATGGAAAACTGCATTAAAACCGTTTTCTTTTCATTCACTATTAATTTGTTATTTCGCACCCGTTTAATGCTAATTATCACATTGGTAGTAATGTTACTTTTAAATTCCATTTCAAAGCAGCTAATCCGTAGGAGATGGTTGATAGTAATATCTCCTGCTCCATACATTGATCAGTAACTATCTTTTATTTTTTATTTTATTTTTTATATTTGTATTGTCTATTTGATTTTTTTGACAATTATATCATCAAAATAATAAGGACACAATTGGTTTGAGTTATAAAATAAAATATTTTTATAAATCAGTGACATTAACTCTACAGTGATGACAATAACTCTACAGTGATGACAATAACTCTTCAGTGATGAGGGTCCGAAAAACCGAAATGCAGAACTTAAATTTGTTTATAGCATTCTTTAGTCATTATTACATCAAAATGTTAGGTGTAATATTGAACACATAAGTATTTTGTTTTGTTAAACGTAATATTTATATACTAAAATTATGATTATAATCATGATTAAAACTTCATTCACTGCTGAAGTTGTCTTTGAAACACTATGTACTCTGCAGTATTCACAGAAACAATTCAAGGGAAAACAAATTATAGAACGATTACTATTCAGGGACTTTGATAGGAAGAATCCTTGGCCGGTAACGCCAAAATTATTTCCATTTTTTGCTTAACTTTTAGGTAGCAGTGGGTCTAGTCGGAACCAACATGACCATTATTAACATTGTATGATGAATTAAAATTATTTTTGACACTTTGGATAAGATTTTATTCTAAAGCATCTCTCATTGTACATCTCTTTATCACGATATAATTTCCAATGCTTTTATTGAAAAATACTTTTAAAAATTGATGTATTGTGAACTGTACTAGATGTTTGAGTAATGGAATAAAAACGTAACTGGAGAATAAAAACATTTTTCCACTAATAAAAAAGGGAGAAACTAGTGGTACCATAGAATGGCACAAACCTCTTAGTAAAGTTTTCTCATTTCTTTGATGAGGACTGGCTTCATGGGTTAGCCCCATCCTCTCCCCTGCTGCCATCTATCGCCGCCCATAACACTTTTGACATTTTGCCAACTTTTCAGTTTTCTAATTGTAGATCCGAAATATTACTTCAAGAATATTAATGAAGAGTAAAACCTCGTACCAAATACAAGTTTTCATTGAAAAATTCGATGCCGTTTTTAAGAAAATGGCGATTAACCCGGCAGGAGGCGCGCCGTGTTTCGTAACGTATTGAGTCGTGCGGGGTGCCTGAGATAGGAAAACAGCAAGGAATGCACACTTATATTTGTTTAATAAATGCGTGTGTATTTTAACGATTATATACATAGTTTGGAAACAAAAAGTAAGTGAATAATTTTTTTATGAGTTTTATTTTTCAAACAACTGTTACAGATGTGTTTCATGTTGAATGCACATATATTCCTAACACATTGAACAGAAGGAAGTAGTTTTTCTGTCTTCATTTCTAGGACAGGCTGTGCATCGTTTCTTCCCTGGTTTCTTCAGCTGAAAATCAGGTGAAGTGCATTTATAGTCTGTGTATTCTGCGGCCATTTCTCGAAGGCGTTTGGATACTATTGGCTGTTGAGAGCGGTGTTCTATTGTGCGCTGCACAAAGACTTTTCCCAATTGTTTAATGAACGAACGCCTTGATATCTTCTTGTCGGGATTGTTAAACAAGAAAATAACATATGCATTAAGGCAAGCTACATATATCAAATGGTAAAATTTTCTAAATGGCCATCTTTTGCAATTTCTTGTTACACTATACTTTCCCACCATTTCATCTACTTTGTCTACTCCTCTAGAATTATTGTAACATCATATGATCTCTGGAAGGTTCTTCTCCCCGGAATCACTATCAATTTCATCACTAAAATGCATGGAAGAAAGCAAAAAACTTGTTTGTACTTTTTTGGGACTTACGAAACTAGAGTCATGTCCTTTTGAAATCCAAAAACACTACTGTTCATTTCTCTCTGCCGTGAATTCACAAATTCTTGCGGTATCTCACGTTTGTTTGATTTGAGAGTTCCGATAATTGTTAGTTTTCTCTCCAATAATGACTTTGCCACTGGTATACTGGAGAACCAGTTGTCCATGCAGATGTTGCGATTGGACTTCTCAATTTGTGTCACTAGACGCATTACATCATGGGTAGTATTTGAGACCCAGTACCGTCCCTGTGGCTATTTACCCACATATATTTCCATGGAAGACGTGTACCATACTCTGGCATCAGTGAGTGCAAAAATGTTTATGCCATATTTCGCAGGTTTCTTTGGCATATACATGCGAAATTTGCAGCGGGCACGGACGTTGATAAGCTGTTTATCAAGTGTAGTTAGTTCCCCCACACAATTTTTTTGACAATTGAAAACAAACTTTTCGAACATTTCCTAACGGGAGCTATATTATCGTGTTCCCTTGTATGCACTCCATCCCGAATGTCATCAAAACGTAACGATCTCAAGAGGAAAGCAAATCTTTTTTGAGACATTGCGCTTTGAATAAAATGAATCCCTAGTCTATCTTTTTCCCACTTTTCACTAAGATTTAAGTTTCTGGATTTCATTACACCCATGAGTAACAATAAACCCACAACAACGGTTATTTCATCTTTCGTTGGCTCCTTGGCATCCCTTTCCCTACTATAATTTTGTTGTATCGAACGAATGTAAATATTTGTGTTTTTTGTAATCAAGCCCAAAATAGCATCGCTCAAAAACAATTGGAAACGGTCTGTTTCATATTTTGCACTTTGTTTTACTCCCGGCAGATGGCGAATGATGTTGATGGCCCTAGTTCGAACATTCTGGGGCGACGGTTCTTTACACCATCTGGAACTCCCGTCTCTACCTAAATAATACGTGTTATTTACATTTACGTCAGAGTCTAAATCTTCCACACCTTCATGATCACTATTGTTATCTTCCTCTGCATCTCTGTTGTGGTCTGAAATTCAAATACTGTCATTCTCACTGTCATCTGAATCGCAGGTCTCTTCTTCATCACTAGACTGCAGTAGAATCTCACGAATTTTATCCTCGTCACCTATAGTAAGAAAACTTTTCTGAGCCTAAAAACAATTACCACTAGATTGAAAAATATTTTTAGTGACAAGCTAAAGTGAATAAAAACACCTAAATAACTCTTGCTATGGTTTGTGATCGCCGGAAGAATCGCGTCTAGATCGGCAACTGCAGTGAAATGCGTGGCAAGCAGCTGTGACAAAGGGAGGCGCGGGGGGACTGAGTAATCAGATTTCCTTCGAGCTGCAATTACTGGGAGAGGATAGGAAGCCGTTGAATGATAAGCCGCCAGACACGTGCACGAGGCTTTCCTGGAAAGGTACTGAGAGGCTCCGAAGTTTGTAAATAAATCTGAACGCAGAGTGGACGTCGAAACAGGGCTGGGTTGACTCGGTCACCCTACGCGCCCACTCCCGGGTTAAGCATTACAATATTTGCGAAATTCGAAGCACTTTTTTACAGGAATAAATTTAGTTTTCGAAAACTTCAATTGATGTCATTTGAAGCTTTTCCACTCACAAATGCAATAATGTATACAAATCGATGGAAATGTGCATATTAACGGCGTGAGAGATAGTTCAAAAAATTACACTTCTGTAGTTTTTGAAAAAAAAACAACAACAAAGAATACACCAAAATGTCATGAAAAAGAGCAATTACTTCTATTCATTGAAAAAGTTTGAAGAAAGAATTTGTTGCCATTTTGAGAAAATTTTGAAATATGTCCGGGGAGCTTAATGTAATTTTAAAGAATGATGTCCTAAATTCCAAAGCTTCATCTAGAGCCAGATCCACAGGAGATTCTATTAGGAAAGATCGTATGGATGGTTTAGACACTAAAAGTGTTAACTGACGGACTGACGGGCAGACGGGCGGTTTTCAAAAATAAACTTTTTGTTTTTTAGGGGACCCGAAAAAGAATTTCCGTTGACGTTTCGAAATCGATATTCCGCACCCTTACATCGTTTTCTCTACTCTACGTATATCACTCCGTACATACGAATGTATACGAAGAAAGTAACTACAGGCGCTACAAAATGACACGGACATTCTGGTAGTACTATTTTCTAATTTCCTTGGTGTGGACTGGCTTTACGGTCTTGCCTCGTCCTCTTGCCAGCTGGCATCTATCGCCGTCCGAAGTTAATTATTTTAAAATTTTCTTAGCTCTTCGGTTTCCAAAGAGAAGACCCTAAATATTATTTTAAGAACATTAAAGAACAGTACAACCTCGTCCTAAATAAAAAAAAAATATTGAAAAATGTGAAGCCGTTTTTAAGAAAATGGCTACTGAGCATTAATATAAATGCAAAATTTGGAGCTCTTTTTCACAGAAAGCTATAGAGTTTTCGAAAAGTCTCAATTGAAGCCATTTGAAGCATCTCCACTTCCAAATGCAATAAAGTATACAAATCGATGGAAATGTGCATATTAACGCCGTGAGAGAAATTTAAAAAAAATTTCCTTTGTGTAATTTTTTAAAAATGCACCAATACTAATTTTATGTCATTTTAAAAAGTGCAATTAGCACTATCCATTAAAAAAGGGTGAAGAAAAAAATTTGGAGCCATTTTTGAGTAAATGGAGTTTTAACGTTTCTGAAAATGCTGAATTTGGAGATCATTTTCACCGAAATCAGTTGATTTCTCGAGAAACTTTATTTGAAATTATTTAAAGCAAAGTTGCTCTTAAATTCAATTTTGTGAGAAAATTGCCTCATATAAATAGTACGGACGTGAGAGACAAGTCAAAAATATTCTATTTTCATAAAAACAAACAAGAATTTACAAGAATTTATTGAAAAATATGACGTTTATGTCATAGTATAGTTTGGCACTAACTCTACCAAAAGTTTAAAGAAAAAATTGGAACAGTTTTTGAGAAAATCTTATTGTATTTTTTTAAATTTGCAAATATTGCAGGCACTGTTGAACGAAAATGAAAATTTTACAATAAATGTAACTGCCCTTAATGAAATAAATATTTACGGACAATAAACTTCATTTAAAGAAAAAATCTGTCTTCAATTTTGTAGTTGAAAGAAGACACCGAAAAAATTCAAACTTTTGCAATGACTTGCAATTTAAGGGTGCTTCGCACGAAGCCTAAAAACATTTTCAAAAGTTTCTCAAAAATAGCACAAAATTTTTAAATTAATTGTCATCGGATATTGTAAAAAATGCGTAAGACAATGGCGGTGGTCTCATATTCGTTGAAATCACGGAATTTTTGACAATTGAATAAGCGCAATATTTTTCCGTTTTCCTACAACTATAATATTGATAGAGACTTTTTCCTTAATAAATGATCCTTAAAGACCAATCTTGAAATAAGTTCATGTTCAGTATTTTCGAAAATATGAACAGTTCCCGTGTATTTTTTGTGAAATTTTACGCAAACTATAGGCATCTTTTTTGTCAAAAACCGCTCCAATTTTTTCCTTGAAGGGTCTAGCCGGATAAGGCCTTTGTTTGCAATTCGACTATGTCTTTTCACACATGTTTAGATGTAGAAAATATTCTTTTTAAAATATTAGTCTAAAATATCCATGTGATAAATACTTAAAGCGAAAAACCGTTTTTCGTATTTAAAGTAAGAAAATAATAATTTTTGGCATTTGTTATATTTCTTTGCTTCTGATATGAACATTGCCGTAATTATTGTTTCAAAATTAACTTTTAGATGACTTACGATTCATAAATAGAGTGATAAATTGATTAAAATAGTATTTTTAATAAAATTGTTAAACAATTTATTTTTTTTAATTACAATTTCATATTTTAATTACAATTACTATTTCATAAACTTCCAGAAGGAGTTTCAGATAGTGCTACTTATGTAGACAATTTCATATGCTTTTGAGTGCCCAAACCGGCAAATGTCTAGGATTTGGTTTACGACCTGGCGGGCCGATTTCCTAACCATGCTTTTTTACGATCTCCGTGTCTTAAAATATAGAATATGTTTTATAAATACGCAATATTTTAAAAATTGATAAAAAATAATAGAAAATGTCTTAATATTGTTGGAAATCTTTACTATACATCAAATAATATTTTTTATTCAAAATAAAAATGCTTTATTTGTCATAAAATAGTAATTAAACGTACCTGTAATTTTACTTAATTTATAGCAAATTAATTCAAATTATAAACCTTCGAACTTTGATTTTTATTTCTATTGTTTTAAATATCAAGAATCATACTCGCACATCAAGAAATCTGAATGGTTACAATTACTTAATCATACGTCGAACAATTGTAATAGTGTTTTTCACAAGCAAATTAGTCAATTCTGTCCGCCAGAAGAACGTTTGTTTGCATTTACTGGATTAAATTGGAAACAAATCCAAGAATTGCAACAGAAGTTAACTTCCGTGAGAAACACGAAAAACAGATCTTCTTTGCATGCCATACTAGCTTTTTATTTAAACTACAAACGGGAAATTCGAATAATATCTTAGCATCAATTATGGGTTAAAAAGCAAACAAATTGTATCGAATTTCTGCGAATCTGTTATGGACTTATATCAGAAAAGTGTTTTACCATATGAGTTTGGTAACGATGCTTGTAACACAAAACTAATTGATGATCACACATCACCCTATGTAAATAGTTTTCATGATTTGGAATATCGATTAGTGCTTAAAATGGACAGTAGATATACATAAGGCACAAAAAAGTGCTACTAATAACTACCAGAGAAAATGGTTCTCCCGGCAGAAAAAAGTTCCTTAATCCAAACCGTTAACGATTTGCACTACTGACGGATATTTTGTAGAAATCGGTGGTCCGTATTTAGCCACTAAATATGATGCTTATATACTCAAGTTTATGTTGTCTATTCCTAACGGTATAAGCAACATTCTGAAGAAAGGCGATGCTGTTATATTCTATCGGAGATTAAGGGCAATAGATGGCAGCAGGCATGGAGAGGCAACACTGTTCTGTACCTGTCCAGAAAAGGAAATTAGAAAACTTTATTACGAGAAAGTCAGTGCCATTCTGTACAACCTCTAGAACTTTCTCGTATACATACGTATATACGGAAATAATATACGCAGTATAGAGAAAGTTATGTAATGCTGCGGAAAATCGATTTCGAGATTTCAACGGAAATACACGTTTCGGGGTCACCTGATACCGAAAAATTGTTGTTGTTTTTTTCCAAAACGTCCGTCCGTCTGCTCGTCTATCCGTCCGTCCATCTGCTACCGCCTAAACCGCACGTACTATCTTTTCTAAATTGAAGGAAGACCTGTCCACCTGGCTCTAGTAGAAGCTTTGAAATTTTCGAAAACATTCTTTGAATTTTGAGGGTACTTTACATGAAGCCCCCGGACATTTTCAAAATGTTCTCAAAAATTGCTCCAAAGTGTTTCGTTAACTTTCTTGTAAGAATGGAGTAAAATACATGTATAAATGTGGCGTAGGTCCGATTTTCACGGTTAACTCATTTTCGAAAATTGCAAAAGTTTGAATTTGTTTTCGGCTTGTTCCTACGTCTATAAAAATGAAATTTGGTGCCCATAAATAGATTCAATAATGTGATTTACATCTTTTTGAAAACGTTAGTAGTTTTCGTGCAATAGTGCATGTAATATTTGCAATTTAAAAAAAAACACAAAAACAATATTTTCTCAAAAACCAGTCCAATTTTTTGGTAGGGTTAGTGCCAAACGAATCCTACACCATGCCATGAAAGCCATATTGCACTATTCTTATTTTTCAAAAATTTCCAAAATTATTTTTCTTGACTTCGCTTTCTCAACGGTATTATTTACATTAAAAGCAATTTCTTCACATTAGTACATGTGTACATGTGCATGCACATGAGTACATGTGCATTAAATAATGTTAAATAAAGTTGCTTGATAACTCAATACTTCTCTGTACAAATGAGATCAAAATCCCGAATTTTCAGAAACTCTTAAACTCAATTTTCTCAAAAATTGCTCCAAATTAGAAAGTACTAATTGCACTGTTTAATATGACGTTAAGTTCAATTTGGTGTATTCTTTTGTTTGTTTTTTAAATTACACATATATTTTTTAAATACCTCTCACTCCGTTGATATAGACATTTCCATCAATTTGTATGCATTATTACTAGGGAACGGATTTTCATGTAAATACATATTTTTACAGGGACAAGATACCTGCATTAACTAATATTTTTTACACTTAACACGACATTCTGAACGAACTGGAACCATTTTTATTTTACATATTTTTACATATTTTGGTATAATTACATATTTTTACATATTTTATCTGTAGCTACATATTTCGTTACATTTTAATATATTTATAGGTCGAAAATGAACATTTCACATGTGATGTTCGAAATATATGTTAGTTGAAAACTAACTTAGTTACTGAAATACTTAAAAAATGCGCAGTGCTCTTGTACTAACGCCGGATAATCGCTATTAATTTCCAAACTTATCTCCCCCCGCCCCACTGCTTCTTGGAAACAGCGTAGTCGGGATCAATGATGAGCGGATGTGGTATGTGAAGCAGAAGGAACTTCAACCCCGTGCTTACTCGTGTTTCATAGACACCATGCGTAACTCGATAAAAAAATTAGATCATTGTCTTATCGCTTTTCTGGAGTTGGGGTGGGAGTATGCTTCCTTTCCACCCCCTTCTATCACAGGCTACACGGTACTATTCACTTGAGCTCCGGCTCCTCGTAAACAACATTCTATATAATACGAAAGTATTGTATGTTTCGGATGAAACTAGTGAATAATTGCTTCTGTAGGTGCAAAACTTTCATTCACCCTCTCTGAATCCATTTAAAGTTCCGATCGGCAACGTATTCTGCTCGGAAAACGCTAGAAGAATGGAATTGTAAACGTTATAACGATTATTTCACATATTTCCTATTTTTTCTTACATATTTTTGAAAAAATAAGTACATATATATGTACATATTTTGCTTTTTTTACTACAATAAAGTCCGTTCCCTAATTATTACAATTGTGAGTGGACGTGCTTCAAATTACTTCAAAGGAACTGTTTCGAAAACTCAATAGTTCTGTGAAAAATAGCTTCGAATTTCGTATTTACAGTAATGCTTAATCCCCATATTCTTAAAAACGGCTTCAAATTTTTCAATGAAAATTTCTTTTTAGGGCGAGTTTTTACTCTTCTTAAATATTCTTGAAGTAATAATTCGGTTATACTACTAGGAAAGCAAAAAATTGAGAAAATGTCAAAAAATGTACTTTGGGCGACGATAGATGGCAGCTGCCCAGAGAATGGGCAACACCTAAAAGCCTGGCCACTCTAGGGAAATTCGGAAACTATACTACGAGAAAGGCTGTGCCATTCCATAGTACCTCTAGTTACTTTCTCGTATACATACGTAGTATAGAGAAAGTTATGTAATGCTGCAGAAAATCGATTTCGAGATTTCAACGGAATTACACGTTTTAGGGTCCCCTGATATCGAAAAAGTGGTTGTTTTTTTTAAAAGTCTGTCAGTCCGTCCGTCTGTGTACACTGCTAGCGCCTAAACCACATGTGCGATCTTTTCCCCATTTAAGAATCCTATGTCAATCTGGCTCTAGTTGAAGTTTTGAAATTTTGAGAAACATTCTTTAAAATTTGAGGTAATTTTACATGAAGACCCCCAGACATTTTCGAAATTTTCTCAAAAACGGCTCCAAATTTTTCTTTTAATTTCGTGTAAGAATGGAGTAAAATGCATTCATAAAGGCATAGGTCCGATTTTCACCGGGAACTTTGAATTTTGGAAAATTGAAAAAGTGGGTTTTTTGGCGTTTTCCTACAAGTACAAAATTGAAGAAATATTTTTCCTTCAAAAGAAATGTTAATAGTTAATAGTTCTTTCAATAAGATAATTGACATTGTTTCGGAAATTTTAGAAGTTTTCGTACAATAGTGCATGTAATATTTGCAATTTGAAAAAATTACAAAAACAAGATTTCCTCAAAAACTGCTTCAGATTTTTTCTTTAAATTTTTGGCAGTGTTAGTGCGAAACAAACGCTATGTTGTGACATAACCGCCATATTGCTCTATTCTTTTGTCGTCTTTTAGAAAAATTTTAAATATTTTTTTACTTGTCTCTCAAGTTGGTAATATTTACATTAAAGGCTGTATCATCACATCAACATATTTATGAGTAAATGTGCTTTAAATAATGTCAAATAAAGTTTCTCAAAAAGTCAACTGTTTTTGGTACAAATGACCTCAAATTTCCCCATTTTCCGAAACGCTCAAAAATGGCTCCAATTTTTTTTTTCAATTTTTTCCAATATATAGTGCTATGTGCGCTGTTTCATATGACGTAAAGTTCATTTTGGAGTACTCCTTTGTAGTTTTTTTTAATTACACAAATACATATTTTTTTAAACATCTCTCACTCCGTTTATATGGACTTTTTCATCGATTTGTAGGCATTATTATAATTGTGAGTGGAAGTGCTTCAAATGATTTCAAATGATGTTTCGAAAACTCTATAGATTCCTGTGAAACAGCTTCAAATTTTGCATTTACAGTAATGCTTATTCGCTATTTTCTTAAAAACCACTTCAAATTTTTTAATGAATATTTGTATTTGGGACGAGGTATTACTCTTCATTAATATTCTTGAAGTAATATTTCGATTGTCCCACTAGGAAAGCAAAAGGTTGAGAAAAGTTTAAAAAATGTACTCTAGGCAACGATAGATGGAAGCTGGCCATTGAATGGAGCAAAACCTTAAAGCCAGATCCCACCTAGGAAATTAGAAAACTATACTACGAGAATGTGTGAGCCATCCTGTAGCACCTCTACTTCTTTTATTTCATCTGCTGAAAAGGGAAAATCGTTGCCGAGATTGTACGCCGTTTTTCTTTTTACTAATTGTCTTTGTTACTTCATCTAATTTGCGCTTGAGATTATTCTTTTTAGTATGTTCGTGCTTATTTGACAATTCAATTGGTGGTATTTGTAAAAAATTCAAGACATTTGTAATATTATTTTGGCAAATTTGTGAATCTTCACTCGAATAATTAGACTCCTGATAAAAATTCTGAGAATCACCTCCTGATCATAATGACAAGGAACTGCCAAGTTCTTCTTGCAACTCGGAAACTGCGCGACGTAGTTTGATCGTCAGCTGGAAATCCTTTTGACGTCGTCGGTTGATTCTTGTCCTCATGTATTCAAGCCATTTTTTTCAATGTTCGTCCGATGTAGTACAAATTTTCAGGAGCAACTTCTATGTGCATATTATTTTTCATTTGTACCGCGGCATTTATACTTATTTCTCGACGTCCGGCAACGATTTTTCTCCATGTTTTGAATACGGATCAAAACAATGTCGTTGATTCATACTGTACTTGTAGATGTACTTTTTATGATGTGAAGGACAGATTCGAGACATAGGTGCAAAGCTGTCCAATCCTAAAGAAACATACTGTTTGATGAATTTTGAACGTAAAATATTTGCATGTATGTGTTTATTAATTTTCACACGTTACCTGTTCTTAGCTCAACCTTTCACTGGTCGCGTGAATTACTATTCATGATCCAGTCGTATTCAGGCGTTGATTACAGCGAGAATTGACAAACTTTTGGCACAGACTTCTCAGTACCTTTCGTAGAAGGCCTCAATTTTCAAATAATAGCAAAATACAACTAAAGTGATCAACACAATCAGAATAGAGGCTACAGATGTTTAAACAATGTTGCTTTAACAACTGCTTTATTTAATAATCGCAAAGCGAACTATAACAAATGCACAAGAATTTTCAAAAAATCTGCTCCCATGCATTTTATTATATTTGTTTAAAGGCATATAATACCTGTATTTTTGTGTAGCATTTCATAGAATTCGTAGTATGTCAACGTTCTAATTATTTTGTATCTATTCAGTGTTAGATACCATTACTCGTCCATATTTGAGCTATAACAGGATTTTTTGTAAAATATTATTAATAAGAATTTTTAAAAATGGATTTCAATTGTAATCCATGCGACCACTCCCTTTCCAATTCTGAGCGCGAACACTGACGGGTTAAATAACGTTTTATTCAAAGCTGACAAGTCATTCTAAATAGTGACATCACCTTTCGATAATGGTATCTTTAATCCTGTTCCATATGACAAATTTCAAGGGAAAAATTATTTCCATTATTACCAAATTATGAGACTTATTTTCAAATAGACATATTTACGATACTGAATGTGTAAACTTACTTCGTTCACCCATTGTTCACAATTATGAGAATTCAATTATCAGGACGATTCACGACTTTCTCGATTTCTACAATGTCCCTTCTACTTTTATTATTTTTAATAGCTCTAAACGAGTGTCACCTCTTCAATGTTTACATGGAACATAAGCTTTACGTGCTTTCCAATGTATCGAAAGATGGCGACTCTTTGCATATCCATAAAACTGTATAACTATTATTCCAAATAAGCGATCAGTTAATTTTTTCTATTGTAAATTGCAATCAAATCATTACATTTCAAGAAAATGCCGCAGGTTAATTAAATAGATTTCAGTCAACAAAAATATATTAAAATTCATGATAAAAAGATAAAAAATATCGTTTCATTATGAAATACCATGCAATAATAGTGAATAATCCAAGAATATTGTAACCGCCCATAAGTCGATTCCATTGATTTTTGAGAAGCACCCGAGAACGTGACAAGATGCAATTATAGTGCTACCGAATTGCAAGAGATCGCGCCAGCGGTAAAGGATATCCCTTGCGAGAATTTATTAAAGTTTCTGAACGCACTCGCGTAGAATAGAACGAGAACCAATCAAAAATCACTCTTGAAAATATCAGCATTAGCGCAAAGCACAGCTACGAAAAGCTCTCTCTTTTGCTGCCGACTGCCGTATTTCGACGATAAGAAGCTTGAAAAAGGTAATTCGTCTCATGATGTTAACCTTGTATGAGAGAATTGAGAATTTTAAATCATGAATATTCTGATAAATTCACGTGAACGCATTACGTGGAAATATATTCTATCAACAAGGAAATAATGTATTTCAACGTTCAAGAACGTATACTGAAGTAGAAAGCATGTGCTATAGAAAATGTTTCTTTCTATTTCCAGCTTTTTTTTTTTTTTTTTTTTTTTGTTTTTCGTCATGGCTTACCACGTAAGAAATTCATTACGCGGAGGTATTGCAGTCATATTGTATAAAATTCGAAGGCCTGTGGTAGCGATTCACCAGAGGACGTGTTCGCCGATGCAAGGGGTTGCCACGACCTTGAAAGGATCTGGGTCGCCGTCGCCGCTCCAAACTGTGAAAATTTTTCTTCGAGACGTGTCGTGAGTCAGAAAACTTCACTAGAAATTCTCAAAAAAGGAACTGTTTAAAGAAGCGAGAATTATTCTACAGAGATAGAATTCACCTCACTTACAGACGTAGATAGCCGAGTAATTATATAAATCATTTAAACGTAATCTTTTACAATATTGCAGTCGTAAAAAGAAGCCCAATATCTAATCCTTGTAAAGAATTGTAAAAACCTATTTTTTTCATTTTTCTATTAACGATGATATTTGTTCTTTTAGTGTTTGTTATCAATATATTGTTTAATCGTTTCCAAATTGTTCAAAACCAATAATTAGTAAAAGAGTTATTATTGATTGTACGTTCATTGCATAACGACATTTTCTTCCTTGACTGGCTAAATTGTATAAAACAATAATCTACATGAAAGTGAAACAACGTCTTGTATATATTTCATCCACTATTCAAGTGACAATTTCTTTGAAAGTGTATGTAAAGGGTATTTTGGTATGTGATTCTTTTTCAGTATTTTATGTTGCGTCGCTGCGTTTATGTTGGAGCAGCGATAAACGATGAGAGCGACGAGAGAGTAGGTGTTGCGAAATCGCAGCGCTGCAGTGTTCATGTCGGAGCAGTGCGAAGCAGCGCCACTCCGAATCCACCAGACATCTTCTTCATCTTCATTCGACGAAACTAACTTGTCCCTTCAATACCAACCTTATGTAAATCACCCGCCATATTTACTTAAATTGGCTTAGGAACTTTTGGTTACCGTTTATGTTGAAGCCCAGTAGGAGTCAACCTCAACTTCATTCCCCTATGCAATGGAAGCATTACACCTTAAGTAGTTTTCTTTGCTGCATATTGGCATGCTTGGTGAGAGAGATGTGTCAATTTCTCTCGACTCTGCAACATGCAGCAAACAGCTGTGTGAAGCCCGCGAGAGACTTAGTCCTAGAGCGGACGTATTTCGTAGTTTTTATACTGCGAGCGAATTCAATAGTGATTAGTTTTGGAAATGTATTGTTATTTTATATTTTGCTTGTCATTTTCATCGATGTGTCGTTATTTGACGAAAAGATCTTCAATGAATGTGATGAGAATTTTAGAAAGTCAGACAAGTTCATAAACTCCTGATTTCGCCATGAGTGGGGTGGTGTTGCGAGGTGAGAGTAGGTGTTTGAGTGATTTGTGTGTGGTAAAGGAAACGTGAAAATTGTATTTGTGAAGAATATGGGCTACCTTCTGCTATATTTTTCCAAAGAACGGAATAGAAATAAATTTTGATGGTTTCTGGGTGAATGGAGTGAGGCTTGTATACGTTTTCAGTTTTTTCGTACTTAATTTGCGGCGTAGTATGTTGTCAACGAGAGTGGTACTGTATCCATTGGCGGTACCTATGTATTTAATGGTGCGTGTTTCTTTTTGAAAATTGTCTTGTGATAAGGGAAGGCTGACAAGTTTAATAATTTACGGTAATATACAGTACCTCCGATCCAATAAATATAATAACTTTTTGCATGTAAATACTCAATTTATTTCATTCATTGAACTACAACTTCGTTACTATCAACAACCACTCTTTTGTTTAACTTTGTATCAATGTGCTACATGAAACCTATTGCATTACCTGATCGTACATGATTACCAACATTTATTGATTTCAAAATGAAGATGATGGATTGATTTTGGAAGCCTGGAAAAACAATTAGATCATGTATGCTCTGTCAACATGCTATAGAATACAACCTTTAGACAATGTCGAAAGATAGTGCTGCAAAGAAGAAAATTATAATAATAACTACATCAAACATCATACGTGCATATAATAAATATATGGGAGACATGGATAGAATGGATGAAAGCATTTCCACCTACAGAATCAACATAACAGGGAAAAATGTTATTGGTCTATTTTCACCTGGCTCTTAGATGCTGCAATGCACTATATATGGGTATTGTGCAAAAAATCTTAAAGGGAACCAACACCAAATCATCTCTTCTGAATGTAGATTGTCACTACTTATCTCACGAAATATGAAGTTCTCTAGAGAGGATCTAGAAGGGCCACAATTGCCAAAGAAGTTTCACACTAAATAGAATTTCCAATGACATCGTCAGATACGATGAGCAAAATCATTCGATTCAACCTGTACTGAATCAGAAAGGAGGCAGACGTGCTGGAGATGTGTGTTCAAGTGTTGGTAGAACAGAATGTGCTAAATGTAAATAAGGAATATGAGTTCAGTGTTTTGTAATTTTTCATACAAAATAATTTTCATATCTATTACAATGTTCTTCTCATAAAGGACTAGCATGACCATATCACAGTTTTTTTTTAAATAAAATTTAAAAAATTGATTTTAAAAACAGTTTTATTTATTCTTATCTTTTCCAGAAGTTATTTGAAAACTAAATTTAAACAAATTATCCTTTTAAAAAATTCCGTCCTTAATGGGTTAATAATTCTTTGTAAATTATTTGTAATTTCTTTGTTACTTTTGGTTTTACTACTTATTTTGTAATTGTTAAAATCCTTCAAATCCTCTTCAATCTTTGTTGAAGCATAATAGTCTTGTTGGCAATAGCCACGTTCCCTCGTCCATTGTCAGTTCTTATAAAATATACAGTTGCTTGCAATCTCTTAAATCTACATCTATTCATCAGTTTTTCATTAATTATTAAACTCCTTTTAGACATTCTAATTTGTTTACAAATATATTCACTCAAAATGCAGCACGAGGATAATGTGGTTAAACTAGGCATCCAAACTTCCCTTTTCTTAAAAACTGATGTTATTTATGGGGACAAAGGGGCAAAACACGCATGTGGGACCAAATGGGACATTGATCAAAAGATTTATGAACACCGGTAAAAATTAAACACAAAAGTCCGCTAAAATATTTTTAAAAGACTATCCAGCATTTTAGCGGCTGTTGCTAAGGGTGCCCTCTTAATGCATTGTTTCAATGGTTGGATTTTAAGGTAATAAGTGTGGTTTACCAATGTAAATTTAAAAAAAATTCGTTAACCAAACTAAGAATTGATCTTGATCACAGATTTGATTATGAAAATGAACTTATCATAGATAATGAAAGTAGGATTTATCCCAGAAAGATTTCAGAGAATTTACATATAAAGTTAAATTACATAATGAATTCAAAACTTGAAAATAATGAAGTTTTTGTATTTATGACTATGTGTTACATAAAATACATAAGTCATAAATACAGTCATATAGACAAAATATAGAAATTTTAATACAAGTATTTAAATTTCCATCACATTTTTTTTTGCCCCTTTTTTATTCAAATTCATATATCTAAGTCCTCTAATGTTCTTCTGTAACCATTTTCCCCTCCTTACTTCTATAATTCTTCTCCCAACACACACAACTGATTCGCATTATTTTTGAAATGTATGCTCATTCTGTCTTGGGTGCCATGAAAGAGGAGAAATGGCTTCCATTATAAGAATATTGTAGAATAAATATGTAGGGGGAATATATGTAAATATGTAGGGGGCCTTCAAAGGGGAAGTAAAGCAGACAGTCCCATGTAATATGTAGAATAAAATTAAATTTCACAAAATGACTGAATTAATTTAAGGTGAGTTCATTTATAATAATTTCAATTCGTTTTAGTATGTAACTTAGACTATAATCTTGAAGTTAGAAAATTTAACATTTTTTATAATCATTTCCGTTTATCTCAAATTTAGACTCCTCAAGACGAGGATAAGTAGTCCTTGAAACCTAGAGATTTAAAAATTTCAAAATTAACAGAACATTTTCATAAAAATCTTCAATCTATATTACATTTTCTGATTAATGTGATTTTGGATTCACTATGTTGAATTGTTCAATATGTTGAATTCGTGAGTATAACTTTGCAGATTTGGTGGTATAAGCGGTTAGCGAACTGGGCTGTTGTACCCAAGTTTACAGGTTCAAACCTGATCAAAGCCTTGGATTTTGAAGGGTGAAAAATTCCTTCGTACGCCTTCCTTCAGAGGGGAAGTAAAGCACGCAGTCCCATGTAATAGTTTTAACTGCATGTAAAAGAACCTCAAGCCTAAAAGAAGCCACAGAGCGAAATTGAGAGAGCCTGTTTCGTCACCCAAGATAATACCTCCTTTCTCCACTAGATGGTGAAAGGAGCATAGTGAAATTTGTGTGGTCAGATGGAAGAGCGGGCCTGATGGCCTGAGTTTAGCCACGTAAAATAAGGCATTAACTTAATTCAACTAAATTAACTTATCACATTATTCCATGGAGATAAAATTGACTTCTCAGAGTAGAAAAAAAATTCTCCAATTTATGGATATTTTCTTTCTAATACTACATTATTGTGAATAAATGTAACAAATGTCCCTCTTTAATGTAACTATTAAATCGTTGCTTTCACTGCAAAGCAAATTCTTCTATGTGCTTAAAGAGATCATCATAACTCATATCATTGGTTAATATGGCTGTGCCTAGTATGGTAGATTTAACATTACACAATTTGATATTATTTGCTGTTACTTTGACCTTTACAAAATTATATTTTCTTGACACGTGTTTATTCTTGGACATTATTTTTGTGCTCTCATCAGTCCATCACCGCTTTACTGTCTGTTCGTAATCGTATTGGTAATTTAACTAAACCTGGAATACACAATTCAGGTATCTGTTGGCCACGTATTGGCTAACTCCTATCAGTTCTGCTGCATCTCTGTTGGTAGTCACAATCATTTGCTTTTTTGACTTCCTGCTTATTAAGGACTTTCCCAATTTTATATTGAATCCTGCAGAAGACTTAGAATCACTGGTAGAACTCTAAACATGCTATTTTTAGTGCTTATTCTTTAATTTCAAGTCTTTTTTCCTTTCAAATATCTCAATTATTCTTTTTACCCTAAATGCACCTATGCGGAGTGGGACTCACAAAAAGCCCTCTTTTCCAATGTCGAGTTCCACTCATCACAAGTTTTCTGTTCATTTCACGCCTCCCAATGCTTCTTATACTTTATCTTGTCCACTCTGACAAGCAATCTTTTGTCACATTGTGACAGATAGAACAGTTATAAGTTGTACAAAAATAATTTAACACCACCAATATCAGTGTTCCAACTTCCATAACACATTCGATCCTGATGGATATGCCACATTGTTAACTCCTGTGCCCTAGGCAATATAGCTATTACGTGTATGTAATTATGTGTATGATAGTTTTTGTTTTACATCAGTTTGAAATTTATATAATCTTGTTGTACTGCCTTTTCTCTTTAAGTCCGTAAATATTTTATGATAATTTGATTATAAGATACTAATGAGAATGGAATTCAAAGAAACTTGTTGTCAACTTGATATTTTTGCGGAAAGTAGCAATATTACAAAATATATGAGGAAACGCAATGAACTTCATATGACAACAATACAGAGGCACTACAAATATGTTATTGAAATTCAGAAACAGTTCCATTTGCATATCTGTTTATTTCTGCCTTTGTGTTTCAAAACCTACAGTTGTAAAAAAAAAATTATGAAAAACAGTGTAGTTCAATTAAAACTTTATTTACAAGACATTTTATTTCACCTGTTTTCTTAAACACTGATAATTCAGATTTTTTATCAATTTCACAGCATTCTAAAGGACAAGAAAACTATTGAATTTGAGAAGACTCACCAATAAAATCATTCGCTTCATTACTCTCCTTGATATAATTTTTGTTGCTCAAACTAGACAACTGTCCAGGAATAAAATCTTCATCCACATCAGAAGAATCCACTTCTGTTTCATTATTCAAAAACTCTTCAATTGCTAATGTTGAAAGTCACTGTGAATTTGACACATCATCTAAACATTTGCATATGTCACCAACAGCATGATCACTTCTTACAAAGAAAGACATTCAGAACGTACTCAACAGGCTACAAACATCAGAGATGTTTATAGCCTGTCAAAGATAATAAATAAAGCACATATGACATACGTCCATAAGATATGAAGATGTCATGTCAGATACATCCCTAGGAAAGTATTAATGATGTAGAAACTTTTTTTATATAACTTTTTATTACATAGAATAGAAATAATTTTAAAAATGACAATGTATTTAAGGCGAGTTCATTTGTACCTGGTACATAATTACAATAATTTCAATTTGTTTAGTATGTAACCTGGACTATAATCTTAAAGTCAGAAAATTTAACAGTTTTATAAATATAACTGTTTATTTTAAATTTAGACTCCTGAAGATGAGAAGTAGTCCTTGAAATATAGAGATGGAAAAACTTCAAAATTAAAAGAATATTTTAATATAATTCTTCAATCTAAATTATGATTTCTGATTAAAGTGATTTTGGTTTCAAAACATTTAATTAAAAATGACTGTCTAAAATAAATCTGGACTAGAAATCTAAAAATACTCAATAGTAACCTTTGATTCTCCAATATATGGCAAATAACTTCTGTCTTTAATAGAACTGCTTTCTAAAATAACATGACCAAATTTTATTTCATCGTTCTTGCCCATTTTCCTTGTTACATGAATCAAGATCCTCAACTAATAAGCTTACAAAATTTGTCATTTTTTTAAATTCGGCGATTCAAAAAATATAGATCCACAAATATCATGAGGGTATTCTTTATCCTTCCTCGATTTGCTTTTTCAAATTCAGGCTTTTGGAGCTGATATAAAATGTTGGTTCTTCTTTGTCCATTGATGGTCCAATGGCCAACATGGAGCAAAACAAATATTTTAAGTTATCAGTTTGTCTTTCGCAACTCCCTCTAGCCACTGGAATGATTCACTACCCATTTTAGAGACTCTCTCTTTTAACAAGGCCCTTTAATAATGTTACCTCTAATTCTAGCTATTTACAAATCAAAATAAATTTATACAATCAATAAGAGAAGCATGTGAGCATGTAATTTGCCCTTACACAATCAGTAACGTTTGCCATTTCCTGAAACAAATTTCCCTGACTTTTTCTGGTTTCCCCTTGCATTTGACAAAATGTTCACAGGAACTATTTGTAGTTGTGTATTTGTGTAGAGATTTCACACTATTTAAAGAATATATTGAAACAATCCTGAAACTAATTTGTCAGCTCTTTGATCTCACAGTGATAAGTACAAATTAAAAATACTCAAGCAATAGAAAATTGAGCAAAAAATAATTCTACATTGTTTCTTTTAAGGAATATGTCATTTTATAACCATCTCAAAATTTCCCCTGACTTCCACCGATAATTTCCCACATTCACTGATTTTTTCAGAGCAATGACATTCCCTGATTATTCCAGTTTTCCATAAAGTAGTTGCTCTGCCAATAAACAATAACAAGAGGTAAAATCACCTCTTCACAAAACATTCAAATCATAGAAGTAGCAGAATGAATCATGCACTGACACTCATAATTACTGAAAATTAATCACATTTGCAGTAGTGCCCCACAAAACGCAAAAGTGTTTGCCCACCACTGACAGTACTGGAGCGTTTTCCTTTCACATCACATAATCAGGAACAGGATACATAAACTTAACGCAATAGAACTTCATGGAAATCATCACACTAATTTCTATACATTATGCAGTACATATAAATAATTGCAACACAGTATTTCAATTCAACGGAAAAAGAAAACAAAGTCTTTTTTAAAAGTTCGTCATAAGTAATAATAGAGTTCATGAACTGTCTACAGGAAAAGATAAGGAGAAAAATCGAAGAATTTCAAAAATGAATTTTCAAGGATTCGATCTGAAATATAACTCAAGTCAATCATGCACTCAGTACTGAATCGTAATTAAATTACAATTTGGAACACGTGTCAAATTGAACAATAACTGGAATTGTAGGCAAGCAGATATAAATTTTTATGGAATGTTTTTGAAAAATATCTTAAATTTGTTTTGTTGCATTAATATGCTTTGTGCAATTAAACAAATAATTTGGGGCCCACTCTCCCAAATTGCAAGTACTGAAATATAACTTACCAAATTCCAGACCTCGAGGTGCCTTTGGTTAATATCAGAGGTTCACCATTCCAGATTAATCCAAAGAACATCAATTAATCTGTAAAATTTTCAGATGTTTTATATTCATTTTCAAAAATATTATCAAATTTAATTTACGGACCTTTTTAACTTTTACACTCTGTTTGGGGTCTTTTGTTTTTCTAGAAATAATACGTATTATTTTTCAGTATTTTGTATTGTATAATAAAAAAATACTATCATTTTCTCAATTAATAATTCCCAATAACATCCGTGCAGAAAATATTTGGAAATTATTATGTAAAACGTGTAGTCAAATTTGATCCCAAACAGAATCCATATAAATAATGGAGTAACAGAGTCAAAGGGTTGAACAGTAATTTATATTCAATTTTTAGCATCACTGACACCAAATGTACTACACTTTCCATCGCTCTCAGTTAAGGCATACAGCTCATCGTTTCTTGGCCATTCATCCAATGAATTGTTGACCTGACATGCCAATTGTGGTTCTTAATTGCAAAGGCCACATCAGGCTAACAGTTTGTTCACAAAGGCAGCTGGAACATTTAATTCTTGCAACTTTTTGAGACTGCAAAACAAATTTTTTTTAAATTTCTTTCTTAGTTTGAATCTAATATGTTATAATCAGCCTGACGAAGGGCAAATTGAGTCTTGAAATGACAAATTGTTGAAATATTAATAAACGGATATTAAGTAGACTAGGATTGTGATTATTATGATTATTATTGCTATTATTATTATTACTATTACTATTATTATTATTATTATTATTGTATTATACAACGGTACCCTCTTGAATTAGACAAACTATTAACAATTAATTATATTTTATTTGCATATTGCAAATTAAAATAACTGCAGTATTTTTATTCAAGAATCCGTCCATCAGATGAATGGCAAAAATTTTTCAGTGTTGTTGAGAATGACAGAAGAATTTTAATAACTTTTTCGGATTTGCTCCACCTGTATGACTTTTTTACGTTCTTTCAGTGAAAACAATACCAATCTCTTTTGAAAATGTAATACATCATTAATTATTCATATTTCGATATTTCAATGCACATTAATATGATTAACACGTTCACTGTCCTGTGATTCATATGTGGTTCACAAGACATAACCCTCAATGGTTTTGCTATGTTCGTGAACATGTGGATCATAGACATTTAGTATGTCTAAGGCAAACATTTTCATTTAACTCCACGTAATTGCACAGATTTAGGTGGGGACTTACTAGGATTGTCATCAAATTTAGAGATGCATGAAGACACGCGGAAAAATATTTTCATTTTTGAGAATACTACACTAAAATTATCTTATGGTCGGGAAGGTTTGGACATGGGGAGATATTTTAATGTTCTCATAGGGACAGGGAACATGTTAAAGGTATGCAAGATTTCACAACTCATAAATTGTTTCTACTCTTATCTACTTAATGCTCCACAAAATTGTTTATTGTACACTAAAAGGTAATGTTTCTGTCATTCTGCAATAGAAAAGAAAGAACTTACCACTTCTAATATGGTTAAGCTCTGATAGTGTGCAGTTATTGAATTTTCTTTGATACTGGCGAATTTCAATAATTTTTCGCCAACTGAAGGCAGAAGTGTCAAGAGGCTCAAATGAAGAGCCAGTAATATCAAAAAAATACCCAGAAAATCACAATTTTAATGCTAGCAGATTTGTGTCCTACCTTTCAGAGTTCTAGCATCGTCCCACACAGTCTGAAGTTCATGAATGCAGGCTTATTGTCATCCCAACAAAATTATGACAGACATCCTCAACATTATCAATTTACACTGTTCAACCCATTCGCTCTTTTTATTATTAACGGCCAACCTTCATTTAAGTTTCCTAAAAATATACATTTTTTGTACCCCCTAGTAATTAACATTTTTATATTTTCTCAAAGAAAATAACACCAAATGGATTTGAACTCAATAACAAAAAAATAAAACACAATGAACTTGAGGCAGCTAAAAGCCATAGAGAACACTGAATAGGAACATTGTCAGCAAAAATCCACATTTATTGGTCAAGCTATGAATTTGATGAACATATTTTGGTACAAATGACATGCATACAGCACTACAGTACATCAAGTGGAGTACCTACTCATTAACCTTAAGTTCTTACACTTATATTATGTACAGTGGTCACTGCACATTTTAATAATTACAGTGGATTACTACAAATTCAAGAAATAAGCACTAACCTTTAGGTGTATCTACTAAAAATTATTAAGAAGTCATAAACATTTATAGAGAGAGCATAGAAGAAAAAATGAAAATGAAATAACAAATAATTCCAGAACAAATAATTTCAAGATTGAGCTCTCAAGGACTCATTCCAAAAACAAACCAAAAACATACAAGCTTTTACTCAATTATTAGTTAAGTATAACTAATTCCACACAGACTATTACTATTTATGCACATGTCAAATTGAATAACATACATACAGATTTTCATTTCTGTTACTCCAAAAATACTTTTGAAAAAATTCATAACACTTCAATAAATACAAATTTTGGAATACAATTTTGCAATCTAAAGTGAATCACAAATTATTTGGTGCCAAACTTACCATTCATGTAGCAAGTATTTTCATGTCAATTCTAATCTCCAGGTTCTTGGTTCATTTAGAGAGTTCACCATCCGAGATTAATGTAAATAATTTGTCTGCAAAATAATAAGACTTTTATTCAATTTCAAGAATATTATGTAAGTAATTTACAGAATGTTTTAAGCATACAATCAGTAATTTACATTGAATTTCCGGCAAGCTGATACTAAATACCTATACTATTGACCTTCCATCACTGCTGCATAAAATGCATATAAATTTATTTCTAAAAAAATAATTATTCCAATCCCTCCCCTTACTTCTATACACATTTTTAATTTTGCTACCAAACTGTCCTCCATATTTTCAATTGAAACACATCTAAGTCACTAAAAAAAACTAACAAAAATTCCAATTATATATTCATAATTATTATAATAATTTAAATGAACATAATTATTAAAATTATGTATTATAGCAAGCAAATTCTACTGCTATCTTAAAAAAATACCTAAATGAAGTAATACAGAAAATTATGGTCAAAAAGGTAAAGAATTACGATTGGATGGAGCAGTAACAAAACCTTCTCCTTCAGACAAAATTTGGGAAGCACAAAAAATTAATTCACAACGGAAGGTAAACATTGAAATCAATTAAGATGAAGTGACAATTAATTACAAATATTTCTACAGCACTATACTCATTTATCACTTTAATTATTTGATTCATTTTCGTAAATAAAACAAAAAAAGGGTATGCGACATGTGGAAAAAGTATAATCTGCACATGTTTTCAGCTCCAGTATCCCTACCCTATCCTTTTACTATCAATTACTACTACACTTTTATATATTGTAATTACTTTAATTAAAAGTTCGTTCTTTTAAAAGAAGAGTAAAGTTTGCTGAGTTCTATTGCAAAAATCTATTGAAAAAAACTTATATTAAAAATGGGTGATCAATACAAAATGTAAAGCAAACAAGAAACCTACCACATAAACCCACCAGGTTTTCTTAAAAATGTCTCACAAATTATTAACAGATTTTGCCATGAAATAATGCAACCATTTTCACTCCTTACTATTTTATTTAATTACTAAATTGAATTATAGTTGTCACAAATCCATTCTGTGTCATGCCATTACCCAAGAAATGTGTGTAATTTAATGGTTTGAAGACAAAATAATATGAATCAGTGGCGAAATGTTTGGGCCCGCAAAGCAGGTGGGCCCAAGTAAGAGAGCCTACTTTTACGCTGAAGGTTTTACTATTATGAGAACTACTAATTACTTGATACTTTCTCTGGTACTTTGTGATAGTTGATACAATCGAAGATTGTAAACAGCATCATCCAGAAGAATTTTTATTATTTTTGTTTCAATAGCTTATCTAACCCTCTTTCTAAATCAATATACATATGCAATTCATTTAGCTTTTATAATGGTATGAAATTATTATTTAATTCTATGAAATTGAATAAAGGCAGATTTTTCCACTATTGGTTATAAGCACTTCACCATTGTTATCAATGAACACAACACAGGAACTTTTTGGTTGTGGTTGTTCAGGTTTGAAGCAAGCCATCTTATGTGATAAGACTGCTTATTAAGTCAATAAGACTGATTAAGTCAACACGCCTGTGATTGGAAATTTAAAAAAGATAGTGTCCTCAGTGTTTTCCATCAAAACATTCAATACATGCATAACAAAGTCGAACAACTTGAGACAATCCTGGAAGAAACTTCTATACATGTGGGAGTCATTACTGAACATGGTCTTAAGTATAATGAAATTAATAGGATTCACTTCTCCAACTACAAAATTCATGAATGTTTCTGTAGAGAACTAAAAATAAGTGGCGGTGTTGCAATAATAGCGCAGAATAACTTAATTTGTAATTCAATAGACTGGATTAGAGACATAAGTACTGAAATGACTTTTGAAGTAGCAGGTGTAGATATAAAAACAATGGAAGGGAATATAAAAATAATAGGCATTTATAGATCCCCAAATTCTAGCGTTAATGACTTTCTACTTAGATTAGAAGAACTTTTAACTAAACTCTTAGGGAACCACAATTGCAAGTTAATTAGTATGGGAGATCTGAACATTAATATTGAACACAATGAACTACACGATTTACTAAAGAGCTTCAATCTTCGTGATGTGGAGTTAGGGGCAACACGTGTTACAACCCATTCCAGCTCCACCATAGACCACATTATTACAAACATTGAAATGAATAAATACTCCTCTCATAATATTGATTTTCATCTATCTGATCACACTGCACAAATCATTGAAATAATAAATTGCTCTGTTAGTCTTGAACTACCCACATACACATTCACCCGTGACACGAGGGATACTAAACTACATCTTCTAAATGAATGTCTCCTAAGAGAGGAATGGACTGAAGTACTCAATAGTAATGATGTCAATGAGAAATGGAACTTGTTCTTGAGTTCATTAAATTATCATTTGAATATTGCATGTCCTATTATTAAGAGGCAAATGAATGTAGTGAAGAAACCCAAAATTAAGCTTCCTGATGAAATTCTTGTTCTTAGAAATAAAATGAAAAACATGTATGAACTGTTCAGACATACTAAGAACCCCTTTTATAATGAGAAGTATAAACAGTATAAAAAACAATATAGACTAAAATTGATGAATGAGAAAGCTTATCAGTTAATTCATAAAGTTAACAACTCAACAAACAAATCTAAAACACTGTGGAACATAATTAACAATGAGAAAACTCAGACTCATAAAAACATACATCTACTACACGAAGGCATTCTTCTAGATAATCCATCTGATATTTGTAGGACCTTTAACTGCCATTTCTTAAATTCAAAGCAGGACACTGTAACCAGTAATACTAGTAATAATACTTTATCTTCTGGAACTTCAAAATCTATGTTTCTCCATCATACAAATGCTAATGAAGTTAATCAACTGATAAATTCCCTCAAAAATAGTTGCTTGTCAGGGAATGATGAAATATCTTCAATAATTCTTAAAAAATGTAAACCTGCTTTTCTTAATATTCTAGTTTACTTAATAAATTCATCTCTATGTGTATTCACTTTCCCAGAATCCCTAAAAGTTAGTATTGTAAGACCACTTGCTAAGAATAATAATACACAGGATGTTAGGAATTATCGACCTATAACCCTAACTTCAGTATTTGGCAAACTCTATGAAAAAGTTATATTAGCAAGACTTAATTGTTTTCTTCAATCTAATAATATCCTTAATAAATCACAACATGGCTTCCACCACCACTGCTGTTGTAGAATTTATTCATGAAATCATTGGAAACTTGGAATCAAATAAAAAAACAGCAGGTATATTTATTGATCTTTCAAAGGCATTTGATAGTGTATCTCATGAAAAACTGTTAACAAAACTAGATTACTATGGAATAAGGGGTGGAGTAAATGACCTCATTAGATCATACCTTACAGGGTGTAAGCAATGTACAGAGATCTTTTGGCAATCTGAAAATTTCTTATCCAAAGTTAAATCAAATTTTGATACAATTACCACAGGGGTTCCGCAAGGATCTGTGCTTGGACCTTCGCTATTTCTAATATATGTTAATGATATTCCAAGCTCTTCTGATTTCTCTGTGATTTCTTATGCAGATGATACGACATTAATAAGCAGTGAACAAAATCTTTGTCATCTAGAAAGTAATCTGTCTGAATCTTTAAAATCAATTAAAAGTTATCTGTCCATAAATGAATTGAAATTAAATGTTGATAAAACTGTATTAATGAATTTCAAGTTTCATCACAGTTACCAACACCAAAACATAAAAGTGGAAGTAGACAAGGAATCAGTGAATCAAACTGATTGCCATAAGTTTTTAGGAAAATTAATAGATCAGAACCTAACTTACAACAAACAAGTTGACACACTTTGTAATAAAATAAACTCACATATATTCCTCTTGAGATACTTTTCCAGATACCTGGAAACAGACTCACTTCTGTCAATATACTACGGCATAATCTTCTCACAACTTCAATATGGTATTGAAATATGGGGAGGTACAACACAAAAGAATATGGATAGATTGATGGTCCTACAAAAGAAATGTATCAGAATCCTTTTCAAGCTGAATCCAAGACAGTCCTGTAAATATTATTTTATTAAATATGAATTACTGACTGTTGTAGCACTCTACTCTTACAAAGTAATACTCCTATTGAGAAATAATCAGAATCAATATCTTGTGAGTAATAAAGAAATACATAACTATCATACTAGAGGACATAGGGACTATCACAGGATATACACTAACAAGTCTTCAACTAATAAAGATCCCTTCTGCATTGCAGCTAAGCTTTTTAATAATCTCCCAGTCACCATAAAATCAGCTGATGATAAATACTTTAAAACATTGCTTAAACGTCATCTCATCAGTGTGGGTCCATATAAGATAACTGAACTGCTTTAACTTTTCTGTATTTTAAAACCATGTACCGCTACAAGTGTGACCACTTCTTGTACCAGTTACTCAGTTTCGATAAGACAATGTACTACTTAGTAATATAGTAAATAATGTAATTATGTCATGATACTGTAAGCACTTACAATTATTATTAATTAATGTATTCAAGTTATTGTAAGTTAATTAAATTATTACTGTAAGATAATGTGAATTACCAACACTAATTGTAAGTTTTTTCCACTGTATAATAATCTGCTAGTTTATAATAATACAGTGCTTTGTTAATGCTACTCTTAGTGTAATAATGTGACTTTGTATTATTAAAATGTAAATAATATGAATGTATATTGTGAGCACTGGCATGCTTTAATAACCATGTAAGCTATCATAATGTAATTGATTTTTAAATCCTATTATTATAGCTTAATTTAATTGTTTATATTAATCAATTATATATTTTTAACATTTAAATTATTAAGATAATGTAGATTTGTAAATTATTACTGTAAGTGCATGTAGTAAAAATATGTAATTTAAATTAATTACTAGACAGACTTTGCTTGATATTTTGTGTAAGTCTATAAGCAATAAAATATTATTATTATTATTATTATTATTATTATTATTATTATTATTATTATTATTATTATTATTATTATTATTATTATTGTTATTATTATTGTTATTATTATTGTTATTATTATTGTTATTATTATTATTATTATTATTACTATTATTACTATTATTATTATTATTATTATTATTACTGATTAATATGAATTTGTTAAAGGATATTTTTATTATTTTTTATACTCACTACTAACACTACTTGTGTTAGCCACTCACTTTTATAAAGGGGGACCAGATTAAAGTTTTGTGGGTAGGCCCACTCATTTCGTTATGCTACTGATATGAATGCATCTCTCCAACAAGGACCTGAAGATCTCCTTTCCCCGTAAAATCCACAAGCTCAGCCAGTGCTTTTTTAGAATTGATAGCGGCAAGAGGGCAAGGGCAAACATTTTCTTCAAATCACAGACAAGAGGTTTTCTGCACAACCATTTAAATGTCCTAATTTGCCTGGCTAGGCAGCACTTGAAATCCAGCAGGAAAGAGTTGCAGCAACACTGTTGAATTTTCGATTTGACTTTACAGCTGCCAATTGACCATTGTTCTTGGGATATAAATCACAGGTTGTTATCGTAAAAGATATATTAATATTTATTTAATGTTGTTAACTTTAGTTAAATGAAATTTTAAAAGAGAGGAGAGAAAAAGAAACAAGAAAAAAAAAAGATTTTTCAGCCCCTCACTCAAAAGCACAGAAGAGGAGAAAAAAGTACTGAAGCATTAAAAAAGAGGGAAATGGTGGCAAAATGTAATCTCACAAAAAGGTGCAGCAAATTGTGTTTATTTCATTCCATTTCATCCCCCCAATGCATGTATTAAACTACCTTTATGAGAACAGCAATATTTTAGAAAAGATGCTGCACCTTTAAATCCATTCCCTAATAATATGATAAACATCCTGGATGGAAAATAACCTTCTAGTTTACTATTTAGGTTTATATATAGATAAAAGATTGACACAGAAACACCATATTCAAAACGTATCTGATTCAATATCAATCACAGAATACCATTCAATTCCTTATCACAAAATTTCTATGTTACATCCTTTAATAAATCATCACTATCAATTACGCTTTGACTATAACATATTAAAATCTAAATCAATACTTCCATCCCTAACATATTCATGCCCCATGTAATGATTTTACAACACGCACAAATAAAATGCAAAAAATACAAAAAAAAAAAAATCCGAAAATTACTAAAAGCCAAATAGTGTATTTCCAATAAAGAAATACACTGAACTAGACTGAACATAGACCAAATTAAAAACAATATCAATCTTTAAACCAATATTTTTTTTAAAACTTGTACCTTCTGCTCCTGGTTATATTCAAAGTCATACACACAATATACAGATATTCACAAACTTTTCATAAATATCTAGTTTTCAACATATTATTTAATTAAAAAATTTAATACACTGAAAAATATTATTATTCAACTGTAGGTAAAAAATTACATACCTAATATGTAAATCGCTGGAATCTTGCCAAAAAATGATGTAATATATCATTTATTCAAAACCCTGAAAAATGCTCACCATTAAAAACATCAAAATCGTGCACAAGCCAATAACTTATTTCAAGCACGTGAACGTCTTCTTTCCAAGTCGACCGTTAAATCTTCACAAACGGAAGTACATAGTGTCTGTTGAATTCTTTACAAACGGAAGTATAGTTGCAGAATCCGGAAGATTGCCAAACTTCGCAACATCAAATATGCAACAAGCTATTAAACGAATACTCTTGAACTCGTATCATGGTTTGTACTGAGCGCCACCTAACTGAGCACAGCACTGGTCACTGGCATAGACTAAAGAGGTACATCTTTACTCTGTCACTGGGAAGCAGCTCTCTATATTCTCTGCTGGGAACTGCCATAGACTAAAGAGGTTTACTCTATGGAACTGCTCTATGGAACTCTTTACTCTATGGAACTCTATGGAATTTTATGGGCTAAAAAATCTTGAAATATGCTCTTCAAAGTATGCATATATGACATAAAAATTCTCAAATATGCATTCTAATAAGCAATTAAAATTAACAATATTTCATTTCCTGCATTAACCTTTCTTGGAGAAGCGTGACATGAAAACATATATTTTTGTGCAAACAGAATACGATCTACCCTTTGCAATCGATGAACGTACACAAATAAATTGTTCGTATAAAAGATTGAAACGTGATAATGATGATGACGATGACGTGTGCAGAGGCGGGATTCAGGGGGGACAACTGCCCCTCCAATGTTGGGACAAGTTTTTTAAAAACATTTCATTTCGCAGATCTTAAAATTTGCATCATAAACGATTTACTTTTTTCTGTATTTTGAGAAGAAATTTAATAATAATTAAGCGAACAATAATTTTATTAAACTGAGCTAATACGACACTTTAATCAGTTGATGAACTCTAGTTCAGTACAATAAAACGCGCGTTCAGTGTTGCTGTGAATATCCCGTATTAATAAATCATCTTTCAATTATATTGCTTTTAAAAGTTATTTACTTAGAAATTTAACAGTTTTGTGCCTAAAAACACGAGTCATAGCACTCGAATTAACATGTATTATGATTAAATAAACTAGTTCCATTACAAATTTCTTAGCGTTCTTAAATATTTCAAATGCCGTTTTGTGGGTACGAAAAAGATCATGTGTTTTTCCCGCATTCCTGTAATCTACGGAAGCGTAGTCGCCAAACTGAAAACTTAAGGTGTTGTCTATGACGAAAAAACGATTTTCTTTAACGAATCTTAAAAAAAAGAAGAAATTTGTCTACGCTGCGAAACGTACGGATTCCAAAAAGGCACCGACTGACTAACTTTTCTGTGATTCAGCCGTTCTAGCGTGAAAATACAGGTGTCAGAGACCAAAAACTGTGTGTTTACAATTTTTGAAAAAGTAAGAAAGTGAAAATATACGTATGATGCTGTGTAAAACGGTTTATTATATTATATGTTTTTCCATCATAATGTAAAATATAATGAAACTAATGCATGATATTTGTTTGATGCTAAGACTACACTGAGAAAAAATCAAACCTGTGATCTCAACTGAATATTTTCTATTATACTAAATGTTATTACACAAATTTCACTTTTCTGTTATTATAAACGCGACTCTTGTGTTAATCATAATGTCGGTTCCAATATTATAACCAAAAAATTTTCATTGTTTTTAACAACAAAACAATTTTTATTACTTATCTATATCTATACTAGTATATAAAGACAGAAGTGAGTTGTCTTTCGTTGCGGTAATCTCTTAATCTACTGAACCAATTCCCATGGAACTTTTGTGCTAGCATCCTTTTAAAGGCCTGGAGTACTAAAGGCTATGATTTACAAACATAAACAGTAATATGTTTTTAATATAATTACTTTTCTGGACATTTTTCGCCTAGCTTTACATAATAGATTCAATAGTTCATCAATGCCGATAGTTTAGCCGCGCGCCACCAGAGGATGACGTCTGAGATCTACTACTAATTTCATCAATGTCCAGAATAATTACGAAATTCATTGGAGTTTGAATAAGGTTATGTAATTTCCTTGTGTGAATATTTGAAAGAAAGCCGTAACTGAAGTGGTAAAGAGTGTCCATGTTCATGCATTGCTCTTTGTCCGTGTTATATACAAAGTGACAAGAAATCATTGTGAGTTTGAAAGTGTAAATAATTGAGGGAGGTCGAGAGAATAAAAAATACAATAATAGACATACAGAATATACAGTAATTTACAATGTATAATATATAGATATCATACACAATCTAAATGTCTTTTTTTACAGAATTTTGTGACAACTAAATTGTTTGACGAAACGAGTGTCACAATTGTCAAAACAGATTACAAATGCCAAGAGATGGGCAATCTACTAAAATTTTGAATCGGCTACTCAGAGGGAAGATCAACTTGAAGTACTCACTCGCCCCATTGAAAATAATACTGCAAGAAGGGGATAAATGTGAATAATTTTCTAAGTAGTAGGGCAGCTGTTCATTAGGACTCTCAATTTGACTATTTACAAAAATCTTAGGTTCAAAATGGTAAAATGGAAAATGTGTGTTTGTTTTCAGTCCATCCAGTAAAACTTTTTCTTCAATATGCGAAGTAATTTCGAACAGTGGTGTGTAATTTAGGAATTATTATTTACATAATAAGACTAATCTGTACAGTTGTTTGTCATATTAATTGCAGTGGTATTAACTATAGTTATAATACAGCTTTTTTCCTCTGTATGTGAAGTTTAGTGCAGTGGTTGGTAATTAAGCAATGATCATTTACATATTAAGACTAATCTGTGCTGTTGTTTTGCATATCAATGGCTGCCAATTTCGTTCATATTTTTCCATAAAATATAAGCAAAACATTTTTTTTAACGTTTGTCTGAGCAAATAAATCAATCTTGAAGTTCTTCGTTTCTATTATTCACTCGTTTCTATAAGTTTTACAACATGACAATTTATTAATAGTGTTAGAATATTATATAAACCTCTACAAAAATTATATATGTGAGTCTAGAAGTATATTATTTTGTAGTTTAGATTTGTTTATTGCTTTTAGTTTTAAAGTGAATGTTTTGAAGCTGGAACTTCAAATAATAAAAATGTACATAGCATCGTAGGCTTTCACGGCCGGAGTCAATATTAGTAAAAGTTTCCGGGCTGGTAGGCCGTGGTCCAGTTGGCATTGAAGTACCAAACGTTTCGTCCACAGCTGCGGTGGACATCTTCAGTGGCGGCAGCGTCGTGGGGGTAGTCTCCGGGTCGGCGGCTGTCCAGCGACTGACGCCGCGATAGCAAACTAGGTGCCATGTACGTTCACGCCACCGCGGTGCGGCCATTCCTACCCTTACGGGCATCTATGGCCAATCCTGCAACATGAAAAGAAAAAACAGATAGTTAGATTTTAGCCAACTGGCGCGCGCATTGCGTGTGCTGAAATTCAAAGCTTATATTTCAAGTCTCATTTCGCTGTTTCAGATTTCTCTTACTCCAGGAATTGTTTCGGTCGCTTATACTTCGCCCGCTGATCGGGTTCGTATGAAGCGACCTCGGAAATGAGAGTGTTTTCCGAGTCAGCGGCTTTTTTGAAGAATTTTGTACTAATGCTTTTAAAGTGCTCTTTTAGCAGTGGCATTGAAACATCGCGATGCAAATTTTGAATTAAAGTATATTTTAGTAGTAGTAGTAGTAGGTAGTAGTAAAGTAGTAGTAGTAGTAGTAGTAGGTAGTAGTAAAGTAGGGGCGCAGAGGGCGGCCCTAAGGCATTCATTTTGAACTACCTGCAGTTTATTTAAATGAGTTTCTGCAGCAATCGCCCAGCTAGGGCATGCGTAGTCCATTTGTGGCCTAATAATTGCTTTATAAAGCGTGAGGCAGTTTGCCGTTGACAGTTTGCTCCGCCTATGAAATAAGCATCGCAAGCGGCCTCTGGTCTGCCGCGCTTTCTTCCGCACGTTATTTATGTGCAGGCTGAAAGTGAGTGAGCTATCTAATGTCACTCCTAGGTATTTGACATTTTTGGCCCAGTTGATTACAGCGGAATTGGCGGCGCCTCCTCTACCGGCTGAAACTGAGATTCTAAAGCATTAGCAAGGAGTTCCGCTTTCGCCTCGTTCGACTCGGCGTATTCTCCTGGGCTGATTTGCAGCGGCGGCATCGTCACTGGATTCCTGGAAAGCATGCGGGAAATTCTCCATAATGAATTATCCTCAGGTTTGAGGCCTGATAGAAATTTTTCCCATTTCTGATTGCGAAATTCTGCTAGTTCGATTTCAACTTTCCGCTTTAATCGATTTAGCTCTCGCTTATCAGCGGGGTGTCGCGTGCTCTGCCACACTCTGCGCGCTCTGTTTTTCCTAGAAATTAAATTGCAAAGAAAAGGTGTTAATGGCTGCTCCTTCTTAGAGGAGCGCTGCTTCTCAGCTGCTGCGTTGAGGCTGTCAGTCACAGCTTCGGCGAATTTAGCTGCTCCAGTTTCTATCTGCTGCGGATCTGAAAGAGCGGATGCGTCTGGAATGCGCTGCTGTAGCTCCGTCTGAAATTGTTTCCAATTTGTGCGCCGCTTCTGCGTCGTAGGTGCAATAGACAGTGCAGCGCCGCCGCGTCTCATCTCTGCGATTACTGGGAAGTGGTCTGAGGAAAGTTCGTAGGTAGTGGTTAGAATAGGTGAATAGTGAAGTTTATGGCAAAGCGCGATATCTAAAACATCGGGCTTGCCATTCGTCTGGTGAGGATAAAAGGTAGGTGAGGCGGGAGCAAAAATCTCGCAGCCGTTTGCGTCGGCAACTGCTTTCAGCTTACGGCCGCGAGGGCAGGTGATGCGGGAACTCCAGGCCGTGTGATTGGCATTGAAATCGCCGGCCACAATTGTTGGAGTTGAGTGCGCCTCTACTAGTTTAGCAATATCTGCTGCTAGTTGGGCGCACGTTTCCGCGGAGCGGTCAGGACGAGCGTAAAGAGAGACAAGCCGCAACGGCCCGCGCTCCGTCTGCACGACCACAGCGGTGGCCTCGGCGTGCTGCAGCTGCGGAAGAACTGAAACAATGATTTATGTTGCGTCTTATTAATATTGCTGTTCCGCCTCTATTGTTGGCGGCCGTCGTATTGGCTGCTTGCGCCGCTCTGTCGTTCCGGTAGCAGATATACCCTGGAATATGAAAAGAAAGATGCGGGCTTAGCCATGTTTCACCCAGCATCATGACAGAAATATTATGCCGAGCGAGAAAGCGGTGTAGTTCTGACTGCTTCACTCGCGCGCAGATGCCGTTGCAGTTCCAGAAAGCAACGGTGCAGCTGTTCCTGTAAAATGAAGGAGAAGCAGCCATTATTTAAGGAGCAGAGGTACGAGGTGCGGGCGAGGACGAGGAAGAGCGTGCCTCATCCGCCGCTTCCGCCGCAGCGGCCGCCGTCACCTCATGGGAGTGCACAAGTAATTGTGTCACTACCACTTTGAGGATGGTCGCCGGCCACTCAGCCGGATCGCGGCCAGATACTGCTCGCATGAGCGCCTGGGTCACTCGCACCAAATCGATCCCGTTGCGGGCGAGATCATCTATGGTGCGGTGCAACACGCGCTCCTGCTCGCTCAGAGAGGAGGGAGCGGGGATTGCCTCCGCCGACCTCCGCCGCTCCACGCGGGCGGGGCGCTCCTCGCGGGCCGCGTCGGGGGCCGCCGGCTGGCGCTCCCGGGGTGGGCGGGTGCGTGGGACCAGGGCGTCCGCGTACGTCCGCTCCTGGCGTCGCTGCTGCCGCTGGGCGCGTGGGCGTTCGCGTCTCTGCGAACGCTGAGACCGCGGTGTCTGCGGTGGTGGCTGCGGCGGGGGCGTAGAGGTGCGGCGGCGCGAAGGTTCGCGCTCCCGTGAGGGAGAACGCGACGCCTCCGACCGCGCGTCGGCCGCTCGCCTCTCTTCGATGCCAGCACGCCGCCGGCGATCCCGTTGCTGCCGCTCGTGACGCTGCTGCTGGGCCTGGTTTCCCCTGAAACAGCGGCGCTTGTACTCGGGGCAACCCTTGTACTTCGCGCCGTGGTTATCGCCTTGGCAGTTGGAGCAGTTACGCTCCTCCGCTGGGGGGTTTAGGCCCCGCGGGCACTGCGCGGCGTCGTGGGCGTCCCCACAGTTCCTGCAGCGCGTGCGGCGCTTGCAGTTCCGTGCCACGTGCCCGAAATCCAGGCAATTGTGGCACTGCGTGGGCCCGCGCGGTGGCCGATACACCTCCACGCGGACGCGGAGCCCACGAATGGAGGTTACCTCTCGGAGCTCCCGGTGGCGCTCCGAATCCCTCAGGGTGGCGATGACCAGGGGAAGTGGTCTTCCCCGTCGTCCCGGCCGCTGGCTGCAAATTCGCTCCAGTTTCCTCACCTGAAACCCGACAAGTTCCAGATTATCATGGAGCGCCTGAAAGGAGAGCAACAGCGGTATGCCCCGCAAAACATACCGCAGGAGCTTTTCATTTCCTGTGGAGTACGTGTGGTACTTTTATTTACACCGACAAACACCTTGATCATACGAATCCATCCAGTGGTTATCTAGATCTCAGATCACCATTTTACTGTATTAATTATATGGATGTCCTTCATTCAGTAAAATTCTTATAATCTTTAGCCATTTATTTTTACACCTCAGGTTTCTATAATTTACCTTCAAGCTAGAATACAAACTTGTCATCTTTTCTTTTTAGTCACCAGACACACTACGACGCATGTGTGTGAGCGTTCACAATGGGCCCTACAGTTGTCAGATCTCACAAGAAAAATTAATACAGAGCCATTAGATGCAGTTTAAACATTATAATTTATTAACATATGAAATTTAATCATTTGAAATTAATATTGTCTTCTCTGTTTATAAAATAAATTCCTGATTCTCATCTCTAAATACACTAATATGTGACGTACCTTCCTTAAAGAAGTTACGACTTTGAAAATTGATAAACTTTTGACAAGTCATATGAATAAAAGTTACCAATTACAATCCATTTTCATACGATATTATTTTCAAAATAATGGTCAGAACTGAAAAGCACAGGTAACTAGTGGTGCTACGAGAGAACATATTTTCTCGCGTTATTGGAAACGGCTACGTAATATTGAAATATTGCATTTTCTGCCCTACTAACACCTCACCTATTACTTGAAAACGCCCGATTCACACGAGCCTGTGATGCATATCTGCATTCATTTTGAGTCAGGAACAGCAATCATTTCTTACTTTGACAAATGAAACCAACAGGAATACATTTGACTGATTCGCAGCAAATTAAGCAGAAACAGTAGGGTCAGCGCAGCGTTGTCAAATCTACAAGCATTCGCTTGGCGAATAATATCATTTTATTTAAAAACGCTTTTTTCCAACAGTATTCAGATTTCAACTTGTTTATCGGTTAGTCATAGTACATCATACACAGTTGATAACTAACGCTCAAACTAATAAACTAAATAAAAAAACTAATATTTCACGATTTGTAATATTAAGTTAATTTATTACCGACTTTTTATATATTGACATAGTCTCAAACGAAACGCAGAAAAATAAAACTTTAAGGTTCGTTATATCGACCTCTGTGCAGTATCCCCAAAAATACTTTAAGTGAAAGTAAAATCTCTGTTCTTCAAGTGAAAAGAGTGACCCTATCCGGTCAAATTTTTTAATAAAAGAATAAATTAGAACAAGCTCTTCTGGAAAAACTTTCGCGGGCATAGGTTTCTTTCAGTTATTTAGGTTAAACGGATAAGGTATCTTTTCTTTTAATCAATACGCTGTAATTGTTTTCATAAATCAGACATTAAATGTAACATACCTCACAGGGCATTCTAAAGAATAATTTACAAAAAAATAAAATAAAAACAAAAAACAGCTGCTGCGAAATCGATCTATTCTTTTGTTTTTCAAAAATTACAAAAATGTTTTTTTTACTTGTCTCTCACGTCAGTAATACTTACTTTAGAAGCGATTTCTTTACTGTATTATATTTGTGAGTACATGTACTTCAAATAATGAAGGATTTTCGACACTAGCTTTTCGGCTAGGTCGAATTCAGTCGCTGTCTGGATGAGAATTCTATCGGCCGGCTGCTCTGATCGGTAATTTTCCGTGGTTTCTCCGATCAACACCAGGCGAATGCCGGAGCAGTACCCTATCAAATGGGCCACGGACCGCGCGCGATCTGTCCTTCCCATTCCTTGTCCTATCCTCTTCCCTTACACACACACACTTACACTAACATACACTACACTACCACATATCCCGGGAGACCGGTCGGGAGCTTAGAGATTGTCCCGGCTGGGGAGGTGCCCCGCTGGTGGGAGAGCCCTGGTTAGGGGGAAGCCCCACTAGCCGACGGTAGGTCGGCGCCGGATCTCGCCATCCAGCGGGGGACGATCACCGCCATGTTTTTCTCTCGAGAAAAACATGCACTACACTAACAGGACTAATGACCAGAGTAGTTGACGCGCCCGGAAACACGAATAAATCAATCAATCAAATAATGACAAACAAAGTTTCCCCAAAACTTAACAATGTTCTGTGAAAATGAGCTAAAATTCCGCATTTTCAGAAACGGTCAAACGCCATTTTCTCAAAAATGGTTTCAAATTGTTTCGTCAAATTGTTTCAATTGAAAGTGATTATTGTACTGTTTTATATGACGATAAGTCTACTTTGGAGTATAATTATGTTATTTTTAAAAATTACAGAAATGTATTTTTTTCAAATATCACTCACGTCCTTATTTTGCACATTTCCATAGATTTGAATACATTATTGCATTTGGGGTGGAAGTGCTTCAAATGACTTTAAATGCAGATTTTCGAGAACTCAATGGATTCCTGCGAAAGGAGCTTCAATTTTCGCATTTACTGTAATGCCTAATAGCCATTTTCTTAAACACGGCTCCAAATGTTTCAATGAAAATGTCTATTTAGGGCAAGGTTTTACTCTTCTTTAATATTCTTGAAGTAATATTTCGGTTCTACTATTAAGAAAGCGAATAGTTGGGAAAATTCTTTGGGCGACGATAGATAGCAGCTGGAATGAGGTTGTGGCAAGGCCGTAAAGTCAATCTACACCAAGGAAATTAGAAAAATATACTACGAGAAAGACTGTGCCATTCTGTAGCACCTCTAGTTACTTTATTTATACATAGTATATACGTAGTATAGGGAAAGTTATGTATTGCAGCGCGCCAAATCATTGCCAGGCCCTGACTATCAAAAACGCGGATAAATCCAGTTGCTAAATTAACAAAAGAATCCTCTATTATGTGGCGTAGCCAGAAACCCTGTTTTGTGAGGCCTTGATGCCGAAAAACCAATTGGAAGCAAAACGTCCGTCCGCCTGTCTGGTGTATGTGAACAACACTAGCGCCTGAATCACGCGTACGATTTTTTCCAGACTGAATAAACGCCTGTCGATCTGGCCTGGGTCGAAGCTCTGCGATTTAGAGAATCAATTATTAATTTTTCGAGGTACTTTTCATGAAGCTCTCCGGACATTTTCAAAATTTTCTCAAAAACGGCGCCAAACTTTTTCTTTAAATTTCTTATAAGAATAGAGTAAAATACACTTATGAAGGTGGCATAGGTTCGATTTTCACGGTGAACTCCGAATTTTCGAAAACTGCACAAGTTTGAATTATTTACGGCGTCTTCCTGCTACTAAAAAATTGAAGACAGATTTTTCCTGTCGTTCAGTGATTAATAAATCGAGGTTTAATAATAATTTTATCTTGCTTGCAAATATCATCTATATCTTTTACTAACCTGCTAAAAATAGCATTTACAGCACTGAATGTACTACGAGGAAAGTCCTCCCATCTCTCTTACAAATAATGCAACTTGTCCAAGATAGACCTTTAAATCAACTTGTTGAAAATGACTAATCACTCAAGGGAAAGTATTATTTCCCAGATTTTTCAGTGCAATATCATGACTAGGTAACGAATTTCTATGTAAATACATTATTTTACAGGAAATAGATTCCTGCATTCAATTATATTTTTTAGAGTTACCAAGGCATTCTGAATGAAATAGAACTATTTTTATTTTACATATTTTAGTATAATTTCATATTCTTACATATTTTACCTATTACTATTTATTTCGTTAAATATTAATATATTTATACGTCAAAACGGAACATTTCAGATGCGCGTTGGCCATATCGTATAAGTTCCGGAATCATATTTCGTACAAATCAAATGTAATGCTGATTCACTCGCATTGACTACCGTATCTTCGCCACGAATTATCAAACTTATCCCCCCTCCCGCTTACTGCGTACTCGGAGCAAGGATGGGCCCGTTTCTATGAATAAAAGTAACTTCAACCACGTGCTTGCTCATGTTTCAAACAGCAAATTCTTTACTCGATCGAAAAGAAATGAATATTTATTTTAGAAACTTGTCTTACCGCGTTGATCAATTTGGAGAGAGGGGTATATACCCTTTAACCCCTTCTCCCAGGCTCCATCACTAGCTACACGGTACTAATATTCACGGTTAATTGTAGTTATAGGAATACGTCGAAAAAAATTGAATTTTTGCAATTTTCATAAATCAGAATTTTCATCGATTATGTGCCTTGTACCTTTCGGTAGGGCTATTGTTATATGCACTCTAAAAGATGACAAAAACGCCATATGGCTATATCTTTGGTTTTTTCAAAATTTAGAAAATTTCATTTTTTTGAGATTTCTCAAACTCTGTAATATTTACAGTAGCGGCGAGTTTTTAAAGGTCATTATTAAATTTATGTGTACATGTGTTTTAAAAAGTATCATATGTTTCTCGAAAACTCAAAAGTTTTTTGTAAAACTTAGCTCAAAATTCCACATTTTCAGAAACGCTCCAACGTAATTTTCTCGAAAACGGCTTCAAATCTTTTCTTCAAACTTTTCAAACGGATAGCGCTAATTCCACTGATAAATATGACGTAAAGTTTATTATGGTGTTTTTTTAAATAACACAAATGTCACATTAATTCTTAACGACCAATTGATGAAATATTAGAAGGAGGTTAACGGGGCTTGGTCATAAGTAAACACGAACTATAAGTTAGTTGTTTGCCGACGTTTCGGAAAATTTATTTCCATCCACAGAGCTGAATAAAATGACGAAAGAAAGCAACACCCATTTACTATAATACTTCCGGGAAAAAAACACGTGTCATATAACAACAATCCTGTCTGCATTTACAATATCTTGTACAAAAAACGTTACATACCTTGCAACCAAAACATGAAAACATAATTAATACATGTGCTGAATGCTCCTCCATTTCAGGCACCTCTCAGGGAGTGAGAGACGCACAATTCTCCTCACCACACCAACACACACCATGATTAATATGATACTAGTAGAGTGTTGTGCGGTGAACCGAGAATTATATAAGTTGTGCCTGTACACACTAGCTTCCGGTGCGAGTCTATAGTCTATTGCAATGTGAATACATAATGTCTCGGTTATTTGTGGTTGTTGTTTTTTTGTTTATACATGAGATAGATCTATTAATTACAATCAAATGTTTATTTATTGCCAAAACCTTATTCTATGTAATATTAATTATATTTTTTGAAATTTTTTCCTTGTGTTGTGACATACCAAGGAACCGGATATGACCATACAATCAAAATCACTAAACTCATTTAAAAATTAATTACAGGAATATCACCATAAATTGATCAATATCAATTTTTTCTTTATTTTTCTTGTAAGAATTGAGAAAAATACACTTATAAAAGTAGCATAGAACCCTTTTTCACGGTCAACTATGCATTTTCGAAAATTGCTAAAGTTTCAATGTGTTCCTACAACTACAAAATTGAAGACAGAGATTTTTCCTTAAAATTAAATTTATTCTGCATATTTACTTGTAAGGTCATGTAGACATATATTTAATTTTAGTATTTTCTCGGAATATTGCGTGAAATTTGTGCAATTTTTAAAAAATACAAGAACTAGATTTTCTCACAAACACCTCCACCTTTTTTTCTAAAAAATTTCGGTATGGGTAGTGCCAACGACGACATAAATGCCACATTGCTTATTCTTTTATTTCAAAAATTACAATAATATTTTTTTTACTCGTCTCTCACGCCGATAATATTTCCATTAGCGGTGTTTTCTTTACATTATTAAATTTATGAGTACATGTGCTTAACATAATGTCAGACAAAGTTTCCCGAAAACACAACATTTTTTTGTTAAAATGAGCTCAAAATTCTGCATTTTCAGAATGGCTAAAACGCCATTTTCTTAAAAATGACTCCACATTATTTCTTCAAACTTTTCGAATGGATAGTGCTAACTATACTGTTTAATATAGCGTAAAGTTTATTTTGGTGTATTCTTTTGTTGTTTTTTTTAAATTACACAAATGCAACTTTTTTTAAATATCTCTCACGCTGTTAATATAGGCTGCACATTTCCATTGATTTGTATACATTATTGCATTTGTGAGTGGAAGTGTTTCATATTACTTCAATTGAAGTTTTTCGAAAACTTAATAGATTCGTGTGAGAAACAGCTTCAAATTTCGTATATACAGTAATGCTTAATCGCCACTTTCTTAAAAACAGCTTCAAATTTTCCAATGAAAATTTCTATTTAGGACGAGGTTTTACTTTTCTTTTATATTCTTGAAGCAATATTTTGGTTCTACAAATAGGAAACCCAAAAGTTGAAAAAATGTCAAAAAATTTACTTTGGTCGACGATAGATGGCAGCTGGCAAGAGGATGGGGCAAGACCGTAAAGCCAGTCCACACCTAGGAAATTAGAAAACTTTCCTACGAGAAAGTGTGTGCTATTCTGTAGCACCACTAGTTCTATACATCTGGACTAGTCAACTTTACCTGGTAATGAAGCATTATTATTGGCAAATGTTCGATTTGTTATGGACGAAGAAATCTTTGAAGAGCTGCTGCGCGAAATCTTTGGACCCGGACAGTAAAGGCGAATCAATATTTAATGTTCTGAGTGACTTTTTGTCATGGAAAAAGTCTATTCCATTCATAAACATTATTTCGGTGGCAGCAGATGGAGCTCCTGCCACGTTTGGGCAATATCGAGGTGTCGAAGCTTCCTCAGTTCGCCGTAGGAGGGGACGGGAAGAAACGGTCCTACGCCTACGGCGCGGCGCATACGTTGACAGCCTCTCCACGTGCGAAATACGAAGATAGGCTTAGGTCATCTCTCAGGTCAGATGGGAGATAGCTCGATGAAGGACACTAAGAAAAGGTTCTCTTCAACGGAATCAATAATTATTATTTCATATTTCAACTTTTCCGAAGTTTAAATTATGGGAGATTTTCAATACACTCAACTTATGCAAAAAAACACCCGAACACAAAACATTTACAATAATAAGAATAGACTAATACAGTTGTTGCTGTGAGCCATCTCCTTTTATTTTTTATTTGTTAATTAATTTATTTATTGTTTACTTTTCTGTGTACGACGATATGTAATACTTGAATATTATGAAAGTGAAAGAGAACGTTTCATTATTACGCTAGAGAGCAATTATTGTATTTATTTTCAATCAATTAATTAGGAAGAAATCCTTGCTCTACGTTAAGCAGTTTTGATCACGAGTCTCTTCCTATCTTCGGCCGGCTTGGACTGCTTACGAGGATACTCTGTCCCTATGAGCTACGAGAATCTCGTTGCCTCCCGCAGAGAAAGAGATTCTCTTTCGCCAGAGTACTCCCTTGGCCCTGGCTGGGCGCTTCCCCCTCCACGACTCTTCCCCCTTCTTTGGCCAGCGAGAATGTTTATTTATTTATTTATTTATTTATTTATTTATTTATTTACGTCAAAAAACAGTTAAAAACTGCGTATGACGGGCTATGGGGAAAAGTGAATTGTGTGCACATTTTCAAAATTCTGTGATCCCTACACTAAATCATATACTACTTAAGTTTTGAATTTTGAAGGGAGAAAAAAAAAAACTCCCATGTAATAAAATCGATTTTCAAGGATAAATAAGCAATAAATTTTGAATTTTGAAAGGGAGAAAAAAAACAAAAAAACTCCCATGTAATAAAATCGATTTTCAAGGATAAATAAGCAATAAATTTTGAATTTTGAAAGGGAGAAAAAAACCAAAAAAACTCCCTTAACCTCCGTGACTTCACGGAACGTAGTAAACGAATTCGGCTAGCGCCGCCGGCTTACTATTTGCATCTGGACTAAATGTAGCTTCACTATATGCACCTCTGATAAGCATGTTTTGTTAAGTTCACCGTTTCCTAGTAGAGTAAGACCAGAGCTGGGGATATGGATTACTATTTTGTAAGCATAATAAAAAAAATGAAATCTTCAGTTTGTTACCAATAAAATTAAGTTCTATTTAAGTCGGGTTGAAAAAGTTTAGTTTTCAAATGTTGCGAACTTAGCTTTTTAAAAAATGGTTTACCATTCAACTATTTATAGTTCAGAATTTGTGAACAGATTCTGGAGCTCAAGAAAACATGTGTAGATGGTACTTGTCCCCCATATGTCACAAAGGGTTGGACAAAATACTTGAAATTTAGTAATTAAACTAGTGTGAACCCATCAAAATTCGCAATATGATTCGCAATATGGGCGAGATACGAGAGAGACTGAATGCAGTTTTGTCTGTCTCTAGTGCCAATAGATTTGTATAAAATTGTTTAAGTTGGGATATTCTTACCTTAATAATAAATAAATTATATACTTTTTAATAATATGTATACTAAGACGAAACGGACGTAGTCCATTCCTCTCATGTGTTAATCAAGAGATGGCCACAAATCCCATGAGTAGCCATCGTGAGATTTGAAGAACGCGCGCAGTTGACGTCAGAGGGTGACGAGCAGCGACGGTTAGGTTCAAACCGGTGACATCATGATATCAGCCAATTAGGCAAGGGCCGATAAGACCCGAGGCTGCCATCAGTCACGCGAGGTGTCTGAAATCGGACATCCCAGGTGTTCGCGGAAGCCAACATTCCTTTCTGAAATTTCATGAAAGTCGGACGAGTTTTTCGTTAGAGGTGTGTGCGAGAAGAAAAGTAGGCGAGACGAGTTTAGGCAGACAGTGCTCTAATATTCGTGAGTGGCAGGAAACTATTGCTTTTCGCAAAGTTAACTAGTCGCCACGAGAACTGTGCAGTTGAATGTTGTTAGTGCATAACGACAATTTGGCTCGTAATTGCAGCACGAAGGCTGATTCAAACAGTGAAGATTATATTCAGTAGAATCGAGCCCGAGCGGTGAGAGAACTCTAACGCTGGTATTGTGAAATTGCGGAAACGTGTGCCGTAAGCTGATAATAAAAACTGCCAGACCACTAGTTACAAACCGCACGCCGCCCGGAAAGCCGTCTGCGAAGAATTTCTACCCAGAAGAAAATCAAAGTTACAAATTATCACGGACTATCCGAACGTGAGTGAAACTCGACTCGGTGCACATCCGAGAAGGTGGTACAAGAATTGGGACATCGCGAGGAGGAGAGCTGCCTGAGGGGAACGCCGTGGACTTTGAGAGGTCACCGCCGACGCCGACGCATCAGTACGAGTCGTGCGGAGCGCAGCCGTCCGTCCCGAAGCGGGCAGGCGCGGCCGACCCGTCCCGACGTCGACTCCGAATCTGCGAGCACGCTGCCAAAAGAGTAGTGGAATCCCGATGTACACGCCGCCGAGACACTGATGACGAGAGTGAGTACACGTGAAAGTTATAAAAACTGTCAAAGCTGAATGTCAAATTAAATTCAAAGGACAATTTATTTTGTTTTAGAATTCATTTTAAAATTGTTTTATAATTTGAATTTGGGCAGGAAGGCATTTCTAGCCTCCCATAAGCTGTACTTAAATTTAGGTGGTTCAATTTACGAATGAAAGCGTAGCATAAAAATTAAACAGATTAATATTGCAGTAGTAGTGTGCAAAATAAGATTCGAGGAAATAACAGGTACATATTTCAATTCCGCGCCAGCTGGTAGCGCAAGTTTATGATGAGTGTTATTTCATGAATACTAAAATGTTTAAAATCATGAGATTAGTGGAGATTTGCCTTTAGAAAAGAAAAATTGCTTATGGTAATTCAAGTACTTTAGGAAAGAAAAATTGCTTGTTGCAATTTAAACACCGGTGCAAGGCAGAGGCTTGCACATTGTATTTTTGTAAAATTTGTATTGTTGAATCTTTCGACTAATGAATTGTTTTTCAAAGCAAATCGTAGCGCCTATCATTAAAGGTGTGAGAGTTTCCTAAGTCACGTACCAAGTAGGGTTTCCTGGGAGAGTAAAACAATTTGTAAAAAGAATAGACAACTGGTAGGGCCCGGCGACGGAGCGGCGGAGAGGACGTCGCACGTTGCTGGTGATACCCACGCTAGAAATCTTTCTCGTGGGGTATAAGCTCCCTGACCCTTCAAAGGTTGATGAATGCCGGCGCGTGGCGTAAAGAGAGACGACGTGTTCCGTCGCAATACAAAATAATAATTTAAACAATAACAGTTATGAAATGATATTTGATTAATAAACATTTTGTGAGATATTATTAACTAAAGTAACCTATTTTGTCAACATGTATGGATGGTAAGCTATGTTACTTCATTGAAAATACCGGTATAATACCGATATAACCTTTATGGACGTCTATACCGGTATAGACGTCCTATAGAGGTATTTTACCGGTATAAAAGAATAAAGGTATTTGAAGGAGGATGGAAAAATACCGGTATTTTACCGGTATTTTTACCGGAATTCAATACCTTTTCGGTCCCTGCTTAGTATTACATTTATTTTAGTAAAAATTGAATCGATATCGCGTTAAATTTAACGAACTTTCTGTGCGCTTAAAAACATAATAGTTATAATATAAACAATTTCATAATCAATTGTTATAGGGAATAGGCATTTTAATGGAAGTACTAGGATTTTCTGAGGTCGGTACAGGAATATATATTTTAATCATACGGCAACGCTGGAAACATGAAGCTTAGATTACCTACTCACAATGGTTGACATTACAATTTCTGAGCGAAGAAATCGAATTCGAAAAGGCCACTCAAGAATTCTGCGGAGAACATTATTTTGTTGCATCTCGTAAAGTGCCATTTAAATTATATTAAAATCTATAAAATCAGCAAAAAGTATTAAAAATGGTGAAAATAAGTAAAAAAAAATTATCATTGGAAATCGACGAAAAATGCAAAAAATGGGTCATATTCTTCGGTAATAACATAAAATTAATGTCTGTATCAAAAGGCATTGTGCTAAAGTAAAAGGAAAAAACTTAAAATCTGTCCCTAATTATAATATTCATTATAAGTACTGCAGATTAAACGAGTATCTAGTGAAACAATGAACAAGAATTTAAAGCAAAGTAATTGTAACATAAGAAAGTAGGTACTTGAGATACTCTATTCTTTGTTGTTAACATACATTATACAAAGAATTTAGGGAGATATTTGTGTAATCCTTGTTCAGCATGAAATGGCATTTCTTGCTGATGTTTAACCAGGAACATCCAATAGACCGCTGCTCTGTCGAAGGGGAATTTACATTATCGGCAACATCTGAACACACACAGAGAGTATACTAATAGAGACGGCACTCAACGTTAATCCGAACGCTCTTATTCAAATTTCTAATTTTCATGGAGGGGGAAGCAGCCATCTTAGACCCAGTTTGAGCCAATAGCGTGGAAGGGCGTTCTACAAATGGAGATAGCGCGTAATGTCGACCGGGAAATTTAAAATGAAGTTGTTTTAAAAACGGCGTCAAATTAATACATTATTTTTATGTAAAGTAAATACGCTAGGCAATTTAGAAGACTAAAATATTAGGATTTGGAATCCTAAGTCACTGAATGGAATTGTTGTTCAGGGAGTGCAAAATATAAATTTATTTCATAAACACAATATTTATATCCAAATTATGTCAATAGTCTTACACAATATCAACAATAATACGCAAAATACATTTTTTACAAAATGAATGTAAGTAATCAGACATACAGGTTATTTTACTTTGCCATTGACTAAATATTGAAACCACGAATTTAGACAATTGTCCAAACCAGTGACCATTACTTCTTTAATATTGCATCATTATTAAAATGACATTCCAGCTATCAACACCTGTCAAATTTCAGCTTATCAAAATTGCTACGAAGGTACAATACAAATGAATATTATTGATAAGTTTTATAAATAAACAAGTAACTTGCATTTGCACAAACACTCCTCAAAATCTATCTTTTTTTACTTGCTTTCTTCAAAAAGCTATATTACACATTAAACTGCATTACAAGAAACATGTTTTACCTCCTACCTAGTACAAGCGATGAACTAAGTAAAAAAAATACGTGATTCTACTTCAACCTCATTTATCTCAAAGCAGAGTTTTTGGACTTAGTAGGTTTCTCTAATATTCCGATATCACAGGCTACATATTTGTCCAAAAGCATGGCTAGTTGCTCAATGGATCGTAGATGAAAACCCAAAGGTCGATAATATATCCAGAATTACTCAATTTGATACAGGTATTGAACAGTTTTTCAATTACTAAAAAAATATTTTCATGTCTTTCCCAATCATGTTATGTGACATATAACGCACACAATTTCTGCAAAACAATATAACTAAATAAAAGCACTTATCATACTCAGAAGATTATACCCAACAGACATCTCAAGAACCATCAGAAATATGTTTAGAAAATAGGTAATGCTACCTGGTAAAAATGCAAAACTGTTAAACAAAGACTTATACATAGTTCACAAGCCAAAAAAATCTGAGATAAAAATTTACAGCTACAGAAACACCAAATGATTATCCCTCAAAACTACAATTTTTTATTTATTAAATTGAATTCCAAAAAACTTCCATTTGGTACATGTCTACAAGCAAGAGGCCATGCAGTTTGGATTTACTAAATTACATACAGTAAATGGAAGTGCTACAGAATAGCACAGACTTTCTCGAAGTTAAGTTTTCTAATTTCCTTTGGTGTGGACCGGCTCTATGGTTTTCCCTCATCCTCTTGCCAGCTGGCATCTATCGCCGCCCAAAATACATTTTTTTGCCATTTTCTCAACTCTTCGATTTCCAAATAGTAGAACCGAAATATTATTTTAAGAGTATTAAAGAAGGCTAAAACCTTGTCTTAAATAGCAATTTCATTGAAAAATTTGAAGACGTTTAAAAAAATGGCGTTAAGCATTACTGTAAATGCGAAATTGAAGTTCTTTTTCTCCGGAATCTATTTGAGTTTTCGAAAAACTTCATTTGAAGTAATTTGAAGAACTTCCACTCACAAATTCAATAATATATCCATTTAAATGTGCATATTAGTGGCACGAGATATTGAAAGAAAAAAACATAACAACAAAACATTTGTGCAATTTTTGGGAAAACAAAAGAATACTCAAAAATGAACATTACATCATATTAAACAGTGCCATTACCACTATCCGTTGAAATAGTTTAAAGAAAGAAATTGAAGCCACCTTTGAGAAAATGGCGTTTGAGCTATTCTGAAAATGAGTAATTTTGAGCTCATTTGAACAAAAAAGTGTTGTTTTCGAGAAATTTTACTTGACATTATTTAAAGCGCATGTACTCATAAATATAATACTGTGCAGAAATTGCATCTAAAGTATTACCGACATGAAAGACAAGTCACAGAAATTACATTTCTGTAATTTTTGAAAAAATAAAATAAAATAAAATGGCAATATGGCATTTGTCATCGTATAGGGTTCATTTAGCACTAACCGTACCTTAAATTTAAAAAAAGGAGCCGTTTTCGAGAAAATCTTCTTTTTGTAATTTTTTAAAATTGCAAATAGTTCACCCACAATTGCACAAAAACTACTAAAATTTACCAAAAAATCTTCACATCTTAAGGATGTGGTTGAAATTTTGAAAATTTACATCTTACATTCAAATAACTTCAAATTTTGCCAGAAGATGTAATACATTATACTTATTTACCCTACAAATTTTTGTTACTCTGCTGTTTTTAGTTTTGAAGAAAAAAATTTTTTTTTTAAATTTTTTTTTGAATTGCTTATTATTATATAAAATGCTCTACGTTCCACATGAAGCAACATTCATCACTGAATTTTTTATGAATTACTCATAAAAGGTATATAATTACATTCATGGAATATAATTAAAATAAATGAGAGTGTTTTTGAAAAAAAAATAATAAAATATACAGTTATTACCTGATGGCTATAAAAACACACACACAAAAAAATAAATATTTTTAATTTAGTAATGAATGATTATAACACAAAGAGCTTCCACAGTTCTATGAAACTACATTTTCTTAAGATGTTCTAAAAGTTTCATTGAAATATATTAAAAATTGTAGAACGTGGAGCTTTTTGAATTCCATAAAAGGTCAGGAAAGTGAAATGCGGGAAATTGAAAATGAAAATTTAACTTTGTACAAATGAATTTTATTTTATCTACTTCCATTTAAAATTCTTCAGAGCCATACATAGTACCCTCAACCACTTTTCCCTTTTCCTCTCTAACTGTTTTTGTCATTTTGAGTTTTTTTTTTTGGCACTTTGAAAACCTGGTTGTGCAGCTACTTCACTTTTCTGAAGACGGCGTTTATCCCTCATTGCACTTATTTTCTTCCCTTGAGGTGTCATGTTAATGCCAGTTATATTTGATCTTATCTTTTCACTTGCTTCACACCCCATATTAAATTGAGAAACTACTGATGTGACAGAAATTTCTGTTTTCTTCTTCGAAACAAATATTTCTTTAGTGCACTTATTCCAAATCAATTAATTATCAAGGCTGCTACGCTAAATAAACACTTTCTGAAGTTGGATACCTTGTTTTTCTGCAGCTCATTTGTTCCGGAGAACTTCTGTATAAAGTTCATGCCGGGAAATTCAAAATGAAAAAAAATTCACAATTTCTAGTAGATGTAGACGTTTGGAAACTGAAAAAGGGGGCGTGGCCATCAACGCATTGAGATCTTTAAATGCTCGCAGAAGCCATTTAAATCGCGATAACGAAAAAATAAAAACACCAAAATTAACCACACATTCCATACAAAATTATCACATCAAAAATAAAAAATCGTATTTTTCAAAATTTTTTGCCAATTTTCACCCACTCCTTAAATGAAGAACTATTTATGCACAACAAATTTAATTTGAAGGAAAAGTCTCTATCATTAATATTGTAATTGTAAGAAGTTGCCGATAAAAATGCATACTTTTACAATTTCTGAAAATTCAGAGTTAATCCTTCCGGCAATGTCCCCTTCCACAACTTCTTCACCAGGTGGAGAAGGTCCTGCAATACAAAGATACATGGTATCATTGACACACAAAACAACACGCAATCATTTATCTTCATTCAACAACGCATTTGCACTCACCAGAACATTCGGGAAACGTAGGAGAAATGTTGTCCACTACATGCAGAGCAGATAGAGCAGATCCTGCAAAAGAAAGAAGGATGTTTAATTAAATTAAAAAAGAAAAAAGGTTTTCTTATTACCCTTTCTAGTTGCTCAAAAAATGAAAAGAAAAGAACAGGAAAAAGAAAAGAAAAAAAGAAACGTACGCCTTTCTTGTGGTAAGCCCTCTATAAATGACCTGAGTGCTCCCTCCGGCAACTCAGGACGCACATCAGCAAAAATTACTGGTTCTGCATTATGTGCTAGTCTGCCTGCTGCAGTGAACATTTCCGGCGTGAAGTGCTCCATGCATAAATACCGTAACCTTGTGAGAAATTCTCAAGGCAAGATGCCAAAGTCGGGTCCCCAATTGCCTTTAGCCATTTCATACACCTGTAATAAAATTAGTAATGTATTATTGAGCTATTATAGTTATATCAAAATCACCGTAATGTTATTATAGCTATTATAACATCAATTACTTGATTATTAAAGCAACCAGTGCTTTCATGACTTTAATACATTGGACGTTCATAATAATTGTAAGTGTTTACAATAACCTGACATATAATTACATTATTTAAATAAATGTCATGTACTAATTCGTGACATAGTTAATTTCCTATGTCACTAAATAGTACATGAAATAATTTTTATGGAACCATGATAAGCATTTCATATCGCTTACCTTTCAGGATCTGTTGGAAACCTGAAGAATTGCCGTCCTGCTTATGTTTTTGTTGTTTCGGCAATTGGGTACCCAACAACGCCTAAATTGGGGCATTTCGAGTTTACAGCATAGAGCACCGTCTCAGAAACTTAGAAACAAACGCAAAAACGTTCACAGGACACCGTGACGTTTACGCACAGAGCACGTGAATAATTGCCGGGTGCGGCCTGTAGATTTCGCGCACAGCGCCTTTGCGCCCTTCGACGCTATTGGCCCAACACGGGTCTAAGATGGCGGAATTCAAATTCAAATACAATTCAAATAAGAACAGGTCCCGGCCTATCTAGTGGCAGAGGACTGAACACACAGTCAGATTTTCGATCTGTTTATTGGTGTTTGACTTAGGTTTAATAGAGAATTTACGTTGTAAAACCCTTTTCCGAAAATAAATGTCAAAATCATTTTACCCTACTGCTACTGCGATTGAGAGAAGGTTTTGTATTGCTGCGCGAAAACATACAAAAAAACTCTTATTACAGTGGCCTGGCAACGAAAAAGTGGATAAATCCAGATTCTAAATTTAGAAAAAAAATCTCTAACATGTGTTGTAGCCAGAATCCATGTTTTGTTGGTTCTTTGATACGGAAAAATCAATTGGCGACAAAACGCCCATTAGTCGGTGAAAACCGCTAACGGCTAAACCGTTGAGCCAATTTACTCCAAAACTGATATTCTCCGATCGATCTGGCTGATGTCACGGCCCATTGAATTTTAAACCGATATTTTTATTTGGGGTTACATTACATGAAGTCGCTGTGACATTTTTAAAAACTCTAAATTTTTTGAAAATTTAGGGTTTTTAAATAGGCGTCTTCCTACAACTACAACAACAAAGATGAGCATGTTCTTAATGAAATGGGTTAAAAAATATCTTCAAATACGTCTATGCTCAATTTTTCAAAAACATGAGTATTTTGCGAATTTTTGTGCCAAACATAGACAATTTTTATTTTATTTATTAACCATTTTTTCTTGGAAACGGCACAATTTTTTTATTAAATTTAGACCTTAGATATCATAAAGAACACTGAAGACATGGTGCAGGTCTCACGTTCGTTGAATTCAGATTTTTCGAAAATTTTAAAAAATTAAACCGTCTTCCTTCAAATATGATTTTGAAGATATAATTTTTTTCTTAATGAAATGTGTTCATCAAAACAAACTGAGTGTTCAGAAAAGTCAAAGAGAGGAATGTGCTTGTTTGGTACTACACAGTTCATCAAATCTCGGGACTAATATAGAAATGGCAATATACATTTCATTTTGTAGATTTATTTTTGATCTAGATTTTGTCATATCACCGCCACTGCTAAAAAACAAGTTTCTCGTAGGTAAGAAAAGGCAAAACAGGAAGCAGAACGAACACGCAAGGCCTTCTTACTTAACTCTGGATACTCATTCCTTATGGAGCACCAAAATTCCTTCGGAAAATACTGTTAGTAGTAAATTGTCTGGCGGAAGATCAATAAGTTGTTCTTCCCCTTTGTGAAATTTAGAAATAGAGTATTGTTAAGCATTAGAGCACTATTTTATTCAATCATTACGAAGTTCTCGCGCCTCCCAGTGGAGGCACGCCTCTCGGTTTGAATGCCGCTGCACTATGGTATTGTAATTTCCTACTATTCGCGAAACTTTTCTTGAACGATGGATTGAAGAAAGGCGTGAGGAGTGGGGGAATTAGTTACAAAGTCGGCCACTAGAGTATTTACAGTAATGCCACCCCTCTGGAAAATAAAAGCCATGCTACGTGTTTGGCCAGGTCAACGCTCTGGGTAGGCAACAGCAGGGACACTAGATAGAAGTTTTAGGTGCCTCCCTTGAAGGACCTGGACCTGTCTCAGCCATTTTTTAAATAAAGGTATTAAAGCTGAACAGAAGTTCTAGACTATGAAAGCAACTAACTTTGACTAGCTTCTGTTTCGCGCCAAGTTTCAGCCAATTTTCTTAAAAATTCATTTTCCTCGATCGGTCTGGTGATATCACGACCCCTTAAATTTGAAACCGATATTTTAATTTTGGGGGGTACTTTACATGAACTCCCTGGGACATTTTCAAGATTTTATAAGAAATGGCTGAAACGTTTTTGATTAAATTTTGTTTCTGGATACGATTTGGACAGTTTATGATAATCGTGTAGAACTCATATTCGTTTAAAACCTTGATTTTTCGAAAATTGCAATAAATCAACTTTTTTTGCCGTCTTCTCAGAACTACAATTATGAAGATAGAGATTTTTCCTTTAGAGAAATCTTTTCCTTAAAGCTAGATTTTGAAATAAGGGCAATCTTTCGAAAACTTGAGTAGTTTTCGCGTAATTTTGTGTAAATATAGGTATTTTTTAATTTTTTTAAACAATTTTCTTTTTCAAAATTGGCATAAACAATTTTGATTCAATTTTCACCTAGGATAGTGTAAAAAACGTTTAAGAGTGCAGGTCTCTGGTTCGTTAATAATACTGATTTTTGAAAATTGGAAAAATTCAAAATTTTTTCGCCGTCTTTCTACACTTACAATTATGAAAAACTTTACTTTGACACGCTTAATAAGGAACTTCTTAAGAGAAAGTTATGTAATGGTGCGCGAAAAATGATGAATTTACGGCAGAAAACTCTCATCATCAAACAGGGCCCTGATAACGAAAAAGTGGATAAATACAGTTGCTAAATATAGAAAAGAATTCTCTAACATGGTGTACCTAGAATCCATTGTATATGTGTCCTTGATACCGAAAAATCGATTGACGGCAAAACATCTGCCTGTGAACAACGCAAGCGGCTAAACCGTCGAGCTGATTTTCTCCAAATTTGATACTCCCCCATCGATCTGGCTGATTTCGCGGCCTCTTGAATTTGAAACATATTTTAATTTTGGGGGGTATTTTACATAAGCCCCTCGGACACTTTCAAAATTTAAAAAAATAGCGCCATCGATTTTGATTAAATTTTGTTGTTGGATAGTCTAAAGGACGTTTAAGGGAATGGTGCAAGTTTAATGCTGGTTAAAAAATTTTTTTTTCGAAAATTGAAAAAATTTAAAATGTTTTCGGCGTCTTCCTACAATTACAATTATGAAGATACCATTTTTTTCTTAATGCAATGTGTTCGAAAATTGAAAAAAATTCAAAATATTTTCGGCTTCTTCATACAACAACAATTATGAAGATACATTAAAAAAATGAAATATGTTTATCAAAAACAGATCATCAAATAAGGACATGTTGAATTTTTCGAAAATACGAGTATTTTTGAGTAAATGGCTGTCAAACTTAATTGACCCCTCTGAAAATCCTGCGTCTCGTGATCGGAATTTTATAAATGTTTCAAGGTAGTTGGATGCTACGTAAGTTAGAATGTGAGTATATTATTTTATATTTCTTCGTTCATTTTTCACATCGGAACTTTTGTTATACGTTTACAAATTAATCTTTTAAAAATTATTTAAAACCTACTCGAAATAAATATGAAATAAAAATTGCTCGCCTTCAGTTGCCCGCTCCCAATTTATGCAGTTGGATGATACGTAAGTTAAAATTTGTATATTCTTTCATATTTCATTATTATTAATATTATTATTATTATTTAAGATTCTGAGATTGATCAAGGGCAGCTTACTAGCGTCCCGTGCTGTGGTCCCCGGGTTCGATTCCCGGTCGAGGCAAGAATATAGTTGTAGCTTTCCTTCAAAGTCGTCCCAGTTTCTGTAGATATGTGACGAAGAAAATCTCTAGCAGACGGATCTCGATAGTTACGGTGAAGAGAATACGTCATGTTCGCCTCATGTCGCTGTTACCCCCAACCATGGGAATTTAACTAGGCCCAGGCAAGGGGGACACCGGTAGCTAACGGCGAAGTCGGACTACCGACCCAAAACGCCAAATACATAGTACATGTATTATTATTATTTCTTATATTTGTGTTATTTCCTTTCAAATTGTGTCCTTTGTGTTAAATGTGAAAACAAATAGATGAGCGGTCAATGAAACTATTTAATTTCCATTACTAATAGTGAGAAAGTACATGCCGTTTTTGCACCACTAGTTTTCTTGGTGAAATGTGTTCATCAAAAACATCTTTATATAATAATGTCATGTTCTATTTTTCGAAAATATGAGTATTTTTTGCGAAATCTTGTGTCAAACTGACATTTTTAAACGGCAATTTATTTTTTTTATTTTTAATGATGCAAGTCTCGTGTTGGTTGATATGCTCGATTTTTTTGTCTGTGTCGTCTTATAACTTCAGTTATGAAGATACATTTTTTCTTCACGAAATTTGTTCATCAAAAACAGATCGCCAAATAAGGACACGATGAATTTTTCGAAAATATGAGTATTTTTTGTGTAATTTGGCATCTAACAGTCGCGCGTTTCGAATTTCCTGGGCTTCGTAAACTTAATTTGAGAGGTTTTTGGAAGCATTGCTATTCTTATAAAAGAAAGTAGATTGATGGAAGTTCATAAAATTAACTTCGAACTTACAAATTACTTCAAGAATTTTTGATCGCTAATAATGATATTTTCAATTGTAAAAATTTGAAATTACTTCTGTTCCTGGATATCAAAATAAACACTGGCATGCATGTGCTCCGTTTGAAATGGTTGCGTTATGTTAACATTATTTCTAATACTTTACATGAAAGAAAAATTGAAAAAATTGAGTACCATTAATTTGTACCAACAGTTTAAATTTAATTTCATATTACCACCTGCGCTACCTTGAAGAACAATGCATTGAAGGAAATAGGCTCCACTCGTATTTCCTGGCGCGCAACTCCGTCGAGATGACAGCATGTTCATTTTCTTCGTTCTCCCTATCAATTCGGGCACTGTCACTCAATCTCCGTGTAGGCTATAAGCAAAGATAGCGTTGATTGCGCTCTTCTACAAAAGAATTCAAAATTATCTTTGAATATTATGGACGTGATAACATGATCGTTTCGATGGGAAAAATAGCAATGTGGTACCTCCCATGTCATCCAAGAGGCGCGACACTAATCGAAACTCAGCCATTGGGTCCCAGTGAGACTTTTGTTCCGCAAATATCTCGTCGATGCACGTGCAACCCACAGGCAACCATATAGGTGCTATGGGGTGCTCGGTACTCTACCCATGTTGCACCTTATCAAACGGCGGTGTTTGAAGTTGTGTTATGTGCGAGTCATTACTTGGCAATCCTCAAGTAAACATGTGACACTTCTCATACATACTTAGATTTTAAAACTCGCCGTTATCATGTACCGAGTTGAGTTCTGCACTTTGCTGAATACAATGCCGTATGTGGATCTGTGCTAAATGTTGGGAAAAATCTGAAAAATCCCGGTTTTTAAATCAAATTTCCGTTTTTTTTTTTTTTTTTTTCTTGGTTCTTCCAGGCTGTTTCAAATTCTCGGTTTTCAAGGATTGCAGGTTCGCTGGCCACCCTGATATTCCATAAACTGGGAGCGGTGAGGGAGGAAAACGTCCCCTCCATTATGTAGCCGGCATCCTTTTGTGAAGTACGTAACCACAAGACACTTGTTTCAGATACGTGAAGAACATACACATTAAATATATAATGCACTATTTTCAGAATTTTTATGGTAAGTTGTTATCCAATAACTTTTATATGGTTTTCCTTTCTTCAGTTACATGTAAAAAAAATTTTGGTTTCTAAACATTTATTATTTTGAGAAAATAAGATGTTTTGTTCATTATAAATATATACCTCTATTTTAAGAAAAGAAACACTTATTTTATTGATTGTATATTCATTATAATTTTGATCGAGATAGTTATATATTATTTAACGCCACTTATTTTTTATAGAAATAAAAGTAAATATATTGTAATGATCCATCGTTTCGAGACCAAAACCCCAGATGCAAGATTGCCAAAAAAGTGACAAAGAATAAACTTGTAGTATATGGAGTGCAACGGTGCCGATAGAAAACATTTTTGTAAGTCCAAATTAAAATAAGGAATTGTAGCGCGTGAAATTTGGGGAAAATTGAACATAATCGTCCGGTAGAGCAGAAATTATAGAATGAAATAAAACAAACGGCATCAAATTCGGTCAACGCATTCAGCAGATATAAATTGAAATATAATTGAAATTTTTTAATAACATGAACAGAATATGGCCATTGTTGAAGTATAAAATTAAGATTATAAACAGGGTTTTTTAAGAATTATGACAAAACGCACGGACCGATTCGGCTAAAACATTGGGAAATAATAGACTGAAATACGGGGAAGACGACAAAATTAGTGTCAACTTTGTCGCAAGTTCGGAAGCAGAGTAATGATAAAATATTTGGAAGTTACAATGAACCAAAAAGGATAAACAAATGACGCCATGTTAAGAAGCGAAGAAAGTCTTTTGGAATCAACAGAGAAAAAAGCAAGCGAGTAGCAATTATTTTGTTACAGAAATCTTCTGTAACAATGTAAGTTACTAGAAATAATTCCGATGGGAGTCAGATGTGTCGTGGATACCGGGGGGAACGCTTCGTTTGCGCGAAATTGGCGTGTTGTTAAGTTGTTCAAAAGTGTAGGAATTTAAATGGAAAATAACGTTGTGATGTGTGTTGGAACTTTGAAATACTAGGAAAAGGAACAAAATTCGGGAGTAACTTGAATTTTTTTTTTTTAGTAGGACTTTATGTGATTACGAATCACGAGATGTATTTTATTTTAGTGTAAGAAAATTCAACGCGACGAACATTTTGTTATGGAATATAAAAGAATAGATACCCGGATCAGTACGATTAGACGATTATTTTCAATATAAATGGATGCGAGCAGTATTAATTTCAAGAAGTGACGTGTTCGACGACACGCGAAAAATAGTTGTTTTTCGTTTTGTCTGTTTTGCCGAACAGTACGCCGCGAACACATATAATTTTATTAGTCGGTGACGGACTGGCAGCTGAATGGTAACATTTATGCGAATAATAGCGGTTTGCGAGAAGTGGTTTCCGAAGGCGACCGCGAGCAGGAGTAGACGGCGACCGCACATCGAAGAGCATTGGACGGCGGCCACCAGACATCCTTGTTACGAGAGCTAAGCCGCAAAACAGGGAAGTGACACGCGTATATATGTGTGTGTGTACCAGAATTCCTTGCAGAAGCTTCGTTTGAAGACGCATTCCATAACTAAAGAGAATTATCGAAGATGAAGTTTTGTCAATAGAATTTAAATAAGAAATGGTCAAAAGAAAAGTAGGGAATGTGCATTCGATGTATGAATGGGATTTTTATATTGTTTTGTGTTGTGTGTGAGTGATTTTCGTTGTTGTGTGTTATTTTTTTTTGTTTGGAATGTTTGTTATAGGGCACTATGTACTAGTGTAGAAGGAAAGACGGTGAATATCCGCCGTATACAATGAAAAGAGGGAAGGCTAGGAAATATTAATAAACGATCGAACCAAAATGTGGTTCGTTTTTATCGATCAAAAATATTCGTCGTCATTTACCCTAGCACGCACAATCCATTCACATTGTTTGGATTCCTGTATAGGACCACCAGCTTATCCACGGTACTAGATAGTCGAAAAAGAAAAGGAAAAGGGGGATTCATTATATATGGCTGTTCAAAGCGCAGGCAAGGATAGCGTAGAGAGGTTAACCGATTGAAAGATACCTTACATACGGTTGCCCAACGAGGAGGGCGAGGATAAGCAAGGACGATTGAGATACATTACAATATAATTTTTCTTTTTCCTCGTGGATGAAAATCCTGGCCACACATTCCATAACATTAATAAGAAATTTCCTCAAATGCTTTGTTTTGCTCAATTACGTTGTTTATATGTAATTAACATGGGCATTTGGATATAACAAATCTAATAAAAAAATTAATTCTTTGCTTTCGTTGTTTTGTAAAGGAGGGGAGAGGGGAAATAAATTGTAAATTTGAAGATATTTTGCAATTACTTTATTACTGTCATTCGAAAATGTTTTAGCATTTGATTCTGGATTAACATTCAACTATTAAAGTAAATAATCGCATCTTTTAATTAAATAACTTTCAGAAAATAATTATTTACAGAAGAAAATTTTAAAAAACATCATCTTCCTTTAACAATATTTTTCTTACCAAAATTGACAACTCTAGACATTTATAGAAAATATAAATGATATACTGGTGAATAATGACATACACAATTAATAAACTGATGAAATTAAGTATTGTACGTGCAAGTATTGTACATTTATACTAGAATACATGAAAGAAGGGAGGTAGGAGAATTTTGTACATCCTATGTCAATTGCGCAAAAGGTCTTTGTCTATTTCAAACTTTGGGTGACACACTTGTGAACTTTGAAATAAGTGTGCTTAACTTCAATTTCAAGTAATGAAACGTCAGCAGATTAATGTTAAATAAGAATAGGCAGTTAAATTCAAAATTGTCAACCTTTTTCCCACGATAATATTATGGTGAAAAGTTAATCACCATTATAGTATTAATCAGAGAAAACTGAACCTCTTCTGTTATATTACTGAGTGAAGTCAAACATTTACAAAGAACATAATTGAAAGAAATTGTTTCATTTGAAACATCGTTACTGGCAATGACGTGAAAGGTGGTTGTTTATTCTTTCCTCACACGCATTCTTATCTATTTAGTAAGCTTTTGCTTATGAATACAACAAAGATACAAAGGTCTTTCATATTGTGATTGAATATATACTTACTAATATATTCATGAATAACATACACAGCAATTATAATTTTTTATATTCCTTGATCAAGTTGTAAGATTGTTTTATAATTTCATTTAGTGTTGTACAATTTGTCTCAGAATTGGTAAAAGATTTTGTGAAAATTTGTTACAGTATTTATATTTCCTTTCCTAAACCCTTTTTCTTACTAATTCTGTTGGCACAAGTAAGTAAAATCATTTATTCTTGTCCAGAATTCATTGTAGAATAGTTTTCAGATAGTGATAAAAGCTAGTGTGCTCAAATCTTGAGATTGAGGATTAATACTTAATAATGGTTTTTGCTGTCTATCTCTCTGCCTAGTTTTTGAGACTAGAAATTTCCATTGTGGATATAGGCACCTCCAAACATGAATAGTGTAAAAAAAATGGTGTACCTACAATGCCAACTTAATTAAAATTTTCATTAAATAGTATTTGTATCTTCATTTATTATAATTCATCTTCCCTTTTTGTCATTATATAATGGAAAAATCATCAAACTCTAATTCTGAAAACGGAGACTTGCTTTCCAGAATGGACCAGCAAAGGTAGAAGAGCATGTCCTCCTGCGGCAGGACGCTGCAGGAGCAGCTTAGGAAGGACCTGCCTTTTTGTCCTGCCACAGGGGGACCTTCGGGCTCAACAGCCCTGGAGCAGACAGCCCAGCCACTCCCTCTCAGAGGGAGGAGGCGGCGGCTGTGAGGCCACGCTGGTCATGTGAGAGGCAGGCGCATTACACAAGTTTTTTGTAAAAACACAATGGAGCGTAAATATTGAAGATCTGTTTTGAAAATATATTAGAATCTGAAATTTATGTCTTATTATTTGCAATGTACATTGTTGCTATATTTTTTAAAATGGAATAAATATTTATTTTCTTATTATTTGCAAGAATACTATTAATGACAAGAACAATCATAACAAATACAAAATATGAATATTGTGATTTTACCAATACTATAAGAAAAAATACACAAAGGTAGCTGAAAGAGCAGTTCAAAGAAGTCCAAATGTGGCCTGGTTATTTCAAAAAGAAATTCTACAATAGTCCATAGATAGTAGTTTGCAGGGAAATGCATGTGAAAGTATTTGATAATAATTTTATTAGATTACATTCTCATGTACTAATAGTTTCTTTCTTAAATAAGCTTTTGCATAATTAATATTCATTTTTGAATTTTCATGCACATGATACTATGTACCAATAAAACTTAATGTTACTGAAAGTGGAGTATATTAAAGGCAAAATTTTATTTACATTTTCAGCCCATGGCAGAATCCCAGATGGAGAAGAGAAGCAATGGTGGCAGACTGGCCAGACGACAACAACAAACTTTTGAATGCATTTTTAATTTTTGCTCTCTTAATTTTATATTATATTTTATTTTTTTTCTAAATTTTTTTATTCCCTTTTATCTGTAAAAAAATGTTATATCAATTGTGTAAGGTCTAGTCAGACTGCTTTTTTTAAACCAATAAAACTGTATTGACTTTTGTTAAAAAAAAAATTAAAAAGGGAGCGGAAGAATTAAAAAAACAAATTAAGAAATATACTGTGAAAAGTGATTATTTTATTTTCATATTTCATTTACATAGTATGTAATTTAATTGAAATTGGTGCCATAGCATGTATCCAGTGGCAATTAAAAATGCAAGGTATTTGAAAAACTAAATGAGGTTTTACTACTTACATTTCATTGATCTTGTTTTAAGACATACTTTCATTACTAGTTGAAGCCACTGAGTTACCACAACAGGAAACTGGTACAGATGGCATTACTTTCATCATTCATATTCATTATTTAAAATTAATTTCATGATAACTGTCATAGCTTGCCATTGACAAATTATTTCTATACCTATTTCACAGCTACTCCGTATGACGACTGGTGTAGGAATTACAAATTTTGTTTTTATTCACTTTTCATAAGAGGGAACAGCAACAGCTCCATTACCCCCCCCCCTCCCCCCCAAACCGCATTGCCCCATTTTAGACATGCCTCATGTACTTTGTCAGTCTTCCCAATTCCTTGCTTTCATTGGGGTTTCCATACCATGTCAACCTTCCCAAACCCTTGCTTCCATTGTGGCTTCCAAACCATCACAACTACACATTACTTCTTACACCTTCAGACAAACACATAAGAAGAAGACAACTTTTAACAAAGCAGACAAGACTTATTGTATACCAAAGTATACTTGTATAATGTATGGTTGTTTATAATGTAGAGTCTTCATGTTAGTTCATATCAAGTGCTATGTTTCTTTAAAATAATGTGATTTCTAATTTTTTAACAAGACTGAGTAGTTTAAAATAATGTAAATTATTGTTGTGTCTTTTGTAAGCAATTACATTTTATTAACCATGTAACCAATCAAGTAAACTATTTGAATTATTACTGTATGATAATTGAATTTAATTCCTGATATAACTTAAATTAATTAAATGTTTATGATAATAAATTAGATATATTTTTAACATGTTACTTATGTTAATGTGACCTTATTAAATTATTTCTCTCAGGTAAGTAGTTCAAAACATGTAATTGCTACTTTAATTTTAATTAATTTCTTGACACTTTTCTTGATAATTTTTGTACGTCTATAAGCAATAAAATATAATATTAATAATAATTATTATATTATATTTATCACAACTATCTATCCAGCATAACTGGTCTTTACGCCATGATTGCTATTTCCTACTTTAGCTTCATTTTTAATCTGTTTCTTCACATTTCTTCTATTTCATCTTCCACGTCACTATCTTGTATATCAATACCTTCTGGTACCAAAGAAAATTTTTTAATTTCTTTACTCTAATAATCCAAAGATATTTTTTGCAATATGAGTAACATTCTGATTCCACTTGTAAGGTGTCGCATAAAAAATTTAATTTTTGTTTGTAACTGTTTATTTAAAACAGTAACAACAAAACAGAAATAGTAAGCAAAAAATATTTTAGTCAAAACAGTGCAATTAAAAGAACTCGCTTACCTACAGATATTTCCCAATTCATTCAAATGTGACTTAGATGCACTTTATCCTATTCTGCTTCTATTTGTAAACTAATAAAAAAAAATAGTTATTGCCTTTTGCAATGAACTTTGCAGGGTGGTAATCTTGTAAGGTTGTAATTTTGTAGTGCGAGTTCATGGACTTGGCCATGCAGGGCTGGACACATAAGCAGACTAAGCAATTGCTTAGGGCCCCCGTCACATTGGGGCCCCTTCAAAAGATGGGATTTATTCAAGTTTGTTAACATTTAACAAAAATTAGCAATATTATCAAACTAATTAAATCTGAAAATACTTTCAAGGATGTATAAGGTTGCTTATAATCTCTTATAACTAGGGAATGGACTTCCATGTAATTACAGGTTTTTACAGGAAGTAGATACCCGCATTCAATTAAATTTTCTAGTGTTTACAAAAAATTCTGAATGAATTAGAATTATTTATTATTTTACATGTTTTTACATATTTTGGTTCAATTACATATTTAACCTATAACGACACATTTCTTACATATTTCGCTACATTTTTAATTTATACGTCGAACCAGAACATTTCAGATGTGCTTTTGCAATATTTGTTACGGAATCATCTTTCTTAATTAATCAAATGTAATGCTGCTGTGCTTCTATTACCACCATATCTCCGCCATGAATTATCCAACTTACCCTTCCCCCTTCCCCTTACTGCGCACTTGTGAGCCAACGATGAGTGGATTTTTAAGAACAAAAGTAATTTCAACCACGTGCTTACTCATGTTTCAGACAAGCAAATTCGTTACTTAATCGAAAATTCACAAATATATGACCCATGTATGAGTAAGCACATCTCATATATTTGTTAATTTTCGATTGAGTAACAAATTTGCTTTTTTGAAACATGAGTAAGCACATTTTTTCTTTTGGCTGATATACTAATTCTTTGAATGAAAATAATTTTTACTAACTTAAATAATTTTTATCAAATTTTGCACCCAAAGAGTTGAAAAAAAAGAATTATATTTGTCGTTTGTATCAACAGCATTATAAACCGCTTCCCATGACTCCTGTATCAAGTAAACAATGAATAATTTTATTTTACTTTTTGTAAACAATCTAGTCATACGTGTATTAATTATTGTGTCAGTGTTCGCATTTCTTATAATGGTAAGAATTTGTGCATCGTGGTCACTGTATCCTAAATCTTTTGTTTCAACTTCATATCGAGTATTAGTTTTGTTAATTATAATTTGATCAATTGCCTTCATCGAATTTTGTGTGATCCATGTAGGTACATTAATTGTAATGTCTAAATTGAAGGAATTAATTAAATTGAGAAACTTTTCTTTCTCGCAAGATTCAACCAGAAAATCAATGTTAAAATCTCCGCAACATGGATAAGAGCCAAAATTTATTGCTTATTTATCCTTGAAAATAGATTTTATTACATGGGAGGGTTGTTGTTGTTTTTTTTTTTTTGTTTGTTTTTTTTGTTTGTTTGTTGTTTTTTTTGTTTGTTTTTTTTATAATTTAAGTAGTATGTGACTTAATGTAGGGGTCACAGAATTTTGAAAATGTGCACACAATTAATTTTTACCCATAACATGTCATATGCAGTTTGAACTGTTTTTTTGACGTAAAATAAATAAATAAATAAATAAAAATTCCAAATTTTCGACTACAACATAAGTAATTTTATTTTAGGTAATTTAAGGGGTCTAATCAAAATTTAATTAAAAATCTTGTATTGTATGTATTCAAAATTTAAAAAAAAGTCTAATTAAAAATTTTGCTGATCAAGATAATAGAAGTTATTATCCTGGTAGGTGGACCGTGTTTCATGCGGATGACACCAATTACTGAATAAATCAAGGACTGCAAAATTGTCAATATCATTCAGGACCATTTAAAAACTTACACAGGACATTTCAAGATGGGAAACAAACAATGTTTTGCTCTCAAAATCTATTTCATAATAAAAAACAAATGGTGAAAAGTACACTTGAGAGTGGCTGCTGTGTTCTCCATCAAATGGTCTGGTGTCTTGTTTAGCAAGAAAACTTTATCCATCAAACGTAATGTCCCAATTTGTAAACGGATTTAATGGCTGGCGTATTAACGGTGTCATTGATCAACATGAAAAAACACAGAATCACAGAGAGGTAAATCTTGCATATTTGACTCGGTGAAAAGGAATTGGACTGAAGTTTCAGTTAGATGACCAAATCAATGAGGACCTCAAATACTGGCATCATGCCTTGCAACGAGTTGCAGCCGTTATTCAAATGTTAGCAGAACAAGGATTACCTTTCAGAGCGTCAAATGAATAATTTGGATCCATCAATAATGGAATTACTTGGGATTGCTAGAACTGATCACTAAATTTGATCCATTTTTGGCCGCACACATTTCAGATTATGAAAATCATGGGAATGGTAATCATATATCTGAACTAAAAAATCTAAAATAATCATTTTTTAAAAGGATTTTACAATGTTTTTACAGGAAGTGTGTCATACTTGTCAAAAACTATATTCAAAGAGTTTATTGAACTAATAAGTAAGCAAGTACACTCAAAGATTTTGGATGAAATTAGAGTTTCTGGATATTTTAGTTTATCCGTTGATTCAACACTTGATCTATCCCACGTTGATCAATTGTGCATCATAATAAGACTTGAATCGTCATCAGATGGATTGCCTGTAGAACATTTTTTAATATTTTTGGAATTGGGAAATCATATTGGAAAACAAAGTGCTGCTCAGGTTTTGAATTATTTATGTGAAGATTGAAACATTGATTTTCCCAAGTGCTAAGGACAATCGTATGATAAAGCGGCAAATATGTCTGGTGGTTATAACGGGATGCAAAGTGTTATTTAAAAAAAAAAACCCATGTGCAATAAATGCCTTAAGCCCCATCCTGATTGAGGTTTTTTCTGAGTTTACTCAATCGCTTACGGCGTATGCCAGAATGGTCCTTAGTATTGCATCCCAGATGTATATGTAAATATACCCCCCTTTTTTGTTTATTGTTCACAGTTGAGGCATATCGGGTAATGACAACTGACATTTCGGGCGAATTTTGAATTATTGATTCAAAGTGGAATAAGTGGGAGCTCTTTTTGATCTCATTTTTTAAGAATGTTCCTTACATCATGTCTTTCCATTTTGCAAAATTTCAAGAATAAACAAAAAATGACAATAAATTCATTTGGCTTATACTGATAAATTAATGTAGATGGCACAAATTGATTTTTTTCCTCTGAGAAATGAAAAGTCAGTTAATATTAATTACATCCAAACACCTCAACTGTAATTTTTAAAACTGCAAATTAATTAAAGTGGTTAGGTGGAAGAGCAGGCCTTAAGGCCTGAGCCTCGCCACAAATAAAGACAATTTTTTTATTATTATTACTAGTGAGAACCCGTCAAAATTTGACGGTGAGATCTGAGATAAATTTAAAATACTGTGCCCAGACTAATGTTCACAATATGTTGCACTGTTTGGATCTTCAGGGTATAACGAAGATATTCTGTGATGTGGAGTTTCCAACATTTTGAATACGTAATGGCCTATGACCTGGTGGCAATGCAATATCGGCACCAAATGACACAAAAGAAAAAGTACTATTATACTGACAGATATTATTTCTAAAGTTTTTTGATGTGTCATCATCTGCTATAAACAACTTTGATTTCTTCTAGCATATTACTCGAAGGTAAAAGTATTTTCCCATTTAAACAACACAGAGTAAACTCGTTTGAAGAATTTCTCTCACATGGGAAGTACAAAGCAGAACAAAACTGACATTTCATAGACAACGACCCAACAGAAAATGAAGTGACCTCACTAACACGACACCTACACTGACTTTCTTTTTTCCCTGCGTCCACTTAATGTATGTTTGCGTCTTTTGGGGCGTGTGGGCAACGATTCGGAATTCGACATAACCTGTAAACAACTTCACTAAAGTATTATAACCGAGCAAACTCCACTGTGCGAATGTTCTCTACAAAATACACCACAGAAGCAAATACATGCAAACTGTCAACAGCACAATGCAATTATTACACTGAAACAAAACCTTGACGAATTGTAAACAAATCTCAACAATCAAAACAAAACATCAAGCAGCGTGGACTCACAGCTATGGACTCATGTATATCGATTTTGAAACTACCACCCTTTGAAAGAAAACAATTGACTATTGATAAGCGAAAGAATAATTTAATTAATTAATTTACACCGTAAATGTTGGTGAATCAACACAAACGATATCTGAAAACACATCTAGGGATCATATTCTTTCATTTAAAAGAAAAAATACAACAATCGGTTCAGTAGAAACTCTAAACGAAGCCATGGTAAAATACCTTATTTTTTAAATATATAGATTATTATTATTATTATTATTATTATTATTATTATTATTATTATTATTATTATTATTATTATTATCATCATCATCATCATCATTATTTTTTGGGGTGAGGGAAAAATGCATTATGCACCGCCAGGGATTCAGATGTCTAATCCCTGGTGTGTGGGACTCCCACTCTCAGATGTATGCCCACTAAGAGACCTCTCTTCTTATGCCCCTGCGCCTCTCCACGGAATCGTCGCGAGACATTACTTCATGGAGAGGCAGGCAGGTAGCTGAGCCTTTACCTCATTTTACGTTCGGAGTCGCTCTTCTTTCCTTTTCATCAAGGGTCAAGAACTCTTGTATTGTTGTCCACCTTTCCTGCGATTGAAGCATAAGCCGAACTATGTTTGATGGAAAACTGTCTGCCTCCAAATTCTCGTTCAATCTTCTTCTCCATGTGTCCCATGCTACGCATGCAAATATTGTGTGCATGGCGTCATCATCCTCGTAACCACAGAATTCACATTTTGAGTCATATGCTCTTTTAAATCTAAATAGGTAGGATTTAAAACAACCATGACCTGTGAGCACTTGTGTGTGGTAGAAGTTTACTTCTCCGTGCATTCTATTGAACCATGGTTCGATATGTGGTATCAAGAGGTGTGTCCACCTTCCTTTAGGATCCTCTTCCCACCTCTCCTGCCATTCCGCCAGTAGTGATGTTCGGGCGCTCTTCTTAATGCCTTCTTTCGTCCTACTCGCCGGTTGTTCCCTGCTGGAGTCAGCAGACTTTTTCGCTTCGTCATACACCGCTTTTCTTTCTCTGGCCAACATATCAATGGGGGTCTTCTGGCCAGTACCCCTACTGCGCCGTCGGATACTGTGCGATAAGCTGACGCTATTCTCAGCCCCAATCTCCGTTGCACTTGCGCGTACTTCAGTCCCACGTTTGCTTTACCTAGTTTGTCAGCCCACACCGGAGCCGCATAAAGCATTTGTGAGTGGGCTACGCTGGCAATCATACGTCTCTTGGCTTCTTTTGGTCCTACTATATTTGGCATAATTCTGGAGAGGTTGGCTCCAGTTGCTGCTCCCTTGTCTGCCATTTTGCTGATGTGGGGCCCGAAGCTCAGCCTAGATCTATTTCGACACCTAAGTATGTAATTTGGCGTTTCCAGGGGATATTTACTCCGTCCAAAGTGATGCGGGGGAATTGGATAGCTCTTCTGTCCGTTATTAGTACTGCCTCTGTCTTTTCAGCTGCCATTTGCAGGCCTCTTTGTGTCATTCATCTTTTAACCCCGAAGAGAGACTCATTCAGGTGCATCTCTAGCAGTTCTGTGTTTTCACTGTGGCTAGTAATCAGCGTGTCGTCTGCATATCCAATCAGCTGGGTATGTTGTGGTAGGTCGATAATAGGTCGTCATACATGACGTTTCGTATGAATGGGCCTAGTTTGGAACCTTGTGGTACTCCACATGTCATTTCTTCCTCTAGCCTGAAAGCATCCTCGTACGTAATCTTCCTTTCGGATAAGTAATTCTCTATGCTTCTAAGTAGGTATTCTGGGACCTGCTTCGCGACCAGGGCCTTAATAACATCGCTCCATCTAGCGGAGTTGAAGGCATTCCTAATGTCTATGGCCACCAGGGCGCATAACCCCTTTTTCCTGTTCGTTCCTCTTTTACCTGCTTCAGCTATACGTACTACTTCCAGAATAGCATCTGTGGTCGAGCGGCCTTTTCTGAAGCCAAATTGTCTGTCAGAGAAGTTCATTCCTGCTGTTAAGTGTTTCTCTAGTCTTTGCAGAATCAAGCCTTCTAGTAGTTTGCCCATAGTGTCTAATAGGCATAATGTCCTGAAAGATGATGTCCTGTCTGTGGGCTTGTTTCCTTTTCTTAGTAGGATTAATTTCTGTTTCTTCCAATTCTGGTGGAACGTACTATGGACAGCAATTAAATGCTGTCAGTAAGCATTCTGGGTATTCTTTGGCAACAATCCTAATAATTTCATTTGGGATTCCATCGGGGCCAGTGGGTTTTTTTTTGGATTTTAGTTTTCTCACCTCTATCTGCAGCTCGTCATTCGTAAAGATATTGTTCTCATTAAATGCATAGTTACTCTGTTTACTCCTTCTCCACGAGTCTCCCTTAGGGAAAAGATTTCTTATAATTTTCCTCACCCATTCAGGGTCTTCTAATCCGGTAATCTTCTTGTTCATACCAAATTTTTTTGTTACAATTTTATATGCCGTACCCCATGGGTCATCTTCCACCTCTTCAAGTAGCTCTTTCCAGCACTTTAATTTCCTATTTTTTATTTCTCTTTTCAGCTCTTTTTGCAATACATTGTGCTCTCTTCTTAGTGATTCATCAGTTTTGGTTCTTGTAGCCAGTCTCCTGGCTTTAATGCACTTCTTCCGTAGCTCTGCAATCTCTGCGGACCACCAATACATCTGTTGCCTTCTCCCTGGACCACTGCGCCTAGGCATAGAAGCTGAACACGCAGCCTTCAATATGCCCCTCACTTCTTTCACTGTTGTCTGTGGTGTGTACGGCTTTGCCACCCATCCTAAGTTGTGAACTAGCTTTGATTCTTCTAGGGACTTTTTTGCTTCCGTTTCTACCAGCTTTTTTGTATTCCAGGGTAGTCGTCACATGCGCTGTTTGTGCTCCCATTTATTACCACCCATGCCTTTGGAGGATGAGAACTGAGTGTAGCTGTGATCACTAAGTGTCTCAGCATTCAGTACTTTCCAGTCCTTTACTCTCTTAGAAAACCCATTTGAGCTTATCGTCAGATGGGTTATGGATGCCGCTTCTCCCTTCTGGAATGTTTTCACTTTTCCTGTGTTTAGTATGACTAGATCACATCTTGCAATAAATTCGCAAACAATATCCCCTCTTTTGTCAGATCTCCATTCCCCCCATTCTGGAGATTTGCTATTTAAGTCGCCCGCTACTATCACTTCTCCCTTGGCAGATTTTATGCTCCTCTCTAGTTCTTCTATTTCCTTTTTAAATTTATCAATTGGGTCGTTTGGGGAGAAATAGCAGCTGTAGACCCGTAGATCATGCAATTCTACCCATATGAACCCATGCTTTGATGCATTAAATTTGGATACGGCAGCTTTTTTACCATGAATTACTACCGCCGCTCTTTTAGAGCCATCTTGAAGCCACATGTTTTTGTCGGCTGTCGGTTGTTCGCTAACAATCAACAAGTCCACGTTTCTTTCGGTTGCAACTTGTACAAGTAGATCTTGTGCGATTTTGCTCCTTCCTAGGTTAACTTGTAGGAATCGGAGCATACTTTCTATTTTTGGCCTTAATGAACGCCATGATGAAGGAAGTACATTTATTACTTCCTACAAGATGATTATCATCTTGGTTTCTTTCTTTACATATACACAGTGCGGTTTACCAGTACAATCTTTGATACCATGTCCGTTTTTGCCACATCTATAGCAAGCTTTACTTCGATCAGGACCTCTGCAGACAGTTGAGGTATGTCCAAAGTCCAAGCATCGGTAACATCTTGGTATCTGCTGCTTTTCTCTGGTTCTACAGTTCACCCAGCCTATTTTAATTTTCACTGCCGTTATGAGCTTTTGGGCTGCCTCTTCATCCAGTAGCATTGTAGCTGTTTGGATTCCTCCATATCCCCTACGTAACCTACAGAAGTCGGAGATCTGATTTGCCGTTACGTCTATTACCTTGTTCACCGCTTCCAGTACCTCTTCAGACGTAACAGTTTCATCAATATCCTTAATTTCTACTAGGCGTTTCCGCGTAAGAGCACTCACTTTGGCTTGTTCTCCCACCGCCTTCTCCAGAGCCTGATTCAACGCGGCAATATTGCCAGTTTTTTCAAGCACAATGAGAATATCCTTCTCACGTGTCCTTATTGCTAGTATATTCGTACCGGGTTCATTAGGGTCCACAGCATTCTTCATCCTCTTTAGAATGTCAGCGTATGTTTCACCTTGCCTAGCTGTCACCTTTATAGCTGGGTTGAGTTTTTTGCTTGTCTTGTACTCTTGTTTCTTTTGGCTATTTTTCTTTTTACTTTTTTTGCTGTTCTTCCCAGCGCTCCTCTTCTTGGCCTCTTTCCATCTCTGTCACTTCTCTCTCGTTTCTTTGCATTTCCCCAGGGGTATTCTCCACCGTGACTACTTTATTGTGCTTATCTTTCTTGTCCCTTCTATTAGACTCTTCTGGTGGGCTAGGTGCTGCCCTCGTTCGCATAGCATCCTCTTTCTCTCTTATATTTGTCAGAGAGCTCAGGATCTCTGGGGGTTCTCTCTTCTCTTCCGCTACTTCTTGCGCCCTATCCTTTAGAGCATCGCCGCTCTTCTTGCCATGCTTGGTATTCTTGGTTTGTACACCACCTTTCCTCAAGGGGAGCCATTCATGTATCTCCTCTTGCTCTTCATTATTATCATGAATCATGTATTGCTCTTCATTATTATCATTATATTCATGTATCTGCTCTTTATTATTATTATTATTATTATTATTATTATTATTATTATTATTATTATTATTATCATAATCATCAATATACAGGTATCTTGTAAAGGCTCATCAACTCCAGTCCTACGCAGTCTCCTGCCAAAAATCCATCCCTTCCACCTTCCTTACGTTCTCCACCCCCCACCCTTGTTTCGAGCCCTGTTGCCTCTTCCTCTGAACCTACTCCCGTTTCTCCCATTCCAACTACCAATTCATCTACACCTGATGCCCCATCTTCCTCACAACCTGTCACTGCCGGGACACACTACAACCTTCAACCACGCACTCGAGGTAAAAATGGAGTAAATATAGAGCAACTACAGTCAGATGCAGCAGAAAAACATTCGTGTAGGTACTTGCAAATAATAAACATTCTTCACCATAATGTTCAATCCCTTTCAAATAAAACTGAGTTCATCGAGGCAGCTCTACAGAGCGATCTAAATCAAATGGATGTTCTTTGCTTTACAGAACATTGGTTATCTCCTAATGAACTAAGCATTTTCCAAATTCCAAACTTTTACCTCGCAGGCTTTTATTGCACAGAGAGAGAATCGCATAAAGGTCCTACGTATGGAGGTTCGTGTATTTACGTTAGAAGTAATATTGATTCTATCCCCTTGGCGGAATTAAATGTGTATTCCATTGAAAATATTTTCGAAATTTCTGTTGTACATCTTACTTCACTAAAAGTGATAATACTTTGCATCTACAGACCTCCAACAAAGAGAACTGCAGATTATATTTTGTTCTTAGAAAACCTGGAGATAACACTTAATAAAGTCAGCAATCGCTCTTTTGAATCCATTGTTGTAAGCGGAGATTTTAACATTGATTTTCTGGTCGAATCTTGCGAGAAAGAAAAGTTTCTCAATTTAATTAATTCCTTCAATTTAGACATTACAATTAATGTACCTACACGGATCACACAAAATTCGATGAAGGCAATTGATCAAATTATAATTAACAAAACTACTACTCGATATGAAATTGAAACAAAAGATTTGGGATACAGTGACCCCGATGCACAAATTCTTACCATTATAAGAAATGCGATCACTGACACAATAAATAATACACGCATGACTAGATTGTTTACAAAAAGTAAAATAAAATTATTCATTGATTACTTGATGCAGGAGTCATGGGAAGCGGTTTATAATGCTGTTGATACAAACGAGAAATATTATTCTTTTTTTTCAACTCTTTCATTTCATTTTAACACTTGCTTTCCTCTTCAAAAAATAAAATTAAATATTTCATGTAAAAGCAATTCTTGGATAACACAAGGGATTAGAACATCTTGTAAAAACAAGCGAATTCTTTCTTTCATTTCTAAACATCATAACGTATCTCAAGATTTCCTTATCTACTTTAAAAAATAAAAAAAACATTGTTACGAAAAGTCATAAGGCAGGCTAAAATCATGAAACACGATCAGGATATTTTGAACTCAAGAAACAAAACAAAAGCAATGTGAAATATAAAAAAAATACGACCAAATCAACCAGAAACCCTGTTGTTTTAAAATATAACGATATGAATGTGAACGATCCGGCAACAGTGGCTAGTCTCTTTAACCAATACTTTTCGAGAATTGCTGCCGATCTCACTCAGGGTCTTCATCCACAAAATTCAATAATAGACACTTCACCCAAAATTTTAGACACGATGTTCGTTTCCGAAACTTCTTCCTATGAAATTCTCAAAATAATCGGTAAACTAAAAAATAAATATTTGTCCGGTTTAGATGAATTTCCGTATGCTTTGTTATAGACCTGTGCGTATGCCATTATACACCCGTTAACTCACATATTTAATTCATCGTTATGCACCGGAACGTTTCCAGATATTTTCAAAACAGCTAAAATTAAGCCGCTCTTCAAAAAAGGCAACAAAAATGAAATTCAAAATTATCGGCTCATTTCTCTTCTATCAGTTTTTTCAAAAATATTAGACTTTTTTACGTACGAATGGAAACCTTTCTCACTAAACACGACGCGCTTTCAGATTGCCAACATGGATTTAGAAAATCAAAATCAACGGAAACAGCTATATTTTCTTTTTAGATTTAGATTTTAGATTCTTTTTAGATTTAGATTTAGAAAATCAAAATCAACGGAAACAGCTATATTTTCTTTTCTTAAAGATGCCGCCTCATCATTCGATCAAAACGAGGCACCTATTGGATAATTTTTAGATCTCTCAAAAGCTTTTGACGTCACTGATCATGACATTTTACTTTCAAAATTACTTTCATATGGAATCCGTGGTATTGGTCTAGATTGGTTATGTTCGTACCTTAAACAACGATCTCAGAGAGTTGAAATACCTTACTGGAATGATGGAACAGTACGTACGCACCTTTCCGACTCTTTGCCCATTGCACGTGGAGTTCCTCAAGGATCGATTTTAGGCCCTATTCTGTTCCTACTTTACGTAAACGATATGCCCTCGACGATTCGAAACGGAAGAACGGTTCTCTTCGTAGATGACGAACATCCTTTGCAATAAAGAAACCGTAAATAGTATAATATCAGATGTTTCAAATTGGTTCCGAAATAACAAATTAATAGTAAACGAAACGAAAACGGTTTTAATGCAGTTTTCCATTTCAAATAAACAATTCTGTGCTCCATTGAAATTGAACGGTGTACCATTGACTGATGTTAAGGCCACAAAATTTTTAGGTCTCTCAATTCAGTCAAACCTTAAATGGACAGTCCATTTAAATGAATTAAACACAAAATTAAGTTCATTATGCTACGCGTTCAGAATTCTTACAAATTCGGTCAGCCTTCATACTGCTCGTTGTGTATACTTCGCAAATGTTCACTCCCGCCTGAGATATGGCATAATATTCTGGGGAAATACATCTTATAGCTCCCAGACTTTTAGATTACAAAAACGAATCGTACGAATGATAACCAATTCCCACCCACGTGATTCATGTAAGCCTCTCTTCATTAATCTAGGAATTTTACCATTACCTTGTCTGTTTAGTTACGAATCAGTGGTTTTTGTCAAAAATGACTTGCTTAAGGGCGGAAATATATTTTCAGAAAATGCCGATGTCTATTACTATATCACATGACGTAGAAATCATATTCAGGAGGTGACAGTATCAACAGCTCAATACAAAAAAATCACATACAATACATGTACATTATTTTACAACACTTTGCCAGACGACATTAAACGATTAAATTCGATAGAAAAGTTTAAATCCCAAGTGAAATCGTTTCTGCTGCATAACTGTTTCTATACAATTAGAGACTATAATGAGCATCACAAGAAAAGTAACATTAATTTTAACAATGATACATAATGCATTATTTACCATTTGGACTGTATAAATGTGTATAAACAACCTGTAACAACTATTGTACTACAGCTTCCGGGTCAATGACCCCATCTCGATCAGGTTTTTCGTCCAGTTTCCCTGATCCATTGAGCAAATGCTGAGATGGCCCCTTGTTTTGCTTCTGGACATAAATGTAACTTCATTTTCTGTGCACGTCTTCTAGAATTCAGTGGGAAATACAATTATTCAAATTATCGTTTCCATGTTGTCGTGGCAGGAAGTATTATTCCGAAGGACAACATGGATGAGAGTCAAAATTTATTGCTTATTTATCCTTGAAAATATATTTCATTACATGGGAGGGTTGTTGTTGTTTTTTTAATTTAAGTAGTGTATGACTTAGTGTAGGGTTCACAGAATTTTGAAAATGTGCACACAATTCATTTTTCCCCATAGCACGTCATACGCAGTTTGAACTGTTTTTTGACGTTAAATAAATAAATAAATAAATAAAGACTGGTATATCATTGAAAAATTATACTGAGTCACTGAATGTAAAATATAATTAAAATGAATGTACGGGGGAAAAAGTAAACAAAACTGTTATCCCAAAAAATGCTTGTTTGAATGTACTACAATCAAATTCAATCTTACAAGTGATAACACTACTGTGTTGTTCATTATAATATACACGTTTTTCTAAAATGTTATGTATGTATTAATCATATTTTTCAATTGAATATATATATATATATATATATATATATATATATATATATAATTTTCCGTTTATTTACAATCTGTTTTTAATCAAACATTCAGTAAATGTGATAATTATGATAGCAATTAGAAACTATAAACTAGAAATCTTCGTCAGGAAGGTTGTTCGAAACGGAAGGGCAGTTCCATAATATGATATCTTTTGAGTCGGTGTTCTTCCTCACTATTGTCCAGTAAATTTATGGCTGATGGATTTGGATGTTTGTTTGACCGTTCTTGGTAGGTAGTGCTACGATGGGTGATTTCTTCATACATTGTTGGTATCTTAAGGTCTCGATGTAGTGTGTCATTTGTCACGTACCATGGTGCATTGGCTAATCTTCGAATACATTTTGACTCGAACCTTCTAAGTATATCTATGTTCCATTTGCTAGCAGATCCCCATAGTTGAATTCCGTAGCCCAAAATTGGCCTGACGATTGCCTTGTAGAGAAGTACTTTATTATTTAAGGAAAGACTTGAGTGGCGGTTGATGAGCCATGATAATTGGGAGAATCTTATTTTTGCTTCTTTCTTCTTTGCGGATATGTGATTCCTCCATGTTAACCTTTTGTCCATGTGAAATCCTAAGTATTAACACATGATACTTGTGCTAGTTCAACATTGTTTAACTGGACTTTAGGACACTCCTTTTTGCAAAGGGTAAAGATGATGTTTTTAGATTTGGAGGCGTTCGCTTGTATTTGCCATCTTTGTAGCCAGTGCTCTAGTTGGTTCAGGGGTTCTTGCAGATTTAATGAAGCTTGTTGTGGGTCTTCGTGCACTGCAAGAATTGTTGTGTCGTCCGCAAAAGTCGCCGAAGTAGTATTTGGATTCATAGGCAGATCATATGTGTATATAAGGTATAAAGTGGGGCCAAGTACACTGCCTTGAGGGACTCCTGATTTAATAAGATGGAAGGATGATAGTTCCTCTTGTTGTTTAATCTGGAAGTAGCGATAAGATAGGTATGATTTCATCAAAAGGTAGTACGAATGGGGCAAAGTGGATTTAATTTTATACAGAAGTCCCTCGTGCCATACTTTGTCGAAAGCTTGTTGTATGTCAAGAAACACTGCTGCACAGTAGCTTTTTCTTTCGAGGCATTGAGTAATAACTTCAACAACTCGGTGCACTTGTTCTACTGTTGAGTGTTGTTCTCTAAATCCAAACTGATGTTCTGGGATTATCTCTTGAAGTAGAGGTTTTAAACGTTGGAGTAGGATTTTTTCAAAAACCTTTGATAAAATTGGAAGCAAGCTTATTGGGCGATAAGATGCTACATCGTTGGATGATTTGCCTGATATAATACCAAAGTATTGCTATGATCTAAGCTATCTTCCATTGTCCTGGGAAATGATTGCATCGGAGAATTGCATTGAAAAGGGAGGTGATAAATTCTATAATAGTCAATGATAATTCCTGCAAGACCTTGCCTGTGATTAGATCATAACCCGGGCTTTTATTTTAATTTATAAAGCGCTGAATAGTTGTTCTGAATTCATTGGTGGAAAAAGATTATATTGGAAGTGATAATTGACAAAGAACGTCATTATACTTCTTCCTCATCTGCGATGTTCCGTGGAGTTACTGGTTCAAATACTGAAGAGAAATGTTCTGCAAGTCGTTCAATCTTCTCTGTTGCACTTCTTCCCCAGGTTCCATCTTTCTTTCTTATTGGAGGTATTTGAATTTGTGGACGTTTATTTTTCTTAGTAGCTCTCCAGATCGAATAATTTGTTGCTGCGGTTGCTGTTAGTGACTGTACATATTGTGCAAAATATTCATTTCGATGTCGTATGAATAGCTGCTTCAGCTGCCTGGAGGCTCTGTTTAGATTGGCTCTGTCATCAGGGTGCCTGGTTGTCATCCAGATACGTCGTAATCGCCGCTTCTCTCTGATTTTTTCTCTAACGTCTATAGGTATTGTCGAGTGCTTGCTTTGAACAGTTTGAGGCATTGAATCCCATGCGGCGTGTTGAATACATTTTGTCAAGTATTCAGTGGCTTCTTCAATATCTTTTGAGTTTCTTAGAGGCACATTTGCTAGTGAAATGCTATCCAAATTTTCACGAAATTTGTTCCAGTCTGTGAATTTGTTGTAGAGTCTTGGCGGCGAGGGACGATGTAACACTTCTGAGTTTGTGGTCAGAATTACAGGGAGTGATCTGACGACATGTCGTGATTTGGTTCTATACAGATTTTGTCTAGTGAAATACCTTTAGTAATGTAGAAATCCAGAAGGCCCGGTATTTTGCTTCTGTCAGCGGGCCAGTAAGTCGGTTCTCCAGGAGACACTACCGTAAGATTATTTCTAAGAACACAGTTATATAGGCGTCTTCCTTTTGGTGTATTTAGTCTTGAGCCCCAATGCACATGTTTTGCATTGTAGTCGCCACCAACAATGAATCTTGATCCAACATTGTTGAAGAATGCTTCATACATTGCCTCTGATACATTATGCCTAGGTGGACAGTATACTGCTGTTATGTTGACACCCATCCGGGTGTTGTGTATTATAGGTCATATATCCGGGAATTGAGAAATACGACGTCTTGGTAAAATGAGTTTCGCAAATTAGCATGATGTCAATTTTATAATTCTGTAGAAATAAAATTAATTCTTGTTTGTGCTGTAAGAGGCCATTTGCATTCCATGTTGCTTACTTGTAATGCCATGATGACTTGTAAAGATTCAATTTTTTTTAGAGATAAGAATCGTGAGTAAATTTAGAACTGAACTTATCTGCTCTGCATGTTGTTTCAGTATTTTTTCAAATCTTGAAAATGATTCTTGTATTACATTTTCGATGTCTGCTGGTTGGTTGGTTACTGCGAGGGCGTAGGATTGAGTATTTTTTACTCGGGTGTGAGTAGAAAAAACGTGAGGTTTCCAAGTTGCTTTCTGGGTAAGTTTTTAATCCAGGATATCCATCCACATATGGCTTGTATTGACCTTGTATAGTATTACTTCTATGGATTTCCCGTCGATCACTTGTTGGGTACGATCTTTTGATAAGTTCTTGGTAGACCCTACAGCCTTTGTAGTTTGCTGGATGACTCTCGTCGCAAAGTGCACATTTTGGTTTTGTATGAATGTCTTTCTTGCACATTTCAGTGAGATGTTCTTCTCCACACTTCACACATCTGGGACGTCGTTTGTAGTATGCACGACTGTGGTTGTACTGTTGGCATCTGTAGTATTGCACAATTTCTTTTTTTTATACGGTGGTTCGAATTTGACTTGGGCGTGCATTAGTTTAGTAATTTTGTAGATATCTGCATTGTTCCGTTGTGGTTCTAAGTCAATATAGAAAAGGCATGTTGTTTTTTTTGTCACTCTGTGACGAATGTTGTGAATATTTCTGACTTGATGACCTAATTCCTCTAGTTCATTTTTAATGCTCTCTGTTTCAACAGATGGATGTACATGCCTGAGGACTACACGAAATGCTCTCTCATTTTTTAATTGATACGTGTGGTACATTGCCTTTTTTCATTTAAGAATTTTATGATTGCTCTGTAGCTTTCTATTGTCTCTGGGTTGACTTTCACTTCATTGTTATATATTTTGTACGTAAATGTATTTTCTTCGATGCCTTCTCGTAGACATTGTGTGAACGATGGCACATTTATGACATTTGGGATAAATATAGGTGGCGGTTTTGTTTGAGGAGTATTTTCAGTCGTACCGTTTACTTGCTGTAATTCTTCAGTGTTGTTGGAGTGCGCTTTGTAACGCTTCGCACCCGTTACTTTGTTTTATCTCACTCGTATTTGACACTTGCAGAGCAGTTGCTTATGCCACCAATGTTTCGGCGCTTACGCTCAGCAGAGCGAACAACTTGCCATTCTGGTAAGGGATCGGAATTGCACTGTACCTGGTTTCCTGATGTCATAGACATTACGCTGCTCTCCGTGCCAGGTGGTTGTAGCATTTCGGTATCCCCAACTTGTGGTGAATGAGTGGTGGAATATTGCATTAATTGTTCAAAGCGTTGTACCTTAATTTGGGATTCATGGAGCTCCTGCTGAAATTTTTCTATTTGCCGCTGATATTGCTCATTTAACTGATGTCGTTGTTGTTGAAGGTTTTCAGCCAGATGCACTTCGATGTCGTTTTCGTTGCACTGCTGCCCTTGCTCCATCTTGCGACCTCGTTACCGAGCCGGGGCCGGAGTCTTCACCCAGATCGAAAGCGACACCAACCACTAACACACTTCACTCACACTGAGAAATTAATTAATGATAATGAGATTTTAATTCACTGTTGTTTATATTAGAAGTTACTTCTCACATTCGCAACGAAAGTACACACCCTAGACTCACTGTCACTACTAAAAGTGGAGCGGAGCGGAGCACGATGTGAACCGGTCGGTTGCTGTCGCTAGACTCTCAATTGAATATACGAATGGCACAATTATTAACAAATTGTAACCTGATGTAAAATATGAGCAATTGTAATCTATGAACAATCTGTAAAGACTGAAATGTAACTTTTCTATTTATTTAACTCTTTAAACCTGTAACATTATGTAACATATAACGAAGAATCCTGTAAATTATGTGTAGCATATAATGTTATACCTGATAACTCCTAACATGTGAAAACTATCATATCATAAGTACATTTGTAACAAACCATACTTGTAACAAACTGGGCACCTGATGTTAAGTCGCAAGACTTAATATCAGGTGACCAGTTAATCCTAAACTGATGGTAAATAAAAGAACCAATTCAATTCAATTCTGATGATTATTATTATGACTATGATTATTATTATTTCTCTTATTTCACTCCAATGGAGGCCAACATCTTACTCCGGGACTGTGTAGCCAAAGGACGTAAGATTTCTGTTTGACATCTTGCCCATCTACTCTCCCAGTATTCTTCGGACAATACTGCAGGTGTCCAAGATCACGGACTTCTGAATGGAAATGTACACATCACGGTGCAAATCTAAGATGTCAATACTGCTGTTCAGTGTGTTAGGGATTTCACCTGTAGCGCCAATAACAACTGGTACCACTATGACTTTTGCCATACCCCACATAGATTTGATTTCATCTGCCAATTCCAGGTATTTGTTAATTTTTTCCGTGTGTTTTCTTCAGACTGGCTGGTAGAGGGACTGCAATATGAATGATAAAGGTTTTCCTTTCAGCCTTTAAAACCAGTACAATATCCGGGATAAGAGTAGTATGGCGCCTGCTTCTCATCTCCAAAATACTTTAGCCTTAGATACTGGTGTATTATCTTGGCCACACGATTATGCCTGTCAGGATATTGTTTTGGCGCTAAAACTGAGCATCCAGATATGTGATCGATCCCTACCTCTTTTAGGCCACACATTCTGCAGTTGGCATTTTGTATGTTTTCACGCATGATGTACTTGCAGTAAGCTCTCGTTGCGATTACCTGATCTTGAATTGCAATTATGAAGCCTTCCGTTTCCGCAAACATGTTGCCAGTTTGTAGGTAAGCCAAAGAAGCTTGCAGATTTATTTCAGTGTTTTCTAATGTGTTTCTGTAACGGCTGTGGAGGGCTTTACTCCTCCATCTTTCTAGTTGTTGTTCGTTTGCAGGGATCATTACAGGGTACATTAAGTCGGAGAGTTTAAGAGGTGTGGCGCTGTGATCTGCCTTTATAATTACAGTCATCCACTCACTGGATTGGGCCTTCTGGAGGAAGTAGTCTCTAAGATCTTTTACTTGCTTATAATGCCTGGTCGTGACACTAGGAATACGCCTACCGCCATCTGTCTGGGGCATATGGAACCTTTCAATTGAACTGTGTGGATGGTGTGCTCTTGCTTTATAAAATTCTTTCCTTGTTTTTATGTCAAGGTTCTTCAGTTCGGTGTCGGTCCATTTTGGTATTCCAAAGGAATAAGCGAGTACTGAGGCTGCATATATGTTGATTGCTTTCGCTGTGTTGCGTGCACTCAACTCTGTCTTCACGATGGCGCGCACCCTCTGGATGTAGTTATTACCCACCATCTCCTTGGCAAGTTTGTCTTCTATGCCTTTAGACTGCAAATATCCGAGATATTTGTAACTCTCTTTCTCGGCCATTCCTTTGATGGTGCCTTGCACTTTATTTACTTCATATCCAGGATGTTCAACCCATTCTCCTTTACTCATACAGCTAATTCTGCACTTGTCGAGGCCAAGTTTCATGTTCATGTCATTGCTGAATTTTCCTACACAATCTAGGAGGCTGTGAAGATGACTTTGGTTTTCAGCATACACTTTCATGTCATCCATATAAAAAAGGTGACTTACTTGTGCTCCTGATTTTTCCAGCTTAAATCCCTTCTTCTGCCTATTTAGCATTGATGTTAGTGATTTCACAGCAAGACAAAACCACAAAGGACTGAGAGCGTCACCTTGGAAGATACCTCTCTTGATTTTAATATTCCCAGCTTGAACGTCATTTTTGCCAGTATTCAGTTGCAAGTTCGTACTCCAACGATCCATTGCACATCTCAGGAATCCCTTCACATGATTCTCAACACCATAGATTTCCAACACTCACACAGCCACGTGAGTGGAACACTGTCAAATGCTTTCTGGTAGTCTATGTATGCAGTATACAATGATCCCTTTCTCTGTTTTACAGATTTGGTAATGATGGAATCTACTATCAGTTGTTCCTTGCATCCTCGTGATCCCTTATGGCATCCCTTTTGTTCTTCATCCAATATTTTCCTGTTGTCTAGATGTTGGTATATTTTGCTGCTTATTATGGATGTAAGCAGCTTGTACAGTGTTGGAGACATGTGATAGGGCGGTATTTTACTGGATCAGCTCTGTCTGTGATCTCTTTGGGGAGTAGGTAGGTGATCCCTTCTGTCATGAACGGGGGCATCGTCTGCGGATTTCCCAATACACCAGTATAACACTTGGCAAGATATGTTTGTGGATTCCGGTGAATTTCTTTATCCAGAAATTTTGCAATCTGTCGGGTCCAGGTGCCTTCCAGTTCAATGTTTTTGCCAGGGCTATTCTCACATCTTCTTCATTGATTTTCCAATTTAACATTGTTTTTAATCTGGTCATACGTTGCTTTTCAGTCCTCTACCATTTTGCCTTTTTGTGTTCAACAGATTCACCCCACACGTTTTGCCAGAAACTGAAAGCGTCCTCAGCTTTGAGTGTGATGTCTCCGTCTGCTTCTATACTGGATGCTGTGGGTCTTAGTTTTCTGAAGAAGTTCTTTTAGTTGTTTCTAAAGTGGTTGTTGTCTCTACGACGTGCCTGACTTTTCCGGTAATGTTTTAATCTCTTCGCAAGTGCAGAAAGCCTTTGTTTTTGAGAGTCCAGTACCGTGTCCAGTCCAGTGTTCTGCATCTTCAGGCGCTCCAAGATAATTGCTCCAGCTCTCCTAACTTTAGCTGAAGCATTCGGTTTTGTGTATTGGGTCAGTATGCCAATATTCCTTCTAATCTGATCAATCTTTCGCTCCCATGGTGGGGTGTTGGGATTTTTCTTCCGTACTGGCTTTGTACTACGGACGTGTTGCCCATTAAGAACGAGAAATGTCATTGCTCCAATGTATGTCAGAGTATGAAAGTCATCTAGTGAACTTTCATCTTTTAACTGATCAGTTATTATGCGGTTGACATTGCTGATGCCTGTATGTCATTTAAAGATAATTTTCGGCAGCGTAGGTCTTAGGGTACAACAGATTCCTCCATACTTCATACAGTTGGTTTGAAAGACATCTTCCTCTTCCTTTTTGTGAAGTGCGAGGGCTTCCGCAACACGAACTTGATGTTCTTCATTTTCATCTCTGGTATCCGTCTTCTCTGCCATGCCCAATTCTACAGCTACTTCCTCCTTAATCGCATTGATTCTGTCTGCAGCTATTCTGTTGTTAGTAAATATTGATCTACTTTGATCTATGACGTTCTGCACTGTCTTACGGCATAAGCTGGGATACTTCTCTGTAACTAGTCTGTGTAGTTCGGTAGAGAATGGATCTTTCGATGTCTCTATTTTAGTCAATATATAGTAGCACTGTACCACATATTCGTTCATTTCATCTGTCCACATGGTACGTTGCCTTGTTGACGGGACGAGAGTCGTGGGCTCGTTTACACACTCCTGAAACACTTCCCCCATCATTTACCCTTAGGTGTTGTTGGGTAGGGTTTATATTGGTAAGGGCTGCATCTTGTTCGGGTCACCCGGTAGTTGCCCGCCTCATCGGCACACTACCACTGGTGGCTCTATTTATTTATTTATTTATTTATTTTACGTCAAAAAACAGTTAAAAACTGCGTATGACGTGCTATGGGGAAAAGTGAATTGTGTGCACATTTTCAAAATTCTGTGATCCCTACACTAAGTCATATACTACTTAAATTTTGAATTTTTGAAAGGGAGAAAAAAACTCCCATGTAATAAAATCTATTTTCAAGGATAAACAAGCAATAAATTTTGAATTTTGAAAGGGAGAAAAAAAAACAAAAAAACTCCCATGTAAAAAAATCTATTTTCAAGGGTAAATAAGCAATAAATTTTTAATTTTGAAAGGGAGAAAAAAACAACAAAAAAAACTCCCATGTAATAAAATCTATTTTCAAAGACAAATAAGCAATTATTTTTGCTCTTATTACTTCCTGCCGCGACAACATGGAAACGATAATTTGAATAATTGTATTTCCCACTGAATTCTAGAAGACGTGCACAGAAAATGAAGTTACATTTATATTTATGTCCAGAAGCAAAACAAGGGGCCATCTCAGCATTTGCTCAATGGATCAGGGAAACTGGACGAAAAACCTGATCGAGATGTTTTTTTTTATTGGGGAATCCAATGGATTCAATGGTCACGCTCTCACGCTGTCACGCCCAGCACCAGCTCCAGGCGCGCCCTGGCGCTCCCCAGGCAGCGCCTTTTTCCGAGGCGGCTCATGCTTCTTGTCTCCATGTTGTGATGGTTCTGTGCGTTTTACCGCCAGCTAAAAGGAAATGGGAGAAGAGAAGGGGCAGTGGAAAAAGAATAGAAGAGTAAAATAGAAACGACTCCCTAGCCCTCGCGAACCTAATAGCGTCGGGGTCAGAAACACAAAAGTTGACCGATACGAAGATTGGTCTACAGGACAGAAAACAGAACTGTGCCACAAGTAAGTGGAAGCAATGACACACCAAGTTACAAGTGGGAATTACAGGAAGTTTAAATGAGTGACAGCGGACAGCTGCTCCGATTAGTCGCCTTCTGCGACAGGGGGAGCTCCCGAGGTGCTATTGTACTGTAACGTCGTGGGTAGGGATCTACTCCACAATGAAACAGATACGAGTGAGGTATATACAATTTATTTACATTAATTTATGTACACTGTTTACAGACCTCACTCTAAGGTGTTTGTCGGCTACCTGCCGCAGCCCCCTTCTCCTAACACGCGCCTTGCGGCCGCGCCTGCGTTTAGCCAACTCGGCCGATTTGCAACTTGGCACCTGGTGTGCCTCGGCAGACACTCTGCCCCGAAGTATCGAGCATACTTCACAGTGTTCGCGACTCGAACACCCACACGTGCCTGCAGCACTTCCGCGCCAGACTTGGCCGGACAAGTTTTGCGGTGTTTAGCCGCGAGGAAACCAGAAACGTTACCCAACCCAGGGCTTCTGCGACAGCCCTTTTATATGCTCGAGTCACATGACTTCCGCGTCATCTTTCCCCCCACGCACTCGTCTTGAGGCGTCTACTACCGCCGTTACCATTTGCACCCGGCACCTACAAGCCCTCTCCCTTTTTGGACTTTCCCTGAAGGGTTGGCCTTTGTTTGGAAGCCTATTTTTGGCTCCCTCATCCCCATACCTTGCGACTTGTCTCTCCGGAGCAGGGAGTCAAGTCTATGACGCTACAGACTCCTCTATCCCCGGGGAGAATTTTTTCCGCAGGTAGAAACCACAGGAAAAAATTTATAATGAAGCAATCAATGATAGTTACAATTTTACAATTTGGCTGCTTCACATGTACTCATAGCGCTAACTATTTTTTCCTTTATTACCCCCATATACGTTAACTATTTATAACAATTTCCTCTGACTTCCTAGAATTGACATTTTTACAACTCGTAATGGTTTCTACGCTCTGGACTTTGCATTACTCATACTCTACCTCTATTCTCTAATGTATATTCATAAATTACTTCAATTGACCAATTAATATACTCTTATATACAACTTTTTCATAGTAATCTTGCTGTTTCTTGATGTGATTCTATACAATTTTAAATACACATATTCACTGATACCCTAATTTTTGAACAATCAATATACTCTTATTGATAGTAATCTTGCTGTTTCTTGATGTGATTCTATACAATTTTAAATACACATATTCAATGATTCCCTAATTTTTTAACAATCAATATACTCTTATATACACTTTCTGATAGTAATCTTGCTGTTTCTTGATGTGACTCTATACAATTTTAAATACACATTTTCAATGCATCTGTGAAACAATTTTTTACAATTCATCAAATAATGTTTTTCAAAAATACTATTTACACGATTACATTTAGACAAGATAGTTTCCAGTTTACATAGTGAAAACTTTACGTGATGCTATACAATACAAATAGGAGCCACTGAAGTGCAACCATTTACCTAACGAGATCAGTTCAGGTTCATGAAAACATGCGACTTAATGCGTCGGCATTCCTATTATTTTTCCCTTGTTTGTGGCAAATTTCGATGTCATAATGTTGCAGCATTAACGACCATCTCAGTAGTCTAGGGTTGTTCCCGGAACAATTTCGCAACCACACTAATGGGTTATGATCTGTTTCGATCTTAATTTTCACCTGCCCGTCAAGATAATACCGCAATTTTTGCAATCCCCAAATAATTGCTGTACACTCGGCTTCCACCGTACTGAAATTTTTCTCCACATCCGTCAATTTCCTACTTAAGTATAGAACGGGTTTTTCATCGCCGTTCTCGTCTGTCTGAGCTAAAACTACACCTATTCCTCTTTGACTTGCATCACATTGTATTTGAAATTGTTTCGTGAAGTGAGGTGCTCTTAATACAGGTTCGCAACATGAAGCTTCACGCAACTTATTAAATGCACTTTCACATTCAGGATTCCAATTTACTGTCCCCTGGCGTTCCTTCCCCCTTAACAAATCTGATAACGGAGCTGACATTTCGCCAAATCTGGGAATGAATTTCCGGTAGTACCCGCTCATACCGAGAAAACATCTGACTTGTTTTTTCGTGTGCGGTCTTGGAAACTCCCGAATTGCATGCACTTTAGCTTCTACAGGGCGCATTTCCCCGCTTCCTACTGCGTAGCCTAAGTATTTTACTGACTCTCTACCGAACATGCATTTACTCGGCTTTACATGCAGTTTTGCCTGTTTCAGAATCGAGAACACATTTTGCATGTGTTGTAAATGCTCTTGCCACGAGTTACTGAATATGGCTATGTCGTCTATGTACGGTACCGCATATTCGCTGCACGGCGCTAACAGAGCGGCCATCATTCTAGTGCATTGGTATGGCGCGTTCTTAAGGCCAAAAGGCAATCGCAGTGGGCGATATGTACCAAAGTTAGTTACAAATGCAGCCAGCCTTTGCGCTCTTGGCGTTAAACTGATTTGCCAATAGCATTTCGCTAAATCTAGAGTGGTGATTATTTTGGCTGCCGCCACCGTCTCGATTCGCTCTTCCATGTTCGGTAATGGAAAGTACTCTTGTCTTGATTAATTTGTTTAACCGCCTATAATCGATACACGGGCGAGGCTTCCGACCCGGTGCTTCGACTAATCGGTGACGTATACTCGCTATCACCTACTTCAATAATGCCGTCGCGTAGCATTTTGCTAATTTCATCCCGTAAAATAGCAGATTGTCTAGGCGAAGTACGATAAGGTGCACTACGCACGGGCGTTGACTCATCTGTGAGCTGTATGTATGGACATAAGCGCTGTATGTATGGATGTAAGCGCATCGGTCAGTCCTGGTTTTTCGGAAAAGATATCATGATACTTCATGATTAATTGCTCGAGTTTCTCTCTGAACTCAGGCGGAATTTTCGTACCTTCGAGCATTTCCTGGAGATTGAAGTCGCTCGCTTCGAGATGAACGGCATATCTGTCAATCTCATCCTCTACCTGTTCGCAGCCTTGGATCGGTGTTGTCACATAGCTGATGTACTCAGTCCGCTGATGGTACTGCTTCAGCATATTCACGTGATACACCCGTCCGTCCTTTTTCCCAGGCAATAATACCACGTAGTTTGTGTCAGAGACTTTTTCCTTGATCTCGCCAGGCCCTACCCACTGTACCGCCAGTTTTCGGGTACGATTTGGCGCTAAGACCAGCACCTTGTCGCCAGCACAAAGGTGCGGTTTACTGATCTACGGTCGTACCAGACCTTCCTACGTTCTTGCTCGTTCAGAAGTTTGGTGTGAGCTAGTTCACGCGATTTCCGAAGTCTATTCGCGAGACGGAATACGTACTTTACCACTGAACTGGGCTCCTCCTCACTTCCGGCAATGTGCTCGTATAACAATGTGATGGGAGTACGCAAATTATTCCCATACACTAACTCTGCTGGAGTAAAACCTAAACTTTCGTGCACGGTAGTGCGCAAGGCAAATAATATTGCAGGTAATTGAAGCTCCCATTCCGTACCCGCTTCTAGGCAGAACCTTCAATAAGCGGTTCATTGTTCGGTGCATTCTTTCCACCGCATTAGATTGTGGGTGATAAGGAGAACTCCTAATCAAACGAATTCCGAACTTCTGCGCGAATTCCGCGGTCAGAACGCTCGTGAAACAGGTGCCCTGATCTGTCTGAAGTTCCTTCGGGAAACCTATTCGGCTAAATAGCTCTAAGAGTGCGTTGATTACAGTCGCCGATCGTAAATCCGTTATGGGAATCGCCTCTGGATATCTAGATGCCATGCACATCGCAGTAAGGATGAATTTCTTACCCGACTCGCTTTCCTGAAACGGTCCGCATGCATCGATATTTATTCGTGAAAATATTTCCCCTACAGGTGGTACCATCACTAACGGTGCTTTCTGTCTGTCTCCCGATCTGCCTACCTTCTGGCATACGTCACATGACCTGACGTACGTTTCCATTTCCTGGAAACATCTTGGCCAGTAAAAATACTTCGCTAAGCTATCCTTACTTTTGGTTGTACCTAAGTGCGCATTCGCGGTCTCGTGACACACTTTAAGTACCGTGCCTCGAAACAGCGGGAACAACAATCATGTCGTCCCGCTCGCCTTTTTTACTAAATCGAGTGCGCAGCAATAATCGATTACGTAGGAAGTACGATTCTTTTCCCGTCTCGGGAACTTCATTCTCGCATTTTTTATAGATTTCCGCGAGCGTACTGTCCTTACTTTGTTCGTTAATAAATTCCTCTGTCGAGATCTGAATTAATTCTACTACAGGAGCCTCTATCTGCATAGAATTTACATTGTCGGCGTCGGCGACTTCCTCGTCGCCTCCGATGACATCTGCCTCCGCGTCTCCCGTTACCGGTGAGTCGGCTACCTGCTTTCCCTTCGCGTCGCTATTTTGAGCTAATCCGGCGCTCGACCCCGTCTCTGCCGCCCTCATCTCCGGCTCGGCAGTGCCCGTCGCCGCTGCCTTCGACCGAGTTACAACTGCGCACACAATCTGCGGCTCAATGAAACCTCCTCGAATTTCCTCGAGTAATTGCGCCGTACGATTGCTAAGCAGATAGTAACCGAAATCACAGTCGCGATTCACTACTGCAGCTCTGGTTGTTACCTTCCCGAAAGGCCCTTGCAGTCGGATCTGTGCTACTGGTAGACTCCTCGGTTTTGAATCTAAGGGTCGAAACACCCATACACTTTCCCCTGTTAAATCAGAATCTTCTATAAACCGTTCATTTACAACATCGAACGATGCTCCAGTATCACGCAGAATAATACCGGGCTTCTCATTTATGAGTGCGTGGGACGTAAATGGTTGGAACAGCTCCGCCGCTGTCTCTTCCGCCATGTGGCCAACCTTTTCGCCTTTCTCCGCGCCGCGCTTTGTCGGGCAGTCCCGCGCGATATGCTGGGGTGACCCGCAGCTAAATCATTTACTAACGCTGGTTTTTTCGAACTCTTCCCTGACGTCACGGCTTTTGTACAAAGGTGTCCCGGCGCCCGACACCTGCTTCGGTTTTTCCGCGCTGGCTTGAACTTCAGGCCCTCCGTCCCTTCTCTGGAACGGTTTCGAGAAGGTACGTTTCCATCCCGACCTATTGTTCTCGTAATTATCTAATTTCTTCGCGAATTCAAGTGGAATAGCAAAATTTCCCCACTCGTCAATGAAGTGTTCCTTTATTTCAGCTGGAACTCGCCGTTTCATTTGATCTGTCACGATTAAGTTGAGCAATCCCTCGAAAGTTGAGATGCTAAGCCCCGCAACCCATTCCTTACAATAATTATATAATTCGCGAGCATACACATTCCACGTGGTGTTTGTGGACTTCATGTGCCTCACGAATAACTGCCGAAACTTTTCTGCATTAAATTTATACATTTCTAACAATTTAGATTTAATGTCGGCATATTCGGTCATTGTTTTCCTGTCTTCTAACGTAAGCCATGAATTGATTTGATGAGGAAGTAGCCCCATAAGATTGGCAACCCAATCTTCCTCCGGCACTCCTAACAACTCCGCTTGGCTCTCGAACACGCTTAAGTATGTAGTGATGTCATCGCTATCGCCTTTGAATCGGTCCATACCGTGATTCAACCGTACATGTGTTTGCGTTTTCGCCTCGTTCCCTGAACTTACGCTTCCTGTCGGCGTCTGATTCGCTATCCGGAGTTTCTCTAACTCGAACTCGCGATCTAGTCTTTCTCGCTCTCGCTCTCGCTCGAATTCTAGCTTTTCACGCTCTCGTTCTTTCGTACTCTGACACAAAGCCTTAACGAATTCTTCCTCGTATTGGCTGCTATTTACTATAATGTTTCGCAACTTTACAATTCTGTCATCGTCGTTTGCCGTTTCCCCTAGCTCTCTAGCAACGTGCGTTAGGCACTCCTTACTAAACTGCGCGAGATACGCCATGATGCCTGAACTGTTCTCGGATTGCAGATGGCTACACTTACGTGAGTGGTGATCCTCGTGTACTCCTTCCGGCCGGCTGGCCTGGTATTCGTCATTCCTGTCAGAGGGATGCCTTCTTCTTGACGTCGGCGCCTTCCGTCCCCAAGTTTGACTTGCGATTCAATTAAAAACTACCTCGTGTAGCTCGCACAGTCTTACAGCCCCCTACGTTCTCGGACTTCCTAGGATGCACAATTCCCGTTGATTTCACCCACACACGCCAGCTACGCACTCTCGTGCACTGCCGGAACCAGTTCGTTGCACTAGGCCGAAACTGTTACCACTATTGAACTGTGGTGCCCGTATCTTGTGAACTGCCCCATAGACTTTGGTGCATGTTCCGTTAAGCTGCTGCTACCATTACTATTAAAATGGCGCACATACCCCCGTGGGTTTTCTTTAACCGCTGCCACCATTAAAAACTACCTCGTCTGTAACGTCGTGGGTAGGGATCTACTCCACAAGGAAACAGACACGAGTGAGGTATATACAATTTATTTACATTAATTTATGTACACTGTTTACAGACCTCACTCTAAGGTGTTTGTCGGCTACCTGCCGCAGCCCCCTTCTCCTAACACGCGCCTTGCGGCCGCGCCTGCGTTTAGCCAACTCGGCCGATTTGCAACTTGGCACCTGGTGTGCCTCGGCAGACACTCTGCCCCGAAGTATTGCGACCCACCCGTCCGACTAGCTCACAATGAGGGGTTTTCTGGGTGGACGCAAACAAAAAAAAATTATTTTATAAGAAGAATGGCGGGGTTCATGGTCGTGCAGAACGTTGTGGATTGGATGCAATTACTTAAAAAACACAAGGAGAATCACTTTTCACACACTCAAATATATTCTATAAAAGTTTTGCTGTTATTACAATTACACGAACCAATCAGAAGATAATTTAAATACACACTGATCATAAAATGCTGAAAGGAAAAAAAACACAAAACACACTAGTCACTATATACAAGGTTTCTTACTCTCTCTCTGAACATTCAATTTCAGTTACTACTTTCTTCAATCATGAGAAAGGTTTAGAAATGTTTACTTTTTACAAATTAACAAATTCTACTTAAAAATCAAGTCTGACAATTCTGAATTGATCTTGTCCGTAATAAATTACTCTCTCTCTTTCAACAAAACAATTCTGAGAATATCTGTAACTGATTACTCCTTCATTTTCTAGTTTTACCAGTTATAACTGTACATTTCCAATTTTCTTTTGAAAGAAAAGCTTGATTCTTTACTCGCGTGCTAGGGGTGGAAAGAAATTGTAATTATACTCTTCTTATCGTTAAGTATGACAAATACGTCTCCCCCCTCTTTTCTACGCCAAGACTGCAACCTAAACTTTCCTTCCAATATCCAAAAACTGTTCGCTAGGCACGACCTTACGTTTTCGCTTCTCGGGTGCGACGCGAAGCTCCCACCGGCGCGGCCTTGAAGTAACCAACCTCGGTCTGAGGACGCCGTCCCCTCCACAGAACTGCTCGCTCTTCCGTCGAAGTCTCGTTGTTCACCAGCACATGCTCACCGTCTCGTATTCAGTTGAAACTCTTTTCGTATGCTCAGATAGAATTGTATTGGCGACGAATTCTTTTAAATTAAGCACTACAGATTTACAAGAGCCACTATTACGACGATAAACGAAATTAACGAGAGAAAAAAATAAACTGAAAATAAAAGAAACGAATTCATTGGTTAGTTCATGCCTATTCATTACTTCTCTTATCACTTCTCAAATTGCAAAATTAAAATGTTTCACTTCGTCTCTTTCTTTGAGAATACGTTTATATCAATTGTAAGGAGATAATTACCTCTTCTAGTCTTCTTGAAGAGTTTTTCATAGAATGCCTTCCTGTAGTCCGTTGCAGCACAAGTTCCCGTCTTGTGGTCGGCACGTCCGAACTGGTCCGCTGTTGTCTAGAGAAAGAACGACTTTTTCTCCGTCAACTACAAAGCTCGCCAGATCTAACGTGGCGATCTCTGTTGATCTCTTTAGGTAATTGTTACCTTCTCATATCATTCCGCGTTGGCGCGCGTTCAAACAGCTGGTCTCTTGTTCAGGACACTAATGTGACCCACTTTCCGAGGCTTCGGGGGAAACAGATGGTCACATAACCCCTTCTTTCGAAAAAAAAAAGATTTTGTGGGATTTGATTTCATATGCCGAAAAATCTTTTACCCCAACTTTATGCTCTTCCTTTCTTCTTTCTTGATTCTGGAAAGTCAAGCAATCTTGTTTCTTCCTTCTTTCTTCTTCTTCTTCTTCCTTCATTCTTCTCCTTCTTTCTTCTTCTTCTTTCTTCTTTACATGATTCTTGTCGGTTTGTTTGTCTATTGGTTTGTTTCATCATTTTGTTATTCTTTAAATGGTCGTAAACTGTGGAAATTGTACTTTCCGATTGTATTCCCGCTTTCATCGATTAACACGGCTACATTTGGATTTTGTCTGCGACCAATTAAGTACGGTCCCTCAAACAATCTAAAAAATTTATGATACTGTTTGTGAATCACATCTGAACTTTTTGGAACCCTCAACAATACTTTCTGCCCTTCTTGGAATTCATAAGTTTTTCCGGGGGCTTGTAATTTTCTTTTTTCTGCCTTTTTTCTTAACTTTCGAAGTATCTCTTCATTGGCTTGACTTCGTTGTTCTATTTCTGGTCTCATAAGAGCCTGCAATGGATGCTCTGGTTTTCTTTTGAAATGGGCCTCGAATGGGGTCATTCCAATAGAATCTTGGTGGATTTGGTTTAACCATTTATTAATATGTGGAACTAGCAGTGACCACTCGCTATGTTGCCTCGACACATAGACTCTGAATAGCCTCGACAGTTCTTTCATAACTCTCTCTCTGAAGGGTTTGACTGTGGGTGTCTAATGCTAGAACATATATGCTTGACATTCATCTGTTGCATGGCCTGTAACCAGGGTTCACTTGTGAATTGGGCACCGTGATCTGTCAGCACCTTGGCATATGGACCAGCGAATTGAAATAACTTATTCAGTTGATGCAGGCAGTTTTTCGTGTTCGCTCTATTCACAGGGTATATTTGGGTCAGCTTAGAAAACACATCCATGCATACCAAAATATGTTTATATCCATATTTGGCCTTTGGTAAAGGACCATACAAGTCTATAGCAACTAACTCATTTTCTTTTGAAGGGATTATAGCGTGCATTGCGCCAGAATAATGTCGATTAGGGTACTTAGTTTTCTGACACACTACACATTTGGCAATCTCGTTGTCAACTTGTTTTTTTCTCCCTTTCCAATAACAAACTTCCTTAATTGCTTGGTTTACTTTTTCGGCCCCAAAATGGGCTAAAGATGTATGCACTAGCCAGATGATCCCGGTTGTTAACGCTTGCGGTATCCAAACTCGATAAAGTAATGGATGTTGTTGTACTCTTATTAGCAAAACTTGATCTACCAATTTCCATTTCAACGGGTCGGCCGTCCACCGTCTTACATCTGGATCAGTAGGTCCGAGTTCTCCTCTAACAAATCTTTTTAACTTCTCCATCGTGGCATCAGCGTCTTGAAATCTTGCGATGTTTTCCCAAGTTAGACCTGGCATACTCTTACATTCAAATGAATTGGTGAAGCCGGAAACAAAATGTTGGGCATTGGATTGTACTCTGTAGTGACATTTCTACTAAGTAAATCGGGCAACAAGTTACATCTGCCTGGGCAGTACTCCACCTTAAAAGAGAATTGTTGTAACCAAATTATCCACCTTAGTAGCCGATTGTTATTCGGGTGACATCTTTTTAGGAAAAATAAAGCTTTATGATCTGTTCTAATAATGAATGATCTTCCCACAAGATATTCTCTTAATCGGTGTATTGACCAAACAATAGCATTAGCCTCCTTCTCTGTCGCCGTGAAACGAGTTTCGGGTTCTTTCAAAATACGACTCACAATCGCTATAATCTTCTCTTGGTTATCAATTTCTTGAAATAGAATGGCACCCATTCCAAGATTGCTACTGTCGGTCTGCAATATGAATGGCTTCGTGAAATCTGGATAAGCTATCATACACGACTCATGGAACATTGCTTTTAAATTGTTGAAAGCTATTTCATGTTGCTCTGTCCACTTCCATCTAGTGTGTTTTCGCAGCAACGGAAGAAATATTGCAGTGTGCATGGCAAAATTAGGAATAAATCTGGCGTAATAATTGACGCAACCTAACAAACTTTTAAGCTGTTTCGTGTTTTTTGGCGGTGCAATTTTATCTATCTCTTGTATCTTTTCCATATTCATTTTGACTCCGTTAACTGTCACATCATAACCCAGGAACTTAACTTGTTTAGTGCAAAAATTACTTTTCTCCAAATTCAGTTGTAAATTATTTTCAATCAGACGTTTCAGCAAAATATCTAGCTTAGTCATGTGTTCTTCAAATGTCTTAGAATACACGAGCACGTCATCAATATAGATAAAAGCATCGCTAGACATCTCTCTGTCAATGATATTGTCTAAACATTGCACAAGAGCAGATGCACTGTTCTTGAGTCCAAATGGCATTCTTTTGAAGACATACGAAATTCCCCGGTGAATAAATCCTGTATATTGTCTACATTCAGGTGCTATCGCTATTTGCCAATACGATGCAGTGAAGTCGGTTGAACTCAACCACTTGATGCCGGATAATTGATTAGTTAAATCCTCTACACGCAACGGTCTGTCTCTGTACGGTAGGGTAACTTGATTCAATCGCCTTGCATCTAAACACAACCTTATCTTCCCATTACTCTTTTCTACGAGCACTATCGGATTTAGATAAGAGGTTTTGGACTTCATGATGATATCATCCTTGACCATGGTAGCAATGAGCTTATCCACCTCTTCCTTATGTTTTTCTGGAATGACATATTGGTAACCCGTGAATGGTGTTTTATCTGTTAATTCTATTTCGAATTGAAAATCTTTTACTGGATTCTTGTTTTTGCAAAACACCTTTTGATTCCTAAGTAATACTTCAGTTAACTGTTTTTTCTGATATGCATTGAGATTATCGTTTCTTTGCACACTCGAACGAATTTGTAGGTTCACATCTTCTTCCTCCAAACAATTAGCCTCCCAATAATTCCATGTGAATGAATCGAATTCAAGATCCTGTTGATTATTCGGTTTCAAAGTTAAAGTATTGTTCTCTAAGTAGATAACAACTCCGTGTTGTTTCATGAAATCGACTCCCAGTTTGAGTGGATATAAAAGTTCTGGCGCTACCGGGCACACAACTTGATACTTATTCTTGCCTATCTCTACTTCCAAATAAACTTGTCTTGTTATTGGTTTTGATTTTTTCCGATTCGCACCTATCAGAAAAGATTTCACGAGCGGCAATGTAGGTACCTCCACTCCTTTGTTCTTTAATTCATGCAACAAACTTTCAGCTATGACGGAAGTTGCACAACCTGTGTCTACTAATACCGAAGTATCAACACCCTCACATTTAACTTTAATTCTCGGACACAGCCTCCTGGATCCAATCTGCATTTGTTCTTCTTCGTTTCACGGTTCATCATCAAACGAGATTAATTCTATCGATAATATCGCCACCTCTTCTTCACTAGATTGTTCTATTTGGTTTGCGGCGGGATGGCGTGTCGAAACAAACCTTTCTAATTTTCCGACTCATGTCCGCGAGATGTACTTGGTCCTGTATTTCTGGGTTGGAAAACTCCTCTATCAATAGAATTTTTTCTATTTCTATCCCTAGACGAGGTCCTGTCTTGTCTAGCATAAGTTTGTTTTTCTTGGTAATGTTTCGGTTTGTAAGTTTCTCCGGTTTCTGGTTTGCTTACAATATGTTGTTGCTGTCTGCTATCTTGACTATTTACCGGAGCATTAGCATTTGCCCTTGCTTTCTGTAACCTTTCATTATACACGAAAGTGGCATCATATAATCCTAGCTGCGTAATTAATTTTTCAGTGGACATTGGTAAGAGATTCTTTAGCAAATTTTGCGTCGCGGAAGGAAAATGACGTATTAATAAACAGACAATTTCTTCATCCGGTATCGTCGGAGTACATAATTTGAAACAAGCTAATTTCTCCGTTGCATATTCCTGCATGGACATCGTACCCTTCTTCCACGTACCATACATTACGTTAACTTTAAAATTGATTTGAGTTTCATTATTCCAGTATCTCGAATAAAATTTCTCTTTGAATTCGGCCATAGTTTTGGGAAACTCTCCTAAACTATCCGCCCAGATTCGTGCATTACCCTGCAACATCTGATAAACTATTCGAGTTTTCTTGCTGTCCGGAACACAATTTAAAGAAAAGAAATTATCTACCTCTTTCATAAATACACATGGATTTTCATCTCCCGCTGCACTGAAATTAGGAGTACACGGTAACGAAACATACGTGGGCTGAACACTTCCTCCACTCGATGGTAAATTTTCTAGTTGATTTTTCAGTTCTACTACTTCATTCTTATATGCATTAATTTGATGTTGTAGAACGCCATCCTGTTCGGAAAGAGCCTTTATTCCACTGTCTAATTTATTAGCTTGAACCTGAACTTGTTCAGTAACTAATTTCTGGAACTTTTCTACTCCTTGTTCCACCTCAGTCTGCCTGTCGGATACGGCGGTTATAAGATCCGATTGTGTTTCGATCCTATTTTCAAATCCTTTCGTTACTTGATCAACCTTCTCTTCTAATTCATGTCCCAGCTCCGTGAATTTTTTCTCTAAGTTCTCGTGTTCCTGTGCTAATTCTTGTTGAATCTCGTTCTTAAATTCGACCTTCCACTGCTCTGCTAATTCAGTGAACTGTGTTTTTAAATTTTCTTCTAACTTCCTATTATTTTCTTCTAATTTAGTGTCGAATTCCGTGAATTTTGTTTCCAATGCATTTATTGCCGAGTTATTCTCCTCTAATTTGGTTTCCAAAATAGCCTTGTTCTCCTCTAATTTGGTTTCCAAAGTAACCCCTAATTTTTTTATGTTGTCCTCTGATTTAGCTTCCAAAGTAACTCCTAATTTTTTATGTTTTCCTCTGATTTAGCTTCCAAAGTAACCCCTAATTTTTTTATGGTTTCCTCTGTTTTTTCATCCTGCATGACTAACCTCACATCTAATTGTTGCATAAATTGCCCTATTAACCGTTGCATCATTAAATTAGCCCTCTCGAGGTTTCGTTCTTCCTCATCCGGATCTCGTGTTGGCGTTGGCTGCGATTCTGTGGGCGAGGTCTCGGTAGTTTCTCCTGCCGCTCCTTGTTCTACTCTTGTCGTTGCCTCTACGATCATCGTACCTGGTGCTTGTCCCCCAGTTTCCCTATCGCTATCTGATTCCTCAGAAGTTCCTTCCACGGTAGGTAAATTCCTAGCCACGTTATACTTGTCTGTCATTTTGAATCTATTAACTGCCTAGAATCAATCAATCCTTTTTCCAAACACAATACACCTCTCACAAAAATATTTCACACAGAAATACCAGGCACAATATGAAACCGATAAAACTCTCATATAATAAATATCCTTTTTGAAAAAAAAAACACTTCTGAAATAACACACTTTTACACAACAACCTAGTTCTCTGCAACCTGGTCAGAAATCTTTGTGAACTGTGATTCAATTGTACTAGTAATTTTAGTTACACCAAATTTTGGTCTCAGTTTTTCCCAAATCGAGTTTGTGGTAACTGCATCCAATAATCGAGCCCCGCTTATGGGCGCCAGTTGCGACCCACCCGTCCGACTAGCTCAGAATGGGGGTTTTCTGGGTAGACGCAATCAAAAAAAAAATTTTATAAGAAGAATGGCGGGATTCAGGGTCGTGCAGAACGTTGTGGATTGGATGCAATTACTTAAAAAACACAAGGAGAATCACTTTTCACACACTCAAATATATTCTATAAAAGTTTTGCTGTTATTACAATTACACAAACCAATCAGAAGATAATTTAAATACACACTGATCATAAAATGCTGAAAGGAAAAAAAACACAAAACACACTAGTCACTATATACAAGGTTTCTTACTCTCTCTCTGAACATTCAATTACAGTTACTACTTTCTTCAATCATGAGAAAGGTTTAGAAATGTTTACTTTTTACAAATTAACAAATTCTACTTAAAAATCAAGTCTGACAATTCTGAATTGATCTTGTCCGTAATAAATTACTCTCTCTCTTTCAACAAAACAATTCTGAGAATATCTGTAACTGATTACTCCTTCATTTTCTAGTTTTACCAGTTATAACTGTACATTTCCAATTTTCTTTTGAAAGAAAAGGTTGATTCTTTACTCGCGTGCTAGGGGTGGAAAGAAATTGTAATTATACTTTTCTTATCGTTAAGTATGACAAATACGTCTCCCCCCTCTTTTCTACGCCAAGACTGCAACCTAAACTTTCCTTCCAATATCTAGAAACTGTTCGCTAGGCACGACCTTACGTTTTCGCTTCTCGGGTGCGACGCGAAGCTCCCAGCGGCGCGGCCTTGAAGTAACCAACCTCGGTCTGAGGACGCCGTCCCCTCCACAGAACTGCTCGCTCTTCCGTCGAAGTCTCGTTGTTCACCAGCACGTGCCCACCGTCTCGTATTCAGTTGAAACTCTTTTCGTATGCTCAGATAGAATTGTATTGGCGACGAATTCTTTTAAATTGAGCACTACAGATTTACAAGAGCCACTATTACGACGATAAACGAAATTAACGAGAGAAAAAAATAAACTGAAAATAAAAGAAACGAATTCATTGGTTAGTTCATGCCTATTCATTACTTCTCTTATCACTTCTCAAATTGCAAAATTAAAATGTTTCACTTCGTTAAAAAATTAAAATGTTTCACCAACTTGCGGAGCTCGCCGGTCGTGAGTTATATAAAAGCAGAAAGAACACTCACTTAATTTCAGTCTGGAAAAAACTTGTGAGATAGGAGTATCATTATACTAGCCAAAACGTTGTAATGTGAGCTTCCCTCAAAAACAGACGTTGATCGGGCAAGTTTCTTAGAACATTGGTCTTGCTAGCCAGTGGTTTTATTTCTTTTCGACAGTCGTAACAAGAATGAGATTAAAGTAATTCTTTATGTTTATGATAGAAGTTGTTTTGTACAGAATTATTTATTTAGAGTCATATTTTAATGATTCAAATCATTTAAGAGACGTTATGAAACGAAATTTTGTGTTGAAAGGCTATGTAGAAGCCGAAGGTCAAATGTGACTACTGAGTGTAACATAATTAGTGATTTAAAAGGTAGTAGTGAATTTCGAGTATTGTGTGTATGTGTTTTTCTTTTACAGGATGAATATTTGTACTATGATTTGTGTGTCTCATGTGTGATATTCTTTGTGAAGTGTAAAATTGTATCCATTGCTTGTTTTCTTGTAAACAGGGATCTGAATTATTATTATTCTAGTGAAAAACTGCAGTTTAGGTAGGGAATTAGCTACCATGATATTACAAAAAGTGAGAACATAGGAGGATCTGTGATTTTCATTCAATAGAATACATGTAATTACATTGATGTAAACGAAAAATGTAAAAGTTGTTACATTTTGGCGCTCTAGAATATATGTTATTTGTCATTTAAAACTGAAAAATTGTGTTGGTTTGTTAATTGATCAGTAGTTTAACAAAGACGAACCCACTACCAATAGGGAAGTTTATCCGTAAATTGAGATATTCCCAGGAATGCGTGACGGTGTAATCACACGTCGCGAAGTAGGCAAATGACAAATCTACTTTTGTAATCGGTACGGTTAGGTGAGGAGGTACGGTTACATATATATATATATATATATATATATATATATATATATATATATATATATATATAATTTTATCTTTATGAATAAAGAAGCACAATTTTTACCACCATTTAATACAAACTAGAGAAGCTACAAAAGCTTATAATTTCTTGCATTATTGCAGATTCTTAATATTGTATTTTTGCAATTTGTGCCTTACTAACACATCAGTCCAATTCAACCAATTCTAACGAAGATCCTGTGGTGGATATCTGCATTTATTTTGATAGTCAGTAACAGTAATCTTTTATTACGACTACAAACATAACAATCATGAATAAATTTATATGGTATAGTATATATGGTTCATGGTAGAGAAAAGTATAATTTCTCACGTTTTCATTCCATTGAAGTGAGCTTCGAATTTTCGAATGACATAATGAGCGATAAAACCTTTTAAAGTAAAAGATATGTATTTTTAGTTCCGAGTTAAATGTACTAGTTTCCTTAAGTCTGTTTGCTTTCACAAACATACTACACCATACCATCATCACGAACGCCGACAATGAGTTCTAAAATTTCAAATATCCACATTTATTGGAAGATTGAACTTGAAAGAATGCGCGAGGAATTCGAATTTGCAGTTTCGATTTTATTGCAAGTTTCGAAAATACAGTGCTACCAGAAAATAGGAAAACAACATATTTCTCAATAACGTCACCAATTTTTTCAACAAAAACTTGCCAATAGGACTAGATTTTTTTACTCCTCTATAATATTCGTAGTCATATTTCAGTACTACCATAAGGGGACTGAAAATACTGACAAAATGTTAAAAATGTCCTTTAGACGGCAAATAAACGGCAGCTTAGAAGAGGTTGGGGAAAAATCGAAAAGCTAACTTCGATTAACGAGATTAAAAAAATAAGTAGTACGAGAAGTTTGTGTCATTCTGCAGGATCACTAGTTTATTCAACACATTCAGTTCAACGGTACATCATAACCTTTTGCATTTTAGTGTTTGTTATTCAGAAAATGATTACATAGCTGACTTTACTTAGCTGACGACGTGGAGTCCCGTGGACTCTCGAAATTTAGTTTCAAATATTACAGAATTGAATTGTATTTCAAGTAAAGAGCATTGAAACTTGCAATAAATAATTATTAAGGAAAATATTAATAAGGATACATTTGTTAATAAGTTATCTAATGAGGAAAATCATGTAATTAGGAATGGTTGAGTAAAATTAAGCTTACCTTTAATATAACGAATTTATCTTTATCGTCAAAATTTATTGAACATTAAAACATATATTAATGAAAACTGCTATAACTCTTAAACTGAAAATCGAGTACAAAAATGTTACTACCGCAAACAATAAAATTCTGACATTAGTATCTTTAAGAATCTTTTCTGCACAAATATTACAGACTTTTTTGTTCTTTCCGTTATAGTATTTTGCATTCTCCGTTATGTCTTCTTCGAGTTCATCATTCTCAAGAAATCCCTTTTTATTATCTTTCTTCCCCAGTGTATAGACACGATTGTCCGCTTGATTCTGTACATTGCACTGTTTTTTAGAGGCGCCACAGAACAAACAGTACTAAGTGGCAAAGGGCGACGCGCTCTCAATGAGAGTTTACACTGCTTCTGACGTGGAGTCCTTAGGTTTCCTGCGCGCCAAAAAAGGCTGATAAATTCTCTGAAATATATTCCACAACAGTAAGCTCGCGAATTGTGTCTTAAAACTATAGCAGGGAAAGGTACATGAAGAATCGAGGTTCTAAGTAAAGCGTAACTGTAGGTTTGAGAAATTCCGCGAAGTCGGAGTAGTCCCAGAGACTCCACGTCGGTAGCTGACGGGGGGGTCACGGTATCTCCTGCAATTGTTTGAATGGTTGAAGGTATTGCAATGCAGGTTCATGAAAGTGCATGAGGATGGATGTAACGCACCGATTATGTACTAGTTGGGAGAGCGCTGTGCGAACTTGGTTGGTGGACTGTTACATTTAAAATATACGTTTAACACGATTCACAAAAAATCAAAATTATTAAAAAAAATCTTATCTAACATATGACAATAGGTATATCATTGGATCCGTCTTTTTATGCTCGTCACGATAGACAAAAAATATGTAGTTCCATTTGTTAAAAAAGTTACCTTAATACCTCTTAAAATACAAGTGAAAAAATTGAAATGAATACATGCATCAATTGGCTTATTCCCTCATGCACTTCCGTGAAAATTGCAGGGGGTGCTAAAGTTACGAAACTTCCCGGTATATCAGCTATAGGTTCTTGTTTACATTCATCTTTGTTCGTGTGTTCTGAATGACCGTCAAGAAAACCTTCAATAGCATTGACCCTCAATAATCTGTAACGGATACTCCACATCACAAATATTCGAGATATTGATCTATTAACAAATTTATTCTTTACCTTTTTTATAAAAGAGCTTCAACCTATCTAAAGATGCTTTTTCAATACATGTATGATTTTGGGGCGTTAGGGACTAAAAATGTGCATTCTCGAAAACGTACACACCAACTTTTCTCAAAAATACTGCATTTTTTCCTCGAAAATTTCCGTATTGCAAAACCATTCAATTCTCAACGATTCTCCAAAAACCTGACATTAATCAAGATATTAGCGGGTTGCGAAAAATAACATTATGCTAAAAAATGTAGATGTTTTTAATCAGTTTAAAGAATATAAATAAAGTAGAAACGATGCGTAAACCACTGTGTTAACTAATATGTTCTCTAAATATTGTGTCTTATAACATTTTGAAAAATCTTTCTAGATGTTAAGGAAAATGTTTATTTGTATGATTTAGTGCGTTTGAAATTTGGCACGTGTTATGTCTAAAAAATACGCCACCTTGTTAAGAATGTTGATAAAGGTATGCTTTTAACTATCAAATGGAAATAGATAAATCCACGGGATTACATCGTGGAAAAGAAGACCAGAAGAAACGTTACGACAGAAAACTACTATAACCCCTGCCACCCAAAAGGTGGTTTTCTTCAAAACGCCCGTCTATCCGTCTGTGAAAACACTTGCGCCTAAACTATTCGAAGGAATTTTACCAAAATATTTCCCTCTCAATATAAACTGGCTGAAATACCTGCGATTTTGAAAAAAAGCGATTGTTACATTTTTTGGGAGGGGCTGGAAATGCATACAAAACTAGTTGACACACTCAAAACACTAAGTCCACACTCACCCTTTTGCAATGTGAATAATGGGGCAGTCAAAAAGTGACGGGCGTGATGGAATAAATGGAAACGCAGCCGCCGGCGAAGGCGTTTGTTTGATGCAGCACAGAGAATATTTCGTTGGGCTGAAAGGAAATCGACTGTCACTCCCCGAGCACCAAGTTCTTTCCCATTAGCCGCAAATAAATCTGAAACTCTTTCACCTGTGTAAAATAAATGTCAGTGTGACATGTCGACTTTGGTCGTTTAGGAGATGAAATATCCGATTCTGATTGACCACCACAATATTGCACAAAAGCAATATCACGTAGACAATGAAATGGATTGTGATGAAAGTTTAATATTTTATAAACTGCCGATGACACATTTACTGTAGATGTGAAAAATATAAATTACATAAAAATTGTGTACGTACTACATTTGTACAGTTTTAATAGTTCATTATGATAGTCTTTGGAGAAACTGGAATGTTCAACCAGATTTATTGTTAAATATTTTTCTTTTTATTCATTTGATCATAAACAATTTTGCGTCAAACATCCTTACGTGTGGGTGACAAAGTTCTTGATGTGTAGGTGGATTCTTCTATATTGCAAGAAGCCTGAATCACGGTGTAATACATTCGGAAAAGGAAATAATGAATTCATAAATCTGAATGACAAATAATCTTATTAAGGACAATTTAGAAACAGTAACTCTGAAAATACTTATCATGATCTACTCCTATTAATAAAAACAATAACAGTGTTGTGTTAACTGTCGTGTTAATCTATCATTGGTAAATGTAAATTAATCTCACTACTTTAAGAACTAACCATCTACGCGAGTGCTTGCCGACTCAATGCTCTGCGACGTCACAAACGTCTGCTCTCCTGCTCTGAACAGAGACACCGAGCAAAGGAAGGGCCCGACGTGGCGCCGGGCGAACTGTGTTCAATGATAGTGCGGAAGTGGGGGGAAAAGGGTTGCTCGATAATTATGAGTACGTTTTTAAATATTATTATTTAAATTATTTTGGTTTAATAAAAATATGAAAATTAAAAAATACAACGGAGATTATTATATAACTCAAAGCAACATCCGACTCTGTTTGTCGTAACCAGTACTGTAATTCCACTTCAATTCTTCTGTTAGATAACATTTTGGGAAAAGACGTTTTAACATTTTAGGACAATAATATTTTACACAATGCTTTACAATACAACGAATTTAGTTCATTCCGAAACAATAATGAATGTTAATCAATAGATAACAAACCGGTAGCCGTAAGGGGTCACGTGAGAGAATTTCGGCCTCAGACTTGATTATTTTTTATGAACAATTTTTGCTTGACAATGGGGTAAGTGATGAATGACAATGGAGTGGACAATGACAAGTGGAAAATGGGTGGTCTTCGTGATTTTCAGTATCTTCAATGTGCAAATTCTTTTACTCATCCCATGTTCGGAGGGCTATCTGTCAATTCTCAAAATTTATTTTTATCTCACAGGTTTCTCTGAGTTGCAAAGTTTTAACATTCTACAGTTCTTTCGAACACTCTAAACATTTCGTCATTATTCCAGTATACACAAAAGAACAACTATGAACATAGTTCAAACCGAAAGAAAATTAACGGTTGTAGATGGTCTTCCACCAGCACCCTCTCCACTAAGGCCTCGGCGCTCTGTCGTGACGTCACCTCTAGAAGGCAAGCGCTGTTTTACCTAAGAGAACACGCAAGGTCACACGCCGAACGGCATACAATCGAGCCTGGGTTTTAAATTTACTATTCCCAATATTAATAATTACCGTAGTTATAAAAGTAAATATTGAAGCTATAATAATACTCATGAAAAAATTTAGAATTTATTAATGATATTAAAGAAATAAACAAATGTCTACATTCTTACATCACTAGACATGATGGCCATGTTTCCACTCATTCCCTATTTACAAGCCATGGATATCTTATTAAAATAAAATTCAAGAATTAAATAAATTCCAAAATTAGAAATGCTGATTACTTCTAGACATAGTTTAAATTATATAACATTTAAATTTAATAATAAAATATATGAAGTTGATTGCACACCAATAGAAGGTTCACTAGTCAACATTTTTTCATGAGATTGTTTTTTAATTTGATGTACAGAAAATTTAATGAACAAAGCATTACTGTAAATAAAATGTGAAAAATATCTTCCCTACTGAAATTATTATTATACATTTCTGGCATTACAAATATGAGTAAATATTGTTTTGTCAATAATATAAAATTAAATAGACAATATACCTTTCAACAAAAACCATTTAATTAACACAAAAGATAAAATTCGAAGAATTGAACTAGAAAATGTCGTTTGTGGCTTTGAATTCATACAGATTGTCCTTAGACCTATTTAGGACAAACTGGAAGAAAATTAAAATTATAAGTTAATAAACATGCAAAACAAAATTTTAATCATACAAATAGGAAATATTCATTGACAAAAATATTTAATTATAATCACAAAATTGATTTCAAACTAAAATATTCTCACAAAGTAAGAGAAACACTGAAATAAAATTAAATAAATTTATGAACTCATTAAAGTATTAGTTAACAATATTTATAAGATCTTTTGTATGAAATCAAATATTTTCTTTCATCCTGCTCCTTCGTACAACCACGATTTTTATATTAAATAAAATAAGGCAACAATATTAAAGCTCACATTTTTAAAGTCCTTTTTATAAATACATGCATATGTAACATATTTAATTCATTATTTGAATCATTTAGTCTGGTGAGAACAAAATACATTCAAAAACATTGCTAATAAAGTTTGAAAAATGTAAATGCAGTTAAAATATTTAATTTTCTTTCTCTAAATTCAAAGTACTATAATGCATCTTGATTTTATTTATTTAAGATTAGTCGCAAGGCTAGTATTAAAATTTAAGTAGACTATTCATTAAGTTTGCTTGATACAACTTAATAGAGGGAAGAATTCAGATGTCAAGCAGGAACAGGAAATTTTAAAAGGAAAAAAGAGCATTTTTATCAAAAGTTTTAATAAAAATATTACTTACCACACAACATGTGGTTAAATTCATTACATTTTGAGGCAATTAACATATTTTATTATATATACACACTGTACTAGATACATACACATAAACACTATTTTGCAAATAGAAATTTATTGCAGGAAACATTGTCTAAAACTATAACATTCTACTTAGTAATCATATTCAACAGATGACTGCATTAACGTGGCCTAGTAAGAGGCACAGACAATTTCTTGCCTGACTTCTCGTCGTAGCATTCAGCGACCTTTATTACATCGCCTTCTGTAAAGTGCAGTTCACACACCTGTAAATAAAACAAGCAGAGAGTAGGGTCAGTATATCTATACATAAATTCTTGGATCAGGATTACTTCTGTTAGTTTCTTAATATGCTTCACATATGCTATGAACAATAAAGAAGATGTTTGTTAAGAAGTTACTATAGTGTATGAAGATCTATCTTTATTCACTTGTCCATATTAATATGGACATCTTACATTAGCCACCTACAACATTTCATTACCTATGAAACTAACATTCTAAATTTATAAGTCGCGAGAGTAAAAATATTTCAGTTCTTTACTATAGAGCTACTCGCACGACAGAACTATTTTCATTTGAGGAAATATTAAATGCACAAAAAAAAGTATCATGTGAGTATTAAGAAAGTTTATAAATTCATATTTATTGACTACAATTTTAGTCATTTCTAAAATACACGAATCGGTTTCTCACTTCGCAACACTAATTCCTGTAACAAACCATACACTTAACCTCACTTTTAGTAGTTGAGAAAAATGTGTATAAAACGTGCATCTATCATAAATATAACGAAAAAAGAAATATTTGGATGTACATAATAATTCTATAATATGTTTAATAACACTAAAAGATGCTTACCTTTGTATATTTGGAAGGTGTGAAATCACGTGGCACAGCGCTGAGCCATTTCCTTCTCAATTCTGCATTCTTAATTTCACACGGGAGCGAAAACACTTGCACTTTCGGTCCCGTTGGATAATTTCCCTTACAATTTGGAACACAACACGAAAAAACCATTTTCGAAACTGTTTCACACAAAAACACGGCTTCGCGAACCTAAGCGCAACGAAACTAACAAACACAATGATACTGAGAGGGAGAATCAGTTTTGCAAGAATACCCGAAGCCCCTTACAGAAAATTTTCAATATACCTACTAGTTGTGACGTAGTCAGTCCGGAAATGACGTAGCACCGAGGCCTGTGTGGAGAGGGTGCTGCTTCCACTCATATTGCCTGAAACATCGGCAGTGGCCCACTGTCAAGGTTTTCGTCATCGGTCACCGTCTTTTGTCGATTCCTCTCTCCCCCCTTTGCTCGCACTGCTTCACCAAGCGCCTTCTCACGGAGGAGCAGGCGGCCTTGACATCTTTCTGCAGTTAGCAAACGCTGATCTGTGCCATTAATTAGTGAATAATAGTTCAAACCTTATCATTGAAAATCGAAATTTCATTCATAGCCAAAACAACATTGCTGTTATTCTTGCGAACGCATATTGGATTCTGATAAATTGGTGTTAAAAATATTTTGGCGTTGTCGTACAACAATATTGAATATAAAGATTTCTTAAATAAAATAAATAGTTCTTTAAATAAGGTATTTCTCAATTTTTAGAAAAAAAATAGCTCGTATTTGCACAATTGTGTGTGAAATATAAGCATTATTAGCTGGGCTAATATTTATAATGTTTTCGATGTCTCTCTACAATTGCCATAGTGAAGTTAGAGATTTTTAATTTATGAAATATATCTTTCATAGACAGATCGGCATGTAAAAGTTGTAAAAAATATGGATACTTTTTGGGTAATTTTGCGACAAATATTGCCAATTTTTAATTATCATTTAATTTTTAAACAATTATTATTCCCAAAATTGGCTCAAATTTTTTCTTTACTTTTTTTTCGGGATATATCGCTAGTCGCTTCAAAACGAATCTAAGTGGTTTCTTTAAATTTGACGCAGGCCTTATTTTTGTTGAAATCTGGAATTTTTGAAAATTGCAAAAGTTACTAAAACTGGGTAAAAATTGCAAAAGTTACTAAGAATGGGTGAATTTTGCAAAAGTTAAAAACAAAGCGAAAGGTGCGTTTAGATTTTAGAGGATCGGAGGGTGGCAACGTGATTTTGTTCTTAGGAGTCCCACATTACATAAATGAGTACCTCCTGCCCTCTTACTGGGAGCGTCTGACTTAGGAGGACCTGGAGTTCAAGTCCCGACCGTGGAACCAACCCTTCATCCGCGGTCTGGAGAAGAATTCCAGCAGCCAGTTGCTCTGATCGGTAGTTTTTCGTGGTTTCTCCGAGCAACACCAGGCGAATGCAGAGCTGTACCGTACCAAACGGGCCACGGATCGCGCGCGATCTTTCCTTCCTCTTCCTTGGTCATTTCGCAGCCCTTACTTACACACACGTACATTTACACTGCCACACGAGCCGAGAGACGGCTGGGAGCTTTGATCGTAACCCGGCTGGGGTGATACACTCTGGTGGGAGATACCTGGCTGGGGAAATACAGCAAGCCGTCGTGTATGTCGGCACTGGATCTCGTCATCCAAGGGTGAACGATCATAGCCCTTTTTTACGATAAATACATGCATTACGTTTACCTAACTTATGACCACAGCAGATGACGTACCCACAATCACTAATCACTCAATCAAAAAATGCCCCCTTCACCACCACCCCTGCCTCCTGCCTCCAAAACCACAGTCGTCATAGAAAGTACCGCTACTCCCGCTTCCTGCAAGAATCGCTATCACCAACTATTCCCGTCCACGTCTCCGTCTCTGGTAAAGACTGCCATGGCAACCGCAGGACAACCGCTTCCGTCCTCACCATCTCTCTCCCTCTCAATTCCCAGCGTAAACGATTTTGTTAGATTTTGTATCGATTGGTGTTTCCGGGTACGTCAATGTTAAGCTTATTAGTCCCACAAGTGTTCTTCACGTTACGTCTAGGGAGGTGAATGTGTTCCTCTCTCGCTGAGCGGTGAGGTCAGCCACGAAGTTCACCTCAGTTCGCCTGAGATCCCCCTCTTGAAGTATTTCCCCCCATCGGAGCATAGCCACAGCCGGGACAAACTCTACGCTGCTGAGTGGTCTCCGAACATGTGTGATAGTGTGGTGCGTGTCACTGAGTGTGTAGACAGGAAATGTGAGAAGACAGAACAGAGGAGACAAAGAAAAGACTATGCTCCATGACCTCACCAGTTTGCTGGGGTACTGCTCCGACATTCTCCTGATGTTAATCGTACAAACCAGGGAAAAGCGTTTTGAACCGTAAGCGTTTTGAACCGTAGACGTAAGCCTGTAAACTTAAGAGCTTACACGCTCCCAGCTTTTACGTTAAGTTTACGTCGGAATTCTACCGAACACCAGTCAGAGAGCAGGGTGGAAGTTCGATGTCAGATTGTGTTGAGGTAGTTTGTGGTTATATAATTTTGTTATTGTAATATAGAAAACTAGTTTGCGAACTCTTTTGATGCGTATAGTTAATTGAAAGTAAGAATTTGGGCTATATGTATTGTGACTTTAACTTGACTTGACGAATAAACGAAAATGTTCGAGGAATTACTCGTGAATTTGGTACGAGAGAATATGTGTATATATATATATATATATATATATATATATATATATATATATATATATATATATATATATATATATATATAGTGACGGACCGGCGATTCGGTCCTATTCTACAGTAAATTTATAAGGGGTCAGGTATTCTTTCTTGCGAATGGACTCTGAGTGCATGCACAAACAATGAAAAAATTACTTTTAATGTAAAAACACAGAGTGCTTTATTCCCAGAAAAGATAATAGATATTACAAAAACATCGTTCCATTGAATGTGTAGAAGGTAAACAAAATAATGGTTAGCATTGATAACTTTCTCACGATACTGACAAACATGAACAATTTTCTTACTAACTACGTAAATATTGCTAATGAACACTTTCTTTCTGTCTTAACTTTACACTTCATACTGTAAATGGGAGCTCCCTTTGCATGCACTGATTCATAATCACCTCGTTATTTCAATACTTACTCTATTTACAGACAAAGTGTACCCTTCCAAAATACCCTTTCTATTCTCCACATCAAATTAGATTATTTATCATTACATGGCAAATTCCCTCATCTAATACCCCCTCTCACAATCGTCTACACCCTTTCCCAACTCACTTGATTCTTTTACCGCCTAATAATAAGTTCCTTCTAGTAACAGTCTTACTGGTTTTGCTGCGTCTGGAATTCCTTCGAGCTCACCAACTCCGGATGCGCCGGCGCGATGTGACGAGTCGGCGCCGTTTCGCCCGCCACGTGGCAATGGCGCTTGCCCCCGCCGCTTCTACCCGGCCGCCGGTGCAAATCCCACGCCGCAGTCGTGCTTCGCCGGGCACGGCGATGTCCACTCGCCGCCAGATCAGCAGCCGTCCTCATTTCCAATTCTTCCAAATTCGTTTGTTAAGCCCGCCGATGCTGTATCGCTATGTTCGTTTCACTCAGGCTGCCTTTGTCGTACACGTGTCTATACACTCATCACTTTCCTCGCCTCACGCCGTTTAATCTTTACTGTATATCACTTAACTCGAGATCAATTAATAGTTCTTACTGTTTCTCATTGTTCTACGTTTCGATTTCTGCTCGATGTCATCGGATTCCTCTCAACTATTTTTCATCACCGCCATCATTAGCTTTCCGCACTACCGTCCGTTAACTCTTCCTCTTCGACTCCACCTTCCGACTCCCGTCGTTCCCACGATACTCTCCTCAACTGTCGAAGTCTCGCACTTCGCGTTCGTTTCGTCTCGCTTGCCGCGGGACACTCTCTTGCTCGGCCGAGTCCGCCCGGAACGGCCGTCTCTACCGCGCTGTTTAAACCATGTTGGCACCCGCGTCTATGTTCAGAAACGCGGTGCGTTTCAATATATATATATATATATATATATATATATATATATATATATATATATTTTCACTGTACTAGAAACTCAATCGAATCGATCAAGTTTCAGTACGTTACGTTGAATTCTGATTGATTCAGGCGAAACATACGTTCGTCATTGTGAATGCTTGTTTCTACGTGTAAATTGTACGGCGAAGATTACAGTATTACGTTACGTTTAAGTTTGCATTGAGGCCTTATTCGCGTCGTCCGCAGCCGCAGAAGTCGCCGTCGCCGCACTCCTGGCTGCGGCCGATTCCTATTAGAGAAAAAGCTAAAATCAATCATTTCGCCAGAGGCTCCCTGAGAAGCGCCGACATGAGGACAGCAGAGGCTTATCGCGGATCGCTATCAAAATCAGAGAGGGAGAGAGAGGGAGAGAACGGCGGCTTCCGGGTTCTGCTAGATAAGTATAAAACAAGACGAACCTCATTGATATGATGTAGGTGTACTACGAACTGAGTTACGTTCAGTCCTGTGTACTTCATTAACCTCATTATTGATTATTTAAGATAGATTAGTGTACTGGAATTAATTAAAACAATATATCACGTTGGCTACCATTATTACGGCCCCTTAGTCAACCTTCCTCTGAGCTGGATTTGTACTCCATATTTTACCTTTCACACCCAGACACACATTTACGACGGTACTGCATGCACGTAAATGGATCACAGTTTACGTTCCTAATCCACTCACGTTCCCACGTGATCCGTGGCATGATCTACCTTCAGATACGTGCGTGTAATATTATAGGTAGCGTTAATGCTACTAGAGACATTAAGCGAGGAAGAGAATCGCGGCTCTGAGCCCAATTGCCTTACTAGGAGCATTTGCGAGACGAACTGGGCGCCAGTCGTTCCCCACAACGACTTATCGTCTACATTTGCCGCAGCAACTTCCAAATCCTTAAAGCCGTACGTGGCATACGCGACGCCTGGTTCCAGTTAGACGAGAACGCGAACGCACGCGGAAAACAACTACTGCGGAAATGTCGACAAATTCCCTTGGGCCCTTTCGGCGCGGCGAAACACAACCCAAAGCATTACACGCGCGTATGCACGTCTGTGAAAATGACGGAAGGGATTCTCGCTACTTCAAAAGGAAACCATCCATCAGACTCTTCACAACCCCTCTGTGTGCGTGTGTGTCATGTTTTGTGTCCACAGTGAGCGGAGACGAAAGGAAAAACTCGTCGCTCCCCCTGACAGCAGCTCGACACACTGCACCTGCGCCGCCGCACCCCATCTCATCCGCGCCTCTCCTCGTCTCCTCGGCTAGAGCAAGCCGCACTGTCCCCACGCCCACCACACACCGCGCCTACCTCACACCACGCCCACCACACACCACGCCCACCACACACCACGCCCACCACACACCACGCCTACCTCACACCACGTCCACCACACACCACGCCCAACACACACCACGCCCACCACACACCACACACACCTCACACCACACACAACGCCCACCACACACCACGCATACCACACACCACGCCCACCACACACCACACACCACGCCCACCACACGTCACACACCACGCCTACCACACATCACGCCCTCCACGCCCACACGCCATGCCTATCACACATCACGCCCACCACACACTACGACCACCACACACCAC
>BLKR01002648.1:0-73535 GCA_011170035.1 Teleogryllus occipitalis
GCATGAGAAGCAGTAAGGTAGGGGTGTGGGATGTAGCGGACCTCAGCAAGGACTGTTTAAGCATTAGCAAAACTCAAGTATAAATGGTCTTCTGTATTACCAAGTGGGCCTCCAGAACCCACTGTTTAATTTTTGATTTTCCTGGATGGCGATGGGTCTTTGGTGGTTTCCCTAAATAGATAATTCCCTCCAACACGGGATTACCCCAGCCGTGAAAAGATCTAAGCATTTGACTGGTCTTCCGTCATGTAGGTAGTGTAGTGCATGCAAGTGTGTGTATGAGTAAGGGGCAAATATAGGACAAAGGAGAGGTAGGAAAGATTGCGCGCGGTTCGTGATTCGTTTGCTAAGGACCTGTTTCGGTATTCGCCTGGAGCTGATGATAGAAAGGTCGGAAGACGACGGATCAGACAAGCCGGCACATAGCATTCTCTTCCAGACAGCGACAAAATTCGAAATATTTTTACTAGACCAATTTCCTAAAGTAATAATTTGATATAACTAACAATACATCATACATAGGAAGTTAATTTTATCAAAACTAATTTAATTTTCTGGCTGTAAATGAAAAAAATATTGACTATCTCGCATCAATATTGTGTTTAATGAGAAATCTCATAATAGTTTGTGTCCTATAAAGGCCAATGTTTCTTAATAACAAGGTTGCGTCTGAAGTAATCGCTATTACCTATTGATAACCGGTTACCCGATCTGCCATCCATACAGAGTGGCGAGGAATCTGAAAACAAATATTTTATCTAGCTACTTATTAGCTCGAATTAGCCAATGAAAATAATTTTTTTCCTTTCAAAAAGAAACTCAGGGTTTATTGCTTATTGCAACAGAAAGACTGTCCTTTGGTCATGACCTTGTTCAAACCTTTATACTGCACTATACTTCGAGCGCCCTTGATCGACGACGCCACGAAGGACCATCTTCTCTTCTCCCCGGAGATGCGAATTCCAGAGACGAAGTACCGCGTTCTTCTTCCCTGTTCTTCCACGCGAACGTTGCCGAGCCACTGATCCGCACTACTTCAAATATTCGTATTTCTAGTTAGATTAAACTTGCAAAAATAATACCCAGTTCTTTACGATTTCACAGCGGAAATGTTTTAAAGTTCCACAAATTAATTAATTGCCCAGAATATTTCCGAGTCCTAACATATACGACTTCTCACAAGTTCTAATTTCCGCGTGTTGTAAAAATAATTAAAGTCCTAACTGTTCGTGAGCTATACTTTTAACACACTGCAAATTATTCGGTGTCCAACGTTCCTCAATCTCATGAAAAATTACAAGTTCCAATTACATAAATTATCTATCCGGGAGCGACCCGCACAGCGTGACGACATATGACAGAATGTGACTTTTTTTATTACTGTTCAGCCCTCCAAACCTCAACTTCTCCCTTTCTACTGTTTTGTCTCAAAAAATCAGACATACTTCCGCAGTAGTAGACTATCGTTGCTCTCTCCAACCAATCCCCAAATCGTTTTCAAATCTGACTAGCCACGCCGTCACTTTCAATGCCAGATGAATATTTATTTATCTTGACAACAACTTGGACGCCGTTGCTAAGGTGTCATATTCCTATTTAATTACCCTAGCATTTTCACCCATTTACGACAAATAACATTTAATAAAAATGACCCACATATTGGTATGTCACAATATATTAATAGTTCATTATGAAACGATGATGCGAGCGAGGAACGACCGAGTACCATAAACAACACACAAGAGTACAATATTACCCATTACATCGAGTTTCATACTTTACTCTTTTGGTAACTTTTATAAGTGAAACATTTACATTGAATCGTTTCGAGGCAGTTGACATGCAGGATTCAGCCAAAATCATCTAGCGGACAGCTACTCTACCCTGCCGCAGGTTGCTTTCGTTTACCAGTCCGCCTGCGAAAAAGTACAAAAGTTGCTTCAATTATTCCGAGGTCACCATTTTCGCTTTTCTTTAATTTTTGGAGGTGCGAACTCAAACTCTGATTCACTAGACATTTGAAACTAAAGAATTGATCGGTTTTTACGGCAGCAACAAATAACACAAAATGACTTGCGTGCTGATCTTAATGTCAGTCAACTCTTTCCTCTACCACAACCATTGCGCTAGCCAAATAATATCAACGCAAAATTACGATCAAATTTAATTTAGATAATATTCCTCGTAAATATTAATAATAAGAGAAATTAAAACTGACAAGCATAATATAATATTAAATGCAATTTTAAAATACACAATCGATCAAAACATTTCTAGAACGATTCTCAGTAATTAATTGTCAGTACGTGGTTTGTAAACTTCTCTGTAATTGATCAAAAACCTGTAACATTATGTAATCTGTATTGTAGTGATTATCATTATGCCACAGGTTGAAGCCATAAAATTACTGAATTATTCAATGGGAGTAGAAAATCTATATTATACAAGAACGTGAAATAATAGAAATATTTTCAAAATATATTCTGAATGTTCAGTTTTTATATGAATAGCCTCATTGTTATGAACAGTCAAAGACGCTGTAATAACTGAAAAATTAAAAACTACTTTGTTATCATATTTTGATGAAAAATCACATTAAAAGGGTTAAATATAGTGTCAGTGATTTTTAACTTCATCAAAATGGAACCTGTAAAAAAACATTAATCGACTTTAGGTGGGCTTCTGTGTCCTCTCCTGGTTAATGTTACATTTAAAGCTTTAATTTTTGAAATGAAAACAATAAAATACACTTAATCAAATGTGTGCATTGCATCCATATATTCTTTATGCACTCGCTTTGGCTTGTTTGTCAAAAATCACTCGTGAACGAGACAGAATAAGAGCGAAGCGGGAGGGAGATGGTGGGGATTGGAGAGGGACAGGGGCGTGGCGGTGCGTGGCGGGGCGGGGCGGGGAGAGGGAAGGGAGAGGAGAGGCGGGGTAGGGCAGGGCACGGCCTGAGGTTGCAATCGGCGTCTTCCCCTACCTCACGCACGTCGTTAACACGCTGGGCCGCGTAAATAAGCCATGGGGAACTCCACATCCGCTCCGCCCCCTCCTGACTCCCTTCCGAGCCACCAACACGCAACGCCCTGACCCGCGCGTTCACCCGCTCGTTCTCCACCAGCATCGCCCCTCCCCCTCCCCTGCCTCCGCCCCACGCTTCTCGCCCTCGCCCTTCACTCGTCGCCTGCCCTCAGACAGCCAAGGAACGTTCTGCGGGTGATGCACTCTCCCGGAATGAGAAAAAAGCACGGAAGAAGTTCAGAATACTGTGTTCTGCTTGTTCTGAAATGGATACTTCTCCTTTAAAACAGAAGCATGTGGTTAATTTAATACAAACATAAGGCTTCATTGTATTATAGACAGGGTGCCACCTCTCACGGGTCTTAGTCAAGTGTAAGTATTGAAGTTAATATTTTTTTATACGTTTGTGGTTTTATAGACTTTTTCAATTCTCTTGGCGAGAAGTACGAGACATACCTCATGTGTGTATGTAAGTAATGTTCTGTTCATTTTATATATTTTATACATTCATAGTTCTTGTAGTAACTTTTTAGTGTTGTATATTAATGGTTTTTAGGTTATGTTGAGGCCTGAAGATGGAGACTAGTGATCTCCGAATCGTTGTGATTAAGAAATTTGGTGTTGTTTTATACAGAACTTCTATGTAAAATGTGAAGGTTATGAGCAAATATAGTTTTCTATAATACAATGAAGTCTTATTTTTGTATTAAATTGATGCAAAAATAAACAAATCGTATACTATATAAAAAGAAGCGTGTGGTATTTACATCGATTGCTTGTATTATTCTCCAGCCATTTGAAAGTAAGTCACATGTAAAGTTTATATTAATTAAAATCGATGGACAAATCCTGACGTCTTCATGACAAAGTTATGAATAATATTCATTATTCTCTACATAATATAAAATAATGTTAATGCTTGATTAATATGGAGTACGTGGTAATTATTGCAGTTTGGGCACGAATAGGTTAATTATTACTGTTATTCATTACAATAATATGTTATCCATCACGAACAGATTTAGCCAGTTCGAAAACAATTTGCTTTTCTAATACACGTGAACAGTCATTCGTATCTCGTACTTGAACTTCATATGTAAAAGTGAAAGTTAGAAGTGATGTGTTTTAACAATCAAAAAAAATGATCTGAAGAACATGTTAATATCTGGAAATTTTAAATCTAATTACTCGTCACTAGTTCTTTTACCGTTTTGCCTCGTGAATATTATTTTTTTCAGTGAAGATAAATGACGTTTAAATTTCGGTTCTAGATCAGAAAATAAACTTCATAAACGACAATTAAACATGATATTCATGTTATATTTTTTGTTTTTGTTTTCTGATCATTATTTTCACTTTAAAATGATTCTATGTTGTCAATATTTACGATTTGTCATTTGCTTATGGTTAATAATAATTAGTTACAAGGCTGCGTTTAAACGTACATTTATTGAAAACTCTACAAAAGTGTTTACAAATCGTAATACATTTGCTGTTTAATAGTTTTAGCACGGGTAGATAACTGTTTTGTTGAAATTCTTACTGCTCACAGAATTTATACATGCACAACATATATTATTTCAACATAATCACAGTAGACAATAAGAATTTGGCGAAACTAGTCAACAGAACACAATATGTTGTAATAATGTCTTCATTTATCACATTCTTGTCATAAATAATCACGATAATAAGCCCCGAACAATGTTGATTGATTGATTTTTTTCGTGTTTCCGGGCGCGTCAACTGCTCTGGTCATTAGTCCCGTTAGTGTAGTGCATGTTTTTTTCTCGGGAGATGACGGTGATCTTTCCCCGCTGGATGGCAAGATCCTGCGCCGACCTACCGTCCACTAATGGAGTTTCCCCCTAACCAGGACTCTCCCACCAGCGGGGCACCGCCCCAGCCGAGACAAGCTCTAAGCTCCCGACCGGTCTCCCGGAATATGTGGTAGTGTAGTGCATGTTAGTGTAAGTATGTGTGTAAGGGAAGAGGATAGGACAAGGAAGAGGAAGATCGCGCGCGGTCCGTGGCCCGTTTGGTATGGTACTACTCCGGCATTCGCCTGGTGTTGATCGGAGAAAACACGGAAAACTACCGATCAGAGCAGCCGGCCTTTAGAATTCTCCTCCAGACAGCAACTGAATTCGACCTAGCTGGAAAGCTAGTTTTGAAAATCTTACCGCCGTCAGGACTCGAACCAACGATCTCCCGGCCAGAGGCGCTGCAGTGAGATCAGTCAGTGAGCTACCGCTCCCGGTCCGAACAATGTAACGGCAATACCTATGCTATATTGAAAAAACAACAACACAACTACAAGTGATAACATGTAAATTTAAACCGCTCTTGTAACGATTCGTGCAGAAAATGGAGGAATGATTGACTACCACATATGACATGAAGTACTAAGGGGGTACACTTTGTACCCTATGGCGAGAAAAATATATTTCCCGAAAAAAATAATTCTTAAATTGTTTCTTCCGATCGCATTTTCGATATATTAGGCAAAAATATTCAGCTAGAAAAAAAACTGCCCTACAGGTAGTAATCCTAACTGAAATACATGACAAAACATGTCCTGGGATACAAAACGTACCCCCTTAGGCTTTCTAAGGTTAATTTTACTCAATTGTAATATTTGTGCAATTGGTGCTGTCGGAATTGTGCGGCGTGGCGGTCTGTTTGCGCCCTGCAGTAGGGATTGGCACGTTTCTTCAAGGTCCCCCGAGGGTCCCTGGCTAACAAGCGCCGCTCCGCCCTCACTTGCGGTGCGCCGCACGTCGCCCCCCCCCCCGACGACCACGCCCACTTCAAGCTCACGCTTACACCCACTCCCACGCTCACATACGTGCTCACGCTTACGCTCACAGTCGCTGAGTCGCTTGCGCCTACTTCCACGCTCACGACTACGCCCACGCTCACGCCCATGCCCACGATCACACACTTGCTCACGCTTACGCCCACGCTCGCAGACTCGATCACGCATACGCCCACGCTCTCGCTTGCGCCTACTCCAACGCTCACGCCTACGCCCACGCCCACGCTCACGATTACGCCCACCTCACGCTCACACCCACGCTCACGTCCACGCTCACACACTTGCTCACGCTTACGCCCACGCTCGCAGACTCGATCACGCATACGACCACGCCCTCGCTTGCGCCTACTCCCACGCTTACGCCTACGCCCACGCTCACGTTCACGACCACGCCCACCTCACGCTCACGCCCACGCCCACGATCACACACTTGCTCACGCTTACGCCCACGCTCGCAGACTCGCTCACGCTTACGTCCACGCTCTCGCTTGCGCCTACTCCCACGCTCACGCCTATGCCCACGCCCACGCTCACGATTACGCCCACCTCACGCTCACGCCCACGCTCACGTCCACGCTCACACTTGCTCACGCTTACACTCACAGTCGCTGAGTCGCTCACGCTAACGACCACGCCCTCGCTTGCGCCTCCTCCCACGCTTACGCCTACGCCCACGCTCACGTTCACGACCACGCCCACCTCACGCTCACGCCCACGCCCACGATCACACACTTGCTCACGCTTACACTCGCAGTCGCTGAGTCGCTCACGCTAACGACCACGCCCTCGCTTGCGCCTACTCCCACGCTTACGCCTACGCCCACGCTCACGTTCACGACCACGCCCACCTCACGCTCACGCCCACGCCCACGATCACACACTTGCTCACGCTTACACTCGCAGTCGCTGAGTCGCTCACGCTAACGACCACGCCCTCGCTTGCGCCTACTCCCACGCTTACGCCTACGCCCACGCTCGCGTTCACGGCTACGCCCACATCACGCTCACGCTTATGCCCACACCCACGCTCACGTCCACACTCACACACTTGCTCACGCTCACGCTCACGTCCATGTCCTCACTTGCGTATACTCCCACGCTCAGGTCTACGCACACGCCCAATCTCACGCTCACGCCTCACGTTCATGTTTACGCCCACATCTACGCTCACGTCCCCGCTCACATACATGCTCACGCTCACACTTACGACCACGCCCTCGCTTACGCCTACTCTCACGCCTACGCCCAAGCCCACGTTCACACTCACGACCACGACGAAATCACGCTCACGTCCCCGCTCACACACATGCTCTCGCTCGCAAACACGCTCACGCCTACCCCCAAGCCCACACTCACAACCACGCCCACCTCACGTTCACATTCATGCTTACGCTCACACATACGATCACGCGTACGCTCACGCTCACAGATACGCTTACGTTCACGCTCACTCATTGGCCCACGCTTACGCTCACGCTCACAGACACGATCACGCTTACGACCCCGCCCTTGCTTGCGCCTATTCCCACGTTCAAACCTCCGCTCACGCTCACGTCCATGCTCACACTCACGCTTACGTCCACGCCTACACATACGCTTACGCCAACGCTCACGTTCATTTTTACGCCCATATGCTCACGGCCACGCTTACACCTATGCCCACGCTCACGACCACGCCTACCTCACGCTCACGTTCACGCTCATGCTCACGACCACGACCACGCCCACCTCACGCTCACGCTCACGACCACGCCCACCTCGCGCTCACGTTCACGCTCACACTCACACTCACGCTCACGCCCACGCTTACGCCATGCCGTCGCTTGCGCCTACGCCCACCTCACGCTCACGCCCACCCACAGCCACTAGCGCCCTTCAGTAGCTGATTTTTCCTCGGCCACCTGGCATTACCTCTGGAGCGACTCTGAACCGGGAGAGTTGGCTCAGAACATCCAAACGGACCAGGGGTCACTCGCGTTCTTCCCTTCCTCTTCTTTGTCCTATCGTTATCCCTTACTGGCATACATTTACACTAGTCCGACACTTACACTATCGCACTGAGCCCGACACCGCAAGCCCCAGGTATGGCATGGTCGCGGGCAAGGTGACAAGCTTAATAAATCTCGCGGGCACTGCGTCCAGAGAAGTTGGCGCGAGATTTAAATGTAGGAGTTGTACAAAAGACTCGGAGTAGCATAATATCTGTCCCATGACAGTCTTTGGAATAAGTTACATGACAGCTATTGTCACAAATTTAGCTATATTAATTCCCATTTTCTTTTTAAGGTAAAGAAATGAACCATTAAAATGAAATAATACATCGGGCCGAATTCCAAATTTTCAGTTGAGAGTTAAATTTAAAAAATTAATCTAAATAATTTTGATATTTTAATCCTGTTTACTTTAGAATAATATAAAAGCATGAACTTTCTACGTTCAGGTACGAAGGTTCAACAGAAAACTGTTCTTGTCTTTTGAAAGGGCTGTCCGTCCGTAAGCGAGAATTATTAACTTACAGAGACTTGTTAAATTATTTCAAATTATTGCTAAATACAATAACTGAAAGATTTAATAACACAACACAGAACTAAAACAAAGAATGAATTCGCCATTGAAACATATTCCTGTCACTTAGCCAAGATGTTTGTATAATTGAGAATTTTGTAAGAAAATAACCATCAAATAGTAATAAGTTACGCAGAATGTAAACATAATACAATTGTTGGGTATTTAATAGAAAAAAATTTGGCTAACATATTTTCGTACGAAGTCACTATTCAGCGCTGCTTTAGCTTGTGCATGTACACCCCTTTTTGAATTTGGAGGGAAAATTAGAACGGAGTCAGGGGAAGTTGCCCGTGCCCACAGGAGCGCCGGGCTTGTCAGGCGGGCAAGTAGCCCGTGCGGGCGAGGTTTGAAGTGCCTGCGATATCCTCTAACGTGGTACAAACCGGTTTGACCGCTTTCACTGTTCCGTCTCCTTTGGAGAATTTATTTCATTTCTGCAGCACTCGTTCACTCGACATCAATCTACACAGTTGTACTCGGCATTAATCCCAGACTCTATCTCGTGATGTTCCATCCTCACATGACTGACATTCCAAATTTTGGGTTTGGAGGAGATAGGAAACAGACGATATGAAGGAGACATGAAATGGTAGGGTGAAGTAGTACTTAAGTCATCGGGTTGTGTCGATTCACACGTGCGGGCTGGGACGGCATGAGGATATTTGACGATTTTTGCAGTAGCCGCCGTACCGAAACGTGTGTCGTCTCCACCTATATTCAACTACATGATTCTAGCGTTTTCACCTTGCATAATGTGATGTTTCTTGCCGCCCAGATATCGGATTAACGTGTTGTTCTTTCTCCATTCTATTAACGCTATTCTAACAGTCTCCTCGCTTCCTTCTCCCTCCACTGAACTTCTGTTGGTCAATGGACATTGACCACTCGCCTGAATCATCCGTTCTCTTGACCCTGAGGGTAAGACGGCAAGCACAATATTCGCTTTCCAGTTTACCCTCGCCAAGGGTCTCCAGAAACGTCTCAGGCGAGAACTCTCAGTAACTGCTTTTGCACCGTTTCCCCACCCAGCTACATCGCCTAGAAGTCCCCTAACTCTCCAACTTCCTACATCTGCTACCAACAGTATTACAAATACGAAGGTTATTCAATAATTAAAGAGACAAATTGATGTAGAAACAAAAGTGTGTATTTTTACAAAACGATACTTTTACTACTTCTCAACATAATCCCCACCAATATTAATACACTTGTCCCAACGATGAACTAGCTTTTTTATACCAGTTGCAAAGAAGTCTTTGTCTTGTTGTTTGAGCCACTTTCCCACAAATTCCTTGACCTCCTCGTTGTTGCTGGACTTTTTCCCTCTCAATGCCTCTTTGAGTGGACCAAACAAATGAAAATCCGAGGGAGCCAAATCTGGACTGTACGGAGGATGAGGTAGTATCTCCCAACCCATTTTTCGAATGGTTTCTTTGGTCAGCTGGGCGGTATGAGGGCGAGCATTGTCGTGTAGCAATTTCACGCCTTTTCTTTGAGATCCACGACGTTTTTCTCTCACTGCTGGCTTTACTTTGTTCATCAGCATATCTGAGTAGTAGGTACTGTTTATTGTACGCTGATCTTCCAAATAATCACAAAAGATGACACCTTGGGCATCCCAAAAGACGGTCAACATGACTTTTCCCGCTGATGCTTGCGTTCTGAATTTCTTTCGGACAGGTGAGCTAGTGTGCTTCCATTCCATGCTTTGTCTTTTCGACTCTGGTTCAAAATAGTGAACCCAAGTTTCATCACACGTTAAAATCTTGTTTAGGAAAGGGTCACCTTCCCTTTCATAGCGTTCTTTCAACTCTGAACACACTTTGAATCTTGTTTCCTTGTGTTGTTGTGTTAACTCTTTCGGGACCCACCTTGCACTTGTTTTTCTGTACTTCAGCTTGTTGCTGATAATGTTATGTACTGTGCCAACACTAACTAAAACTCTTTTTGCTATTATTTCAACTGTAACACGGCGGTCTTCACGAATAATGTTGTCAATGCAAGTTTCAAGCGAAGGAGTTGACACTTCAACTGGCCGGCCAGGACGCTCCTCGTCAGTCACTAAGGTTCGACCGTTTTTGAACTGTTCTACCCACTTATAAAAATTTCCGCGGTTCATACAAGTTGCACCATACTGTGAAATCATTCGAGAAAAGATTTTAGCCGGTTTTTCACCTTCAGAAAGCAAAAAACGGATCACTGAACGTTGTTCAACTAATGTGGACACTTCAAGCGGGCACGTCATTGTTGCAAGCAACTTTGAGGTTATAAACAAACCAATTTTTATCCGTCAGCTGTTTTCAGCTCATCCCAGTGATGCCAACCTTAAGTCATAAAAGTACAAAACTGATCCTATAAACTGTTTCATTTCTATGTCAATTTGTCTCTTTAATTATTGAATGTCCCTCGTATCTTTAATAATCGTCGTCATTATTCCAAGGGTCGGGAAAATGTATATAATGAAGACTGAAGCGTAGGTATTTTAATGTCCATGCAAAAGTTAACGTTTTACAAGCTACTTTTGGAAGTTGAAACGTAAACGTAAATATTGGCTGAAAAGAGAGGAGTTTTATTACAATACTACAAAACTGTAATGAACAACTTCTCTTCTTTTTAATTATAATTCTTCATCAAATTATTTTTCACCTAAGATTTGCAAATATATAATTGTATATACTTTTTCGTCACTATAATCCTAATCCTTATAAATGTAAGATGAAAAGAAATCAGATAATTTCATTTCTGACCACTCATTATTGTAACTTAAATATTTTGGTTTCTAACGGTCATTAATTTGTAAAGGTCAGATGAAATAATTGAAAATCTTACCAGCTGTTTTACAGCTTAACGCTTGCAATTTTAAAACCACAATAATTGATATTTAATATCGATTTAATTCATTAACAAATCACAGAGATTTTATTTTCAGTGTGCTTTCATTGCAGATTTTTTGCCATACAATAAAGTGTCTTATACAACGTGTATATATTGTTGGTGTACATTTTAAGTGTGCAATATTTCATTCTGTACAGTTTATTCTAGAAATGTCTCACATAACTGAAAACGTAATCGGTCCAACTTTGTAGACATTAAAAGTTTTGTGAAAATGACTTCATGTATATATTCGTACGGGTTATTTTTACGGGGAGACTGCCCGTAAGCAGTGTTCCGCACCCGAGTTTCAACCTAGGCTTCCTTCGAAGCCTACCCCCGACGCGGGTCCAGGGACTTTTATCTAAGCAGGCGCACCCCGTGGGCAGTCCCGTCTCCGCCTGGGATTTGACTCTCACTTTCTCCGCAAGATGTCGGGCCCAGTTAACTATATCCGAGATGTCTGGTTGGGAGAAAGTGGGATCTCATTAGGGCGGGAATTCATGTTACATACGAGAACTCAATTGGAAAACATTTTACAACGCGTGTTGGCATTCGTTTGAGCATTTCATTTTTGATTTACCTATGAGCTTACCTATGAGCTTATCTATGAGCTTACATATGAGCTTACATATGAGCTTGCCTGTTACAATTGACTGGGAGCGGTAGCTCTGTGCATCAACTGATGTCACTGCAGCGCCTCTGACCGGGAGGTCCTGGGTTCGAGGCCTCACGGCGGCAGGATTTTCGACACTAGCTTTTCAGCTAGGTCGAATTCAGTCGTTGTCTGGAGGAAAATTCTAGCGGCCCGCTGCTCTGATCGGTAGTTTTCCGTGGTTTCTCCGATCACCACCAGGCGAATGCAGGAGCAGTACCCTACAAAACGGGCCACGGACCGCACGCGATCTGTCCTTCCTCTTCCTGGACCTATTCTCTCCCCTTACACACACCCACACTAACATGCACTACACTACCACAGATTCCGGGAGACCGGTCGGGAGCTTAGAGCTTGTCCCGGCTGGGGCGGTGCCCCGCTGGTGGGAGAGTCCTGGGTGGGGGGAAACCCCAATAGCCGACGGTAGGTCGGCGCCGGATCTCGCCATCCAGCGAGGGAAGATCACTGCCATCTCTCCCGAGAAAAAACATGCACTACACTAACGGGACTAATGACCAAAGCAGTTGACGCGCCCGGAAACACGAAAAATCAATCAATCAACCTGTTACGATTGAGCGTTCAATTTTTTGATTTACCTATGAGAAACTTTTTTTTCAGCAGTTGTAAAAGTTAGTCTTTAGTGCGTTCAGCCACTGTTCCTTTTCTCTCCTCTCTTCGCGTCGCTCGACGCCACTACCTGCTCGGCGTCCCCCAAGGCTCATATTTCAGCGCGACATGTGTAAGGAAGTGGACACGCGTGCTTGCCGCGGCCGACCCCACGCAACGCCATGTTTAAAACATCCACGGGGACCTTGCGGCCGGCCGCCGCGCGCAGGGCCGCCACCTTCGCGGGATTTCCCGCCCCCCGCAGGGGAAAGCCGCTGTCACCGGCGATCCCCGAGCGCCGCCTTGAGATATGCCTCCAATTTCCTCACCCTCCGCCGGCGCCCGGTCCTTGGGCGGCTCGCGCCCCGGGAAGCCGCGACGAGGTAGTTATAATCCATAAAACGTGCGGGATATATTGGGCGGAGGGTCTGTCGCGGAGACCGGGGTGGCTAAGGGCTAAGGCGAAAGCCACGTGTGGTTCGAACCAACTTTGCTGGAAGGGAATATCACAGACATTCAAGAGCTTGTGAGGTCACTAGACGTGGAGAAAACTCTTTTTGCTAGACCCGCATACTTTTAAGAGGAAACGATAACCCATAGTTATATGAATTATATATATTGTTTTATAATATATTATTATATTATATTATATTATATTATATTATATTATATTATATTATATTAAATTATATTATATTATATTATATTATATCCATGAAACGTACGGGATATTTTGGGCGGAGGGTCTGTCGCGGAGGTCGCGAAGACTGGGGTGGCTAAGCGCTATGGCTAGGGCCACGTGTGGTTCGAACCAACTTTGCTGGAAGGGAATATCACACAGATTCAAGAGCTTCTGAGGTCACTAGACATGGAGAAAACTCTTTTTGCTAGACCCGCACAATTTTAAGAAGAAACGATAATCGTTATTTGTATTGTATTATATTGGATTATATTATATTATATATTTCTATCGTTTAAGTGCTTCATATTAAATTAACTCGAAAAATATCAATTTTGAATTATGAGAATTATTTTGTTTTTTCATATTTTTTCTTCCTAAAACTGGTATTCAATCTTTTATTGATAACATAATGCTTACTCCGTAATTCAACTACAATTAAGCGTGTGATTTTTGTACTCCAACTGCGAGCGTAATATTTAAACACTTTTGCTCCGAAAACAAGTGCTCCCTTATACTAAGGGACCCCTTTGACAGGTCTAGGAACAAATATATGTAATGCAGGGCGATGAGATTACAAGAGACTATTAAGAGATTACAAGGGGCCATCTCGTGGCGCAGAGCGAAGCTGCTCGCCTTTCACCAAGGAGATCCGGGTTCGATTCCCTTCGAATCTCATCTGAAATTTGTTCTAACAAAACGAGTGTGGCTGCTTCACAAGGGCTAGTCCAACCTGTGTGAAGCGTCCTAAACCCTACCCCTATCCCTATTCCTTTCCAATTCTGGCCGCTGGGTAGTGACGCAGGAGCGCGTAGCATGAGGCGCGTACGCGGAAATGCTACCTGGCGGTCCTCTTGACAACTGACTGCGACGAGACGTGACGAACATACTGTATTTAATGAATTGATTGATTGATTTTTTCGTGTTTCCGTGCGCGTCAACTACTGTGGTCATTAGTCCCTTTAGTGTAGTGCATGTTTTTTCGGGAGATGGTGGTGATCTTCCCCCGCTGGATGGCGAGATCCGGCGCCGACCTACCGTCGGCTAGTGGGGTTTCCCCCTAGCCAAGACTCTCCCACCAGCGGGGCACCGCCCCAGCTGGGACAAGCTCTAAGCTCCCGACCGGTCTCCCGGAATATGTGGTAGTTTAGTGCATGTTAGTGTGTGTGTGTAAGAGGAGAGGATAGGACAAGGAAGAGGAAGGACAGATCGCGCGCGGTCCGTGGCCCGTTTTGGTAAGGTACTGCTCCGGCATTCGCCTGGTGTTGATCGGAGAAACCACGGAAAACTACCGATCTGAGCAGCTGGTCGCTAGAATCCTCCTCCAGACAGCGACTGAATTCGACCAAGCTGAAAAGCTAGTGTCGGAAATCCTGTTCCGTGGGGAGTGTAACCTAGGACCTCCCGGTGAGAGACGCTGCAGTGACATCAGTTGATGCACTGAGCTACCGCTCCCGGTGTATTTAATGAAGGATTACTCCGAAAAGCGCAAAGCGCTCAATGCCGCCCACCCAAGGGGTTTGGAAACGCGTTGCGTCAAAGTATGACGCAATAATTTTTTTTAAAGAGAGATAGTGAAGGATCCATTTCAAATGATCTAATTGTAAACGAACGCACTGACAAAATTAATGCGTGGACGTAACAAGTAGTGTTGTGGCCCAAAGTGGCCAATCAGTAGGTGTTAAAGCGGCCCCTTTTTTATAGTAATACCTCTTTATATCTTTGTCGAGCGGCGACAATACTGCAACTCGTAAACGAAATGTAGGAGATGAATATAATTCTATAAAATGAAGAAATATTTCAAAACACATTTAAGATTGTTTATTATAAAACGTTTTGCAAAATAATGAAGACGCTTTACACAACCGTATTTTGACTATTGTTTATTCAAATACATGAAATTTTGAATATTAATGTGCCAATTTCTTTCAATTTTGGTAGAAAAACCGTAGTGAATTTGACAAGCTTAGATAACTAGTTAATCTATCGAACAAGTAATATTTTTGTGTTAAAAAAATTCAATGTCTATTGCTAGGACTAAAATAACATACTCTACCATCATATGGACTTTTTACTGTATATTGTAAATATTACTCTGGGGACACCTGCATCCATCTAAAATTTTTGTATTGGTACTTTTTCTGTAAGAGGTTTTCTTAGTGCATCCTTCAAGAACTCCTCTGCAGTGAATGAATACTTAGGGTTTTAGAGCGTGTCAACAACTTCGCTCGTTTGTGCCGTGAATGTAATGCATTTTATGGCGAGAGATGTCAGAGTCTGTCTTTCACTTGAACGCGTGGTTCGACTCTGGTGCATATGCTGACTTGCGGGCTTTCTTCTCGAGATATTTTCCCTAGTCGGTACTGATTGGGGAACTAACGTAAAACTACAGTGCAGTCCCTTGAATTTTTTTCTACGTTGCATTTGAATTCTATCTAGCTATACAGTCGAAAATCCATCACCGTCATGACTCGACCGGGAGAGGTGGCTTAGGGCATCAACTGATGTCACTGCAGTTCCTCTGACCGGAATTTCCTAGGTTCGAGTACCAACGGAGGTAGGATTTTCAACACTGGCTGGTCAGCCAGGTCGAATTCATACGCGGTCTGGAGGAGAGTTCTAGCGGCCGGCTGCTCTGACCGGTAGTTTTCCGTGGTTTCTCCGATCAACATCAGGTGAATGCCGGAGCAGTACCCTAACAAACGGACCACGGACCGCGCGCGATCTTTCCTTCCTCTTCCTTGTCCTCTCCTCTTACACTCACTCTTACACTAACATGCATCATACTACCACTTATGCCGAGAGACCTGTCGGGAGCGTAGGGCTAGACCTGGCTGGGCCGGTGCCTCGATGGTGGGAGATACCTGCTTGCCAAAAACCCCGCTAGTCGACGGTAGGTCGGCGCCGGATCTCGCCTTACAGCAAGAGAGGACTACCGCCACTTCTCAAACAAAACAAGCACTACACTTATGGGACCAATAATCATAGTAGTTGATGCGCCCGGAACCACTATCAATCAATCAATCAAATCAATAAAAAAAAGACTCGAACCCTGGGGCCATTGGCTCACATTAGCTGCTGCGTCAACAATTTTTTCACTGAGTCAATTTAGTCGCTACCGTCTTCATAATCTCCTGAAATGGTTGTTATTGTTCGTATTACGGTCATCTTCAACTTTAAATCAGAATTATGAAGATAGTGTAAGATATGTGGGATAGCCTGATTTAATGTTATAAACATGAGTACTTTACCTTTCAAATTTTGTTTTTATTTATCCACAAGCCTCAAGAGCAGTGCAAACTATATCTTTATTAAATAGAAAAAAGTGTACGATTTCGTTTATCCTATTATGATTTTTATTTATTAAGTTAATTGACGAGTAAGTGTCAGTTAAATAATAAAAAAATCTTGTTTTACTCAAATTTCAACAAATAAATAACCCCACAATCGGCCTACAAATCCGTCGATATAACAGGTACAAAAATTAAATGAAACATTCCTAACTAATTAGGACAAATTGAAAATTGAAAAAAAATCCCTCCAGGAATATTTTAGGTGGTCTGGGTCAGTGACTCTACTTTATATCTGCCCTGTAGACGAAATCAACTTTGTTACGGTAGTTACATCAGTAAAACAGGAAGAGCCACACTCAGAATTAGTCGAAAAAAATCCGCCCGCCCGGCAGATGTGTGACGGCCGATCTTGACCGATTACAAATGAAGCCCGTCGGCAGCGCTGGCATCGATTGGTCGCAGGTGAGCTCTTGCAGCGGCCGCCGGTGGCGCATGCATATGGAGCAGGCTTAAAGAAAATATAAATTCATGCATGGGATCGCGACGCCGCGCACGAGGCCGGCGACTGTGCGACGGTCGCACGCAACCGGTTGCAAACGCCATTCGTTTTATGCAACGCACAGTGGTCCGGAAAACACGCAAATAACGGGCGGAAAACAAAATGCAGACGATAATTTTAATCAAAAAGAAATGTTTAAAGTGGGTTATATACTTCACTGTAGTGCCAATAAAATAAGTTAGTAAAACCGAGAACATTAATTTCTAGTAATTAGTAAGAAAGTAAAGATTAATTACAGATTGATTGAATGTTAGTGATTCCGGGCGCATCAACTACTATTTTCATTAATCCCGTAAGCGTAGTGCGTGTTTTTCTAGGGAGGTGGCGGTAGTCTTCCTCCGCTGGATGGCCAGATCCGGTACCGAACTATCGTCGGCCGTCGGCGGGGTTTTCCTCAACCAGGTATCTCCCACCAGGGGGCACTGGCCTAGCAGGGACCAGTTGTAAGTTCCCGATAAGTCACCTGGTGTGTGTGTTATTATAGTGCATGTTAGTGTAAGTGTGTGTGTGTAAGGGGTGGGAATACAACAAGGATAAGGAAGGAAAGATCGCGCGAAGTCTGTGGCCCGTTTGTTAGGGTACTGCTCCGGCATTCGCCTGCTATTAATCGGAGAAACCACGGAAAACTATCGATCAGAGCAAACCGGCCGCTAGAATTCTCCTCCAGACAGCGACTGAATTCGACCTATATTAATTATTAATAGCTTTACGTTTGTATTGGGCAAAATGTCAAAACAGTGATTGTGGCACTGTTTTTAATTTTCTCTCGAGGTGATATTTGAAAAAGGTTTAATTACGTTATGAACTGCTTCCTTCGTGAATTTATTTTCCATAGAGATATTATCATTCAATTTACAGCATTGTTCCACACATGTAATTTATCTCACACAAACGCATTAGTAAACATTGCATTATTTTATCAATAAGTTTTCCATTTTCAGACAAATAACAGTACCTTACCAATTCCCGTATTTTTGACCCAGTGCTCTAAGTTGCCATGCGCCTCTTGTTCTGAGATTCATCAAGCTGAAATGTGTTTACATTTTGGTAGCTATTCTATTCCGTTTCTTCAAAATGAACCGTGCATTTCACCCAATGACAAGCACATAGATTTAATACGTCTTTTAATTCCAGCATTTTCTTTCTATTTTAAAAAATTCGCTGAAATATATTCCATTATGTAAGAATAATTAGACGAAAACGTATTCTAATTTTTATCGCAATTTGCATACTAACGTTTTAACTACATATAATTTAATCTGCTATCACAAACATAAAGATAAAACCAGGATGTTTACACAGTTACTGTATTTAATTATCTCCGGAATTGCTTAACTAATGATATCTTAATGCGACTTGCTATGTATGAATTATTTTAAAATAATAAAATTAACTCTAGTATTTAAATTACATTTCATTCGTGTTATTTTATTATGGAATATCAGCGTACTCTACGAGGTTTCCAATTCTCACATTTTATGTAGGGGGACATTTCTTTGCAGTTTAATAAAAATATGAAAATAAAGTTTATTCTGTATGCGATATACTTTACGTTAGAAGATCTATACGGACAATGTTCTTTTAGTATGCACGAATGCTTCCTTGTCCAAATTTTCAACACTAGTTTTATAGCTGGGTCGAATTTGAAAGAGCCTTTTTACAAATATGGAGAAGATTACCAGAGGCAAGCTGCTCCGAACGGTGATTTTTCGTAGTTACCTCGATTAATGAAAGACGAATGTCGAAGCGGTACCCGAACAACTGTGCCACGGACCGCGCGCGACTTTTCCTTCCTGTTTCTTGTCCTTTATTTCTGCTCGTGCACACAAATATACTTTCATGCACTACGCTACAACACATGCTGAGATTATCAAGCTGGTCCAGGTTGCGACGGTGTCCTGTTGGACATACCCGGAGAGGGAAAACCCTTTGAGCCGAAATGTCGGTCGGCGCTCGAACTCACGATCCAGTGGACGGGTCGGTATCTCAGTACCTCCCGCTGCACACGCGCTTGACTCGCAAGTCGAATAATCAACCTAGTTGACTCCACCCGGAAACGCAAAATACTCACCATATGGTTCCAGATGACTCCAAGAAGTTTTTCTGACCGGAATTCGTTATGTTCTAGGCAAGTTACCTTATCGGTTATCACACTCGGCCGTTCTATTTACTTTTAAATGTATTGTGGAATTACTTCATTCAATTTATGTTGATATAAACTACCACATACTTGCAGGAAGGAGACTATAACAGGGAAATAATTATTTATAATCTTGTAACACAGAGTATTGTATTAAAAATAATTCGTTCCTAAATATTGGAATTATGATATCACTTACGATATTTTAACAATCTTTCAGAAAATGTTATCTTTAAATATAATTATTTGTGCATTACATTTTAATTACAATTTATTTTTCATGAATATCTTTTAAGAAATATTGTCAGAAAATAACGTTTGATATGCCTTGAATTTTGTTCCCAATGTTGTAGGGCTTTAAAACGCAAGATTCATGTCTTCGTACGCCTTTAAGAGCGAAATATCACTCGTTACAGAAACAATCAGCAGGTTTTGAAATTTCGAAAGGAAGTTCGTAATCTTACAACAGCTAATCTCGCTGTAATTGAGCTCTTAATACTCTTTAACAATGCACGTGTCGCCTCATTGCACTGGAACACGCCAGCTTTTGTCACGTTATTACATGAAGCAAGAACTCGTAAAACGCCCAAGATGGTGCAGAGAAAAAATACGTATTAGTTTTACGAAAATATAATAGCGGTGGCAGTTATTGTTGCATTGAAAAAATCGACAGATTGTTTTTCACTCCTTTTACTTCAAGCATCTGCTTGAATGTCCGGATTGTTTTATTCGTTCTCACACAACAAGTAGTGTTTCTTCTTTATTGTGCACTGGCTGTTATCGTGAGTTTAAGATACTGGAAAGATGTAGTTAATGTAATGTGGGTGGTGGTAGAATTCTTGTAAATTTTGACAAGTACTGGGGTATTTTTGCAGATATCATTTTATTTTAGCTGATATATTTCTTTAAGAAACTGAGCTCGAACACAACAAAAATACATAAGTTGGATAAAAAGTAATGAGATTATTGCTGTAAATTAAAGCCGGTGAATCTGTCGTGACAAAAGGAAGAACTATTACACAAATATGTGCAGCGAGCGAAAACAGTATTCTGCCAGTCTGCTGCAGAGTGTAAATCGTTGAACTTCATAGCGATAGTGCAAGCACCCTACCGTCATGTTTACACAGGTAGACATGTTGGTTCGTTGCTCAAAATTCAGGTGGTACGAGGTTGGAGGAAACAAAAATGTTTTCAGGGTCTGCGTGAAGCATGTGGTGATGCAGCGTTGCCATACTCCACAGTCGGACGAATGGTGAAATAGTTCAGCTTGGGCAGAAATGATGTGAAGAATAATCTGCTTACAGTACGACCCCACGTGGAGAACTCTGCGCCGTTGGCAATGGGAGATTCTTGAATATCCTTCTTACTTACCCGATACGAGTCCCTGTGATTTTCATCTCTTCATTAAAATGGAAAGAACTACTGCTAAGAACCCGATTCAATACCAGATAAGAAATTATTCGTGCTATAGGGCCGTCAATATGAGAACACAACAGAAACACGCGCAGATGGTGTACGACCCCTTCCTAACATTGGGCAATAGGTCATTAATAACGAAGTCGATTATATTAAAGATGTGTAAATATAAATATCTTTGTCAATAAGTTCATTTCAGAGAAAAAAATTTTTCTCATTACTTTTTATCCAACCCTTGTATTATCACTTTCCAATAGAATGATTGTACTATCTGTTGAACATTATTGTTATTTATGTATTTAAATGTTTAAAGTAATATTTTACAAAATTGTAGCCTAACCTTTAAGATATATCATTTGGGATTCAAACAAATGACTATTAAAGAGTGGTAGATGCACATAATAGCAATAGATTCACTATTAATATAGAATTTCTTTGGCGAACGTTCATTGAAACCTGTTCTCGTGCTCTTAACTAAAGTGAGTAAAACTTGTTAAGTAGCAGTTGACTTAACCTTTCTGCCACTGAAGTAGTAGAGAAACTAGATAAAAAATTGCCAGCACTTTTATCAGAAGAATTGTTGTCAGATTCAGAAAAAATTCTCTTTCCGTCGAACAAAGTGTATTTCACTCCGATTTTCTTTTGATATAATTCTATTAGCAGACATTTTTTCGTCTATCGCAGGCTAGCAAATGCATGGCAGAATGACTCCAGTGCATAAAGTGCGTCTCTCCGAGTTTTTAAAGAGAAAGTTCTCTCGAAATTTGTGGCTTCCGATAGAGAAATAGTGAACTCAGTATTTTTTTCATATGAAAAGAAAATGTAATTTTCACTGAATGCGAGGTAAATTATTAGGATTATCCGAAAATATGAAATTCTAGAAAATGAAATTTAATATACATCAACTTAACAGCTTCCGTGGCAAGTGTTCAACGCACAGGAAAATTGCTTCAACAGATATTCTTCAACATTAATTTTTGAGAATTCTGTTTTTGCTTAGAAATCACTTTAAATGTTATCACCATGCATTTTATGGTAGACTGTCTACTTCTGAAAACAACATAAAAAGGTTTGCTTGCAATTCAGCGAATCTCGTATCATGGAAAATTTCCATGCACCTAAAGAAATATTTTAAAAATCGTTCATTAAAATATATTGTATTTATCATTTAATTTACTAGCTTTAAATTCGCTTTCATGCATTTAACTTTTCTTATATGAATATAAGAAATCCAGCATCATCTTCTCTGCGTTTCAAACAACTGGAATACTTGCAAAAATGTATGTATTACTTAAATGAAGCTTTGTTTGTAGATTTCTTTGTAATTAATTTACTCACAGCGACTGCAAATATTTACAGAATTTAAGGAAACAAAGTATTATAGCTAATGAAGTTACTATAGTATCTTAAAAATATATTAATAATAATTAATATACAGCATTATTAGCAATTTAATGAATTATGAATCATTTAGTAAAATACAAAATTGACATGTTCACCAGTTTTATTGGAGAAATAGAAACTTCCCACTGAATACCCACAATTGTGAAAATGTTCGTATATAACTTCAAAGGAAAAAAACTTGCGTGAAGTGACGGCAGAGAATGGCGGTGCAGAGAGTGTCGGGACAGCGAGAGTCTGGACAGCGAGAGTCTGGACAGCGAGTGTCTGGACAGCGAGTGTCTGGACAGCGAGTGTCTGGACAGCGAGTGTCTGGACAGCGAGTGTCTGGACAGCGAGTGTCTGGACAGCGAGTGTCGGGACAGCGAGTGTCGGGACAGCGAGTGTCGGGACCGCGTTGTGTCGGGACAGGGAATGGCAAGACAGCGAGTGGCGTGACAGAGCTGCGGGAAGGACCAGGGCGATTCAAGTAGTGCTCCAATTCAGGGCGGGGCAGGACGAAGGGGCAAGGGTTCGGCACTGCGAGCCTTGGCTCAGCCGGGGAGCAGCGGGAGCGGGCGGGGCGGGCCCCACCGAGGGTGCGACGAGGCGGAGCGGGGCGTGGCGCGCGGTGGGGACCCAGGCGGAATCTGCACGCGGGTTAGCGCGTTTGCGGGTTAACCGCGGCGCCATCGATCCACGCCGCGGCGGCGGCGCCACACACGTGTCGTTGGCGCGTGCCGCACCGCAACATCCTCTTGAAGGGGCCTCGAGCGGGGGGAGGGGGGCGGCGCCGCATCAGCTGCAAGAAACAGCGGAGGGAAGGGGAAGGAACGTGTGGGATAGGAGAGCGAACATATAATAATATAATAATAATAGTAATAATAATAGTAATAATAATAATAATAATAATAATAATAATAATAATAATAATAATAATAATAATAATAATAAAAATAATAATAGTTTTAGACCATGTAGGATCAATCTTACGAGGATACAAGGAATTCAGACGTTTGTATTTTATACATCTATTTTCAGCTTTACATTTCGCACATTTAGCATAAATGCTAAATGCCAAAAGACAGACAATAGTAGCGTCAATCGTTGATTCTATATTACGTAACTAGTTGAATGAACTTGTAACTTGACCGTAAACTACTTGAAACGAACATTAAATTGTCATCAATAGGAAGAAATTGAACAATCTAATAGTAATAATAGTAATAATAATACCAACAACAACAAATATGTCTTTATTTCTGGCGAGGATCAGGCCGTAAGGCTTGCTCTTCCGCCAAACAACTTAAATATTTACATTCACATAATTACATTTCAGACGCTCGGGCCAAAATAATGATAACTGACATAATAGTTGTTACTTACGAACGTGCAGCGATCGTATTAGCTAACGGAAATGTGCTACACTTAACTAATGAAGCGGGAAGTGTGAATGTATTTTCATTGTCAATTTACTGTATTCTAAATCTAACATGGTATAAAGAGAGCCCATGTTTTTTATTTACAAGAAGTGCATGGTAAGTCAATAATTTTACATTCGTAAATTGTCACAAATTCTCCTATACCGGTATGCCTCAATTGTAAACAAATCTCAAGGAAAAAGACCGCATATTTTACATTTATATCTGGGATGCAAGGCTAGGGACCATCCCGGGATACGCCTTAAGCGATGGAGTTAACCCAGGAAGACCTCAATCAGAATGGCGACTTAGGGCCGTAACACTAGTGAAATCCACAATGGGAAGAAAATAGAAAGATTAAAGGAAAAGTGTAAAGGCGTTTAAAAGGGCGTAAAAAGTGAAATGTAATGAGATGCGGAGATTGCGAGCGATAAGAAGAGTGAAATGACAAAGATTACAGGAAGAAGCCACGGAAGAAAATCAAGAAGGGCGGCGAGATCTCACTAGTAATTAACCGGAATTGCAGGATTGCAGATAATAAGGAAATTGTGGAGCCGGGCGAGATAAGTTGGTATTGGAAGAGTTGTTTGCAGATTGAGTATCAGAGACACGGATGTAAGACCGAAAAATATTTAAAAAGGAACATAAAGCTCCCAAATTGAACAAAATGTTGAAGAAATCATTAAACGCTTTTAGATGGGAGTGTGTAAGCACATCGTCTGTGTTCGAAGGATGACAAGAAACAGGAAAGGTATTAGAAGTAACTGAAAATTACTAAAGATTAAAATGCGTAATGAGGGATGTTGAACAAAGTAGAAAATGGCAGGTAGAAAATGGGAGTCGACCAAATTGGGAAAGTCGTGAAAGGGAGGTGGGAACGGGAAGTGAAGAATGCATGGTGTGGAGCGGGAAGTGGGAGAACTGCAGTCAGAAACGGAAGTTGAGGAGTTGGAGGTGGGAAAAACGTGAATAAGAATGGAAGATGGGAGAGGGTTCATGACGGAAGGAAGAGGAAATGAAATCGGAAACGGTAGGTGGGGAATGAAACATAGGTAGAAACTGAATATGGGAAGCAAGAGAAATTTGGGAAGAAGCAGTGAGTGGGAGGCGAGTTGAAATGAAGGTTGAGGGAGGGGAAACACCGAATGTAGGTGGTGTGGGAGATAACGCGACTTCTATTTTAATTTAATTGGTTGTTTGATTAGTGGTTACGGGCGTGTAAACTGCTAAAATCATTAGTTCCGTAAGTGTAGTGCATGATTACCTCGGAAGGTGGCGATGATCTTCCCCACTGGATGCAGGGATCCGGCGCCGACCTAGCGACGAATAGCAGGGTTTTCGTCATCCAGATATCTCCCACCAGTGGGACACCACCCCTACCGGGACAAGCTCTCAACTCTCGCCCGGTCTCCCGGCATGTTTAGTAGTGTAGTCTATGTGTAAGTGTGCGTGAGTAAGGGGTAAGGCTAAGGCAAGAATGGGGAAGGAAAGATCGCGCGCTGTCCGTGGCCCGTTTGTTAAGGTACTTTTCCGGCATTTACCTTTGATTGACTAGAGGAACCGACCAGAGCAGCCGGGCGCTAAAATTCTTCTCCAGATAGCGACTGAACTAGACCTAGCTACGAAGCTAATGTCGGAATTCCTCCCACCGTCGGGACTCGAACCTGGGTGGCTGCTTCCGGTCAGAGGCAGTGCAGTGCTATCAGTTGATGCCCTGGGCCACGTCTTCCGGTTAGACGCTACGCGGAGCATTGGCACGTCAGCGGGAGAGCGACTCGCTACAGCAACGACCAATCGCAGAGGAGGGAAAGCGACTCTGGAACTTCGCAGCGGAAGCGATTGTATGTGCAGCGGGCGCTAGAGAGCGCTGGGATGGAACCGGGAAATGGAGGGCGGCGCACACACTTGCGAGGGCGAGTGGCGAGCGGCGAACGCGTCGCGGCGCCCGTGTAGGCGGTCAGCGCAGAGAGCGTCCGTCATGAAGATGAGGTTGCGGTGGCGGCGCGGAGGTGGGCGGGGGGGGGGGGAAGGTTGTCGCGGTCGGATGCAAATGAAAGGGGCGCCAGAGGAGCAGAAATGCGCCCCAAAGCAAGCAGCACACAGGGTGGCAGCCACCCAGGGATAAGCGGTCCACACACGGCCGCGACACGTCTCTGGCATTCCGCAAGGCCGTATTTGGCGGCGACCAATTGTACACAGTGCGGTCAATACACGCTCGAAAGGAATGGTCGGAAATGAAAGGTAGGGTCGCGAACTTGATCGGAAGTAGGTTTTTGAACTGCGAAAAAACTTCACAAGGTCAATAGATCCGTAAATGTATTGCAATATATCCCGGGGGAGGAAGCAATGTTCATTCCCTGCTTAAGGGGGAAGATACAGCTTACAGCCGTTAAATTTTTATTATTTTTCCACTTTTTTCTTCATTAAAATAATACTCCACAGCAGTGAAAATGAACTGACACACCGAAATATCTTTCTTCTGCAAGGAAAAATTTGCTTTTAACTGAAAAAAATTGAGTTTTATTTTCGAAAAATCAAAATTCAACCAGTTTTGCATGCACTGACTTAGTGTATCCCTGATAACTCAAATAATTTTCAAGACTTTTACAAATTTATTCTTTTAAGTTGTTAGTAATACTTGCAGGTACAAAACCACTCTCCTTCATTTAGATCTGTAGATAAACAATATTTTTAATTCGAACCCAAAACTAATATATTGATTATTAATAGTTTTTTCAGTTTTGCTACCTTTTATCACAAAAACTATTGATCTAAAGTGTATGATTTAGTGTGGTTTTCTAGATAATACTTGGTTAAATGCATCCTAAAAATGTCATAGCTTTAAAAGATTAGTTTTTGTGTTATAACGGAAACGGATCTTAAAAACCGTAATTCCGAAAAACAAGGGACAGAGATAGATTCATGAGTTTAGCTTACCTTACTACTTTAATAGATGCATGATGCAGCAACATACCTTTTAAATCATAGCTCGAAAATTATTACAGATATCAAAATATATTTTCACCAAAACATTCCTAAATAACTAATGCATAGGAAAAAAAGTCGAAAAAATATCGTATTTTTAAGGTTTTAAGGTGGATCTTCTCCCTTAAAAGTGAAATATGGCACGGGCTTAGCCATTTTATATCTCGGTTTTCCCTCCCTGGTATGACCTAAGCGGGACACCACCCCTACCGGGACAATCTCTGAGCTTTCAGCTACTGACTTGTTATGTGTTGTAGTGTATTGCAAGTGTGTCGTATGTGTACGGAGAGAGAAGAACAAGAACGAGAGAAAACATTATACGCGTCTGTGGCCATTTGTTAGGTTTCTACTCCTCGCCCGATATTGTTTATAAAATCAACGTAAAGCAACCAATGTGAACAGGTGGGTCAATAGATTTCTCCTCCGGAAGCCAATTCTGCCTCAGTTCCGCCAGATGTGTAGATATCAAAATTCTGCGACTAATTTTTTTTCATTTACCTCTCACATTAATATTTCTTTGAAGTGTATTACATTCCTTTTATAAATCATAATTGTATTATGTGTTCATAATCCGATATGAAGCTCGTAGGTTTCTCTTAGACCAAGGTCAGTCAAACGCACCCCATTTCGCTTACATTTCTCGCCCTTGCACCGCAACAGCGTCACCTCTTGAGTTTCATTCACTTTTCCATTTGTGCTGCTATCTCCTTCCGTGACGAAACCCTCCAGAGACAACGAGCGCACAAAAGTACAAATTATTAATAAGGCAAAGAGCAAATATTGCAGAAAAGTCTCAAACTTCATTAATCTGACTCTTTAAACTTGAATTTAAATGTGGCTTCCTTCATTAACGTAGACTTAATTGCCTTTCCAAAAAATAATTACATCTCCCTTTAAAACTACCTACGCCGCGTGCAGTCCATTAAAGCGTGATGAGAGAAACGTTATTTAAACATAATTAAGTGTATTACGTCTGATTTACGTTTGCGAGGCCACCACAGCGAGGGTGGAGGGATAGGGGTGGTGTTGCGGGGGTGGCGGCGGTGGCGGTGGCGGCGGCGGCGGGGGCGGCGGCGGCGGGGACGGCGGGGGCGGCGGGGGCGGCGGGGGCGGGGGCGGCGGGGGCGGCGGCAGCGGGGGCGGCGGCGGGGGTGACGGCGGCGGGGGCGGGGAGGTTACAGCGGCAGGGACGAGGTGGGGCGACGGCGGGGCGGGGGCGGGGCGGGGGTTGGCGGGGGCGGGGCGGGGCGGGGCGGCGGAGGCGGGGGCGCGGGCGCGGAGTGGGCGGCGGCGGAGGTGGTGGGGACGGTGGAGACAGTGGTGGTGCCAGCAGGGAGGGCCGGAGTAGTAGTGGTGGTGTTAGTGGCGGCGGCAGCGATGATACGAGATTCAAGAGGTTAGATCGAAGAAATGTATACAAGCCTACCACTCCACAAATATTACATTCACTTCATCAACTGTTGTAAATAGAACACAATACACATGTATTCTTTGAACGTTCTTCACATACATTTCTTCAGAGTAACGAAGTTACTCCGAAAAACAGTTATTTGAAATAAAATAAAATTAAAATTTAGAAAATATCACGGAAGTTTGTTCAATGTTTTTATGAATTTCATTGATCACAGAAGAATCTTCTGTATCAAACTTTAATCAAGGGGAATAAAAACTGCGTTTCATTATCCAGATGTCGGGCAAAGAACAATCAGCGTAGGATCTGTGGAATATATGAAAACTGGACCCAAACCAGGCCGAGTTTAAATCTTTTACCTAGAAGTTATCAATAATATTAAAGACACATTTATAAATGCGTATATGCTTACTGGGTAATATAAATATACTCAATTATGTTTATTAGTGACCTATTTTGAAGTTGAATATTATGTTGCATATCGTACATACTTGTGATTATAAATCAACATTGAATCGTTCGTTCCAAGGAAAGTTTAATTTACTTTGACTACTATTGTTAATTATTTGTTCAGAAGCCTTTATTCCATAGAAGCAAGAGAATCATTGCTTCCCTTATCATTTCCAAGGATATCTTACATTTTAATACCACTTGACCTGTAATTTAGAATAATTTACTCATAATCCAAGTGAAAACATTTTAAATTGGGCGCGTCCAATCTAATCTTTACAAAATAAGCACATAATCATTATTGTCACCAGTAGATATGGTAGAGTTCGCCTGTAAAGCTCTTTGGAAGCTCTGAGCTGGCTGCATCCAGCGTGCGTGCAGTGGTGTGTGGTGGGTGCGTGCAGGCTCATTCAGTCGAGCTCGCCTTTGGAAGCAATCGGCCAGTTGCATACAGCGTGACTCACTGCGCGAGTGTGCTTATCAGTTCAGTGTTTAAATTATCCATTTGTCGTCTTATCCATGCGGATAATGAAAAATCTACCATTTGAAATGTGATTGCTTCCCTAGAAAAAAATTTCACCCCACGCCACTGCATTTGTTACAAAAGTACGCCCAATAAATGATCTTATCCTACTTTCGCCTTAGCACGAATGAAACCACTTGCTATCTTGAGAAATGCGCACGATATGTTTTATCTTTTAGTATACTCAGTTGCAACTTTCAAGTCAAGTGTTTGTGTATATTTTTTAAAACACGTGTGGGGAGCATAATTGTAAGTCTCACTTCACATTTGACTACTGTGACTACAAGCAAATTCTCCGTGAAACAGCTTCCAGAGTTCAACTTAAATGTTTTCCTTGCCTTCTATCAGGTGTCCCACTTAAAATCGGCCCAGTTGAAGTCTGTTCTTAGATTTTAGGCGAACAGCGAATTCTAGTGGCTGGACTAGGAATCGTTTGGTCTCCTATGATACGTAGCAGTTTGCGTACAGACAGTTCTGGGCTTCGTTTTTCGGCTTTCATTTGTACCTAATATCTAATAATGCCATATTCTGTTCAAGAAAGAGTGTTTATTATTCCAGCATATTTTTTTAATTTTTCTTTGATTTGTGAATAAAGTTAACCTTTTGTAGAAGTGATTGTATTGCAACTGTTCGCAGAAGTACTCTTTATTTGTGCTCGTAAAGGACATCGAGTTCTCTGTCCTTCCGCCACGAAGCGCTGCTGTTCATCTCTCATAAAGAAGCGTATTCCATCGGGAACTCACCGGCCGGATTTAAGCGGTACTCAGTAGGATAATTTGAAGCAGTTTGACCATGCTCGTGTCTTGAAACATGAGTATAGCTTCATCAGATATAAAGTAGAAAATGATGTCAGTTTTGTTTCAGCAGGCTGTACTCAATCTAATTTTTTCATCAACTGAAAAGTACATGTACTACCATTATCGCTTGCCTCTTTGCTGTAAGATCTTGGTAGTAAAACGTTGAACCACACACACAGATTCTATAAAACTAAAGCAGTACTAACATGTTTCAAATTAATACTGCTCTAGGTTTTAAATATCGTGCGTCCTTACATTTAACTTTACATTGAAATTAATACCATGTACGAAACTAGTTCATTAAATTAGACTTGGAAGTCCTCTCAAATTCAAGAGACTCTGTAATTGAAAAACATGTTTCTGGTTCTAGCAAAGTTTGTATTTTTAGCAAGCTGTAGACAAATTAATTTTTTTCGATACTTTTAGAAAATTAATTTGAGAAAAATAATTATTATAAAAATGAAATATTTTTAAAAAGTGCTCTGAGAATGTTAAGGAAAATTCAGTTACCTTTTTCTGTAGTCAATGACAGTATATTTATTTTTAGTTTTACAAAATTGTATTAAAATTAGACAACTGGTACGATCGCGCATATAGTTATGAAATTCATTAAATAATTCTCCTAAATCACATTAAATAATTCTCCTAATTCACGTGATCTACAATGAATTCAATGTACATAAAATTGAAAAAAAATACATTACCTTCATCCCCGTTATGAAATAAATGGAATTTGGTCTTACATATATTAGCAGGCAAACATATTAACTGTCTCCTAAAATTTGCTCTACAATTCTGTTACAATTTGAATTCTGTGCAATTTTTACCTTTCGTAGTTTCACTACCGCTTGAATAATATTTCACGATGTTCTCCAGCCTGCCTATCATGAAATGTAATAGTAAGCGTATGCCTAAGTTTTGGTGAAGAGCTCCTAATACTCATCTGAAAATTACTCAGGGGCGTCGGTTGCTATTGGTGTATACCACACTTCGTGTAACCAAAACAATGTGTTTTATGTAATAATGTTAGGATTAAAAGTAACCTCAGCGAGTGTTAAAAACATTAGTATTTAGTCGATTTTTATTCACAATTATTTTAGGAAAACAAAAACAATACATTAGAGAGACCATTTGTATTTTGGGGCAAATCAGAATAAAACGGAAAATTTGGTGAAATTTTAAAATCTCGTAGCTCTGGTACTATTTACTTGAGAAAAGTAATTTTTAAAGCAAATTGATACAGAATTTTGTGATCTTTAAAATAGTACTTAACTAATTTTACGCCAAGATGAACCATGAAAACGAAATTATGCAAAACCCAAAAATATGCTCCAATTTTTTTTGTTTTGTTTTGTTTTTTCGCCTACTAAAACCTTTCCCGAAGTATTTGGAGGTGGAAAACAGTTTTCTAATTATAATATAAGCCAAATAAAAAAATAAAATCTTCAACCTCACCTTTCGAAAGGCAAAATGACTTATCGACTATTAGCACGTCGAGATTGACTGACGACACCATTAGCACACAATGCAACAATTTTTATTAGGATAGTACTTTGCATCAGATACACAGGCTATTAATACGCTTCCCCTAATGCACTCCCAGGGATACACAGTTCTTGATATATGAATACGTTTCATTTCGTGCTTCCCTCAGTATTTGGCGTTTCACACAGGATATTTCATCGGGTACCCCTGGATGAGTCTGGCTAGTCCCTCAGCTAGCTCTCCCTCACCTCAATCTCGGACGCGAATCCTCCGGCAACAACCTTGGCTCGCGCGCCCGTAAAGTCCAACGACCGGCCCTTCTCGCTACGTCTCACCCCCGCCCCGGGCCCCTTCTGCCTCACATGCTCCCTCATCACCCGCCCGCCCTCCCGTCCTTCCTCACCACACACGCAACGTAAAGTCTCTGCGTCAACTGATCTCACTGCAGCGGCTCTGACCGGGAGGTCCTAGGTTCGAGTCCCGACGGCGGCAGGATTTTCGACACTATCTTTTCAGCTAGGTCGAATTCAGTCGCTGTCTGGAGGACAATTCTAGCGGCCGGCTGCTCTGATCGGTAGTTTTCCGTCGTTTCTTCGATCAACACCAGGCGAATGCCGGAGCAGTACCGTACCAAACGGGTCACGGACCGCGTGCGATCTTTCCGATGTCCCTGTTCCTGTCATGTTCCTACGAGTTTGTTCTATCCTCGCCCTTTACACTCACACACACACACACACACACACATACACACACACACACACACACGCGCGCACTTTCATTAACATGCAATAGCCTACAACACACGCCGGAAGACCGACCGAGGATTATAACTTTTCCTGGCTGGATCTGTGCCTCGCTGGTGGGATACAACTGGTTAGGGGAAACCCCATTATTCGACAGTAGGTCGACGCCGGATCTCGCCATCCAGTAAGAGAAGACCCCCGCCACCTAACGATGAAAAACATGCACTGCACTTGCGAGATTAATTATCTCAGTAATTGACGCGTGCCGACCTGGATGGCCGAAGTGGCTAAGAGCGAGTACCGACTCAGCGCTTCGGTCCGACGGGTCGCGGGTTCGAGTCCCGCCTTGGGCATGGCTGTTTGTCCCTTGACTTTGCGTGTGTTGTCGCGGAGGGCCTCGCGTTCTGCTGACCCCAGATCAGAGGAGCCCGCAAGAGTGTTTGTCTTGTGTTTGGTCGAATATGCGTCCCTTCGGGACGTAAAGGGCAACCGGCTGTCGGCTGGATAAAAGCCCTAGGAAAAAAAAAATTGACGCGCCCGGAATCACTAAGAACCAGCCAACCAGGTTGGGTAACCAGGTATCCTCCACCGGAGAGGCACCCCCAGCTAGGAAAGCCTCTAAGCTCTCGACTAGCCACCCGACATGTGTGATAGTGTGTGTGTGTGTGTGTGTGTGTGTGTGTGTGTGTGTGTGTGTGTGTGTAATATGAAGGTAGCTGTCTACCTTCCAAATGATGAAAATCGTAAAATATCATGTTTTTCAACTTTTATTCGGTCGTGTCTTCCGTTATATTATTTTGTTAATACTTCAGTATTTTTTAACATTGAGAAAAAAATCGAAGCAAATGTCAACTGTCAAGCCCTTAATAAATGAACTTCAGATGCATTTCCGGAATTAGGAATTTTTAAAATATTCTTGCGTGTCAAACATAATAAATTATAAACTATAATATATTATATTATAATTGTTTTTGCAGAATTTAACCCATAATTTTCTCTAGTGAATTAATTAGAATATATCACGAACAGTTTCAGATCTATGAACTGAAATATTCAGAATAAATTTATTAACATTTATTTTCTCATTTTAAAAAAATAATAATGATGAGAATTAATTCATTTAAAAAAGAATTATCAAAATATATCCATCCGTTGTAGAGTTATGAGGTCTGAAGTAAAATCCTCCATTTTTTGCCATATCTTTATAAATATATAGAGAAAAATCAAATCACAAGAGAAAACAAAATAGACATAAAATTCTTAATTTTCATTTATCAGGTAGACAGCTACCTTAAAGACTGAGCGAAGAAATAAAATAGGTCTTCTTCGTCAAGATAGTATTCGTATACATACTATGTTGACGAAGATGACCTCTTTTATCTCTTCGCATAAGAACGTCAACCACACCGAATCAGAATTCTCACAATTAGAGACTGAGGTTAGGACAGAGAAGAAGAAGGAATGATCGCGCATGATCCTTGGCCGGTTTTGTAGAATACTGCTCCAGTATTCGGGTGATATTAAACGCAGAACCCACGGAAAATGACGGATCAGAGCAGCCGGCCGTTGCGATTCTCATCCAGGCATCGACTGAACTGTACTATTCCATCTCGTATATAGTGTCGAAAGTCCGCTACTGACAAGGCTTGAACTCTAGGACCTAGCGGTCGGAAAAGCTGCAGCGTCAACGGTTGTCACCGGGACATCTCAGCCGGTCTCATAAGCTTTTGCCACACACACACAGGCACACAAGGACATACACGGACACACAGACACTCACAGACACACAGACGTTTACATACCCATACACACAGACTTATACACAGACATACAGACACACATACATACAGACACACAAACATATACACAAAGACACACAGACTCACACATACATACAGACACACACTGGATAGCGAGATCCGGCGCCGACCTATCGTCTGCACCAGATCTCGCTGTGGCCCACTAGCAAGGTTTTCCTCAACCATACATCTCCCACTAACAGGGCACCGTCCCAGCCGGGACAAGTTCGAAGTCTTCGACTGGTCTCCCGGCATGTGTGATAGTGTAGTGCATGTTAGCGTAAGTGAGTGAGGATAGGACAAGGAAGAGGAAGGCAAGATCGCGCTTGGTCCGTGGCCCGATTGTTAGAGTACTGCTTCGACATTCGCCTGGTGTTGATCGGAGAAACTACGGAAAACTACCGATCGGAGCAGCCGGCTGCTAGAATTCTCCTCTACACAGCGACTGAATTCGACCTAGCTGAAAAGCTAGTGTTGGAAATCCTGCCGCCGTCGGGACTCGAACCTAGGACCTCCCGGTGAGAGTCATTGCAGTGACATCAGTTGATGCACTGAGCCACCGCTCTCGGTTAGGGGAAAGAGAGATGACGTCTAACTGACAAGACTTTGAGGTGTGAGGAGGTACACGGATGACGAAAGATGCTGCCTATTCTAAGATTTTCAGAGAACATTCTTGTGGGCAACTTTTGAGTTACGTTGTTTGTGATTCGAGGTGAATTTTTGCCAGTATGAATGAAATGGGTGATTGAATGGTGCAAAGAGGTCGAGGTGTGGCTTCTTTAAAGTTACGTTATGAGAAAATTATGTTGGCGCCCAAACGGATTGAGTAAACGCTGAAAGACACTCGGGGATCAGTCCAGTACTTGAACAAAATTTTCAACATGTTCTGCACACCGGGATACAGCCTCAACGCAAAATAAACTCGCTGGTTACTTTAGGACCTATAATATTGATCGTTTTTGGCCTGATTTATCTTTTCATTATTATTAGGTTTTTAAAATATTGAATGGCCATGTTGTTATGCAAAAAATATTTAACCGACTGTGGGAACATGAAAAATCCTGACGTCAACGAGAAGGTTGGGTCCAATAGACCCACATCAGAGGCTATTTAAAACATTAATTAATTACTCAAATATTTCATTTTGAAGGGAAAGATGCAAATAAATTGTAGATCCAATCTAAAGCAGAAAATACATCCCAATTTGTAGAAGTCTTAGACTAATGAACCAAAATAAAATTGAATGTGAACGAAGATCAAGTAAAGAAAACAAATCGTAGTTTTAAGTTATTAACTGCAATATTAAAAATGTCTGCATGACTAAAACAGACACAATAGAAGCATTTTTTGCAATGATGTTTTATGGAAGTATTTTTTACTATATTTTTTACCATTTTTTAACTTTTCCGAGAAAGTGTTTTGTGGCCTACAAAAATTTAAAATAATTTCCATTTCTTCACCCTAAATTGTTGACTTATTTATGAAAATTAGTCAGTATATAGTAAATAAACGTAATACTTACAAAAAAAAGTCAGGTTTAATTTTCTCATTCTGAGGTTTAGTTTCTTCAACTTCTTGTTCAGAATTTGAACAGTGCAAACTTGAATATTCAAATGATGGATAAGCAATTTTATCACTCGATAAACAATCATAATTTTCTAAAAGCTAAATATTAGTTCTATATTTTTCGGATTTTGTGCAGTAAAATAAGTCTTAGATGAACCGGCCATGTTGTAAAATAGCCACGTAAATGTACATGTTGGGCCAGATGGACCTATCAACAACATTGAGCAGGAATAGCACACCACGTTTTTGTGACTATTCCACTCGTGAAATTAAAACCAACAGTGTTTAACTATACACATACAATGCCCCAATCTCAAAGAATTTATCGCTTTTTGTATTTGATTTTTCTTACCCGACCTGGCCAATAATAAGCTGCGACACATTTATAGGAGGTGGAATGTATCGATCGCTGTGTTGACGTACAATAAACCCGGTATTTACTATAACATAACCTCTTTCATTTAAACATTCTTTCAGTTATTTTTAATTTTTGGGGCATTTTGGAACTCTGTTGTACCTAATTCCATTGGTGGAATAGCTCTATTAAACACTAATCGTGCTTTGGAAATGCTCAGATAAATTCCTTCCTCGGTTCGCGAGCCAGGAATTTTCGAGAATTTCCAAAGCACTCGTGGTACTAGCTATGATAAACTCAAACTAATGGTCATCTGTTGAGGAAAATTCGCTTTAAAGGCAGACCGGTGAATAAGTTAAGAACTAATTTGGTTCACTTAATACACCTCTATAGCAATTCATTAGGCATTTAAAGACCTTTAACCAATTCTCAGGCGTTATTTTAATGAAAGTTTTTAACTAATAATTTTGCAAATAGTATGTCTCGCGTCCAAAAAAGAAATCCTTACATTTGTGTAGTTTTAGTAACGTCAAAGGACATTCATGTTATATCAAATGATGCGTTTACTTGTGACATCAATTTTACAGACGAAAAGACAAATAGTAGAGTTAAAACACATCATATCACGATATAAAATGTATTTAACCTTTAATAAATGAGTTATTTACATTAAATATCTTTAAGTCAACTGATTTCGTCAAAGTTTTAATCATAAATGTAACTTCATTTTCTGTGCACGTCTTCTAGAATTCAGTGGGAAATACAATTATTTAAATTATCATTTCCATGTTGTCGCGGCAGGAAGTAATAAGAGCCAAAATTTATTGCTTATTTATCCTTGAAAATAGATTTTATTACATGGGAGTTTTTTTGATTTTTTTTCTCCCTTTGAAAATTCAAAATTTAAGTAGTATATGACTTAGTGTAGGGATCACAGAATTTTGAAAATGTGCACACAATTCACTTTTCCCCATAGCACGTCATACGCAGTTTTTAACTGTTTTTGACGTAAAATAAATAAATAAATAAATAAATAAATAAATCATGAACTTAAGGTTTTGAGAATGACAATTCTTACTACCGCATACCATCATATCACTATTTTATGTATTACCTGAAATTGTCAATAGTGGGTAGGGTTAGAGTTAAGGGGAACACATGTTACACACTTTCTTAAAAAATATTGAATGCAGAAAAATGCTTTTTTGTTGCAGAAAGAAACGTCTTTATGAAATGTAAAGCATATTAGTGGGACAGTAAACTTTAAAGTTTACGTAGGTATAATAGAAACATTATACCCAATGTATTTCAATCAGTCATTTAAAATTCATTACAACAAAAAATTATATAAAGACAGTATCTAAATTATTGTCAAGATTTATAAATGTATGTAATTTTTATTTGCATTAAAACATCGGTGTCTGGGCTCGAGAAGTAAAGAAAAAGACATATCGAAAACAGTTTCCATGGAAACAGTTATTTACAAAGTAAAAACAAACAGAGGGACATTTTGAGTGTTTCACATTAGTTTACACACAGCTGTTAGAAAGAAATTTCACGGTAGTCACCATGGACAATCCTTACTATTGCATATTTGCCATGCAGAGACGCGGCTGAAGTTGCGGAAAACCATCGTGAAAGCAATGCCTCGGCGGCGAAGCAGAAGTGGAAGGCAGAGCAGTGCAGATGTCAAAAGAAGATCTGCAAAGTCCGGTAAAGAAGATGTGGTTACGGCAGGTAACAGCGATGCCGCCGAGCATTCTAGCGGAATGGACGGCACCGACTCTGCAGAGGAGGACGCACGGCTGACGCACATCGTGGAGCCCCAAGACAGAGCTATAGATACAGAAGACACCAAGAACCCAATCATTCAAAATAAAGTGCATGATATGTCTAATCCTAGTACTGACACTATTAATCTAGAATCCGTTGCCCCCTCAGATGACAGCAGATGTAATTCAAGTGTTAGTAACAGAGCAAAAGTCGACGATAATCCCAGTACACCCAACAGTGATGTTAGTCGATCTACAAGGCCCAATTCCTTGGTCAGTAGAGGTAAACTGGTGTTTGAAAATCGGCACGAAAGAGGGGAGACTGACGACAAGTGGATACGAAACCCAAATGAATCTCAAGAAGATGTCTACAACTCCCAGCAGGATAAAAATTCGAGAGATTCTTTCAAAGTTAACGAAAAAGCGAAAACTTCTTCGTCAGAAAATAAACATTACAAAAACATTTCGAACACAGAAGAACGTTTTGATAAGGCCGATGTCTGGGGAGGTAATCGGCAGAAAGAAGATAAACCCGACGCTGAAAAACCATTGCTGAAAATGACTAGTCCTGTAGACATTCCTCCAGAAGGAACCGACGATGCCACACGAAGCAGTTCTCTCCCAGATGAGTGGGATTCGGCTCGCACGAAACGTCAGCGGGGACTGAAAAGAAGCAAAGACAGAGGAGACGAGAAACTCCACGAGAATTTTGAACAATCCGATGAGGGCAACGATCTGGATGTTTCCACGGAGGAAGAAGAAAGTGCCAAATCACCTCACGCTAAAGAAGAACAAAACCAATGCCGACCGAGTTCGTCTAGACCCACCAGTGGTTACAGCGTTAAGCGCGAGTTAAGCAGTAATCTCCAAGCGGATAAACCATCTACAACCAGCAGCGAGAAGAGTGCAGACAACGAATACAACACGAAAGTATCAGTATTCGAAATCAAACGCAGGTTTTCGTGTCATGCAGATAAATCTAACGAATCATTCAAGTTGCGGGCGTCATCGTTGCCGGTGGAATCCGACTTCAACGCGGATGACGTTTCCCAGAGGAGAGAGCGCGTGCCAACCAGTGCCCCGCCTGGACCGTGCACGACGGAGCTCTACGTGGCGTCGGTGGCTGGCAAAGAATCGTCATCCGCCTCCTTTCTGTCTGCCGCGGAAAGCTCCAGCGGCATTTTCGTGGACGAGAAATCAGTCAAGTACAAGCCGAAGAGTCTGCATGCAGGGTGGTCAAACGACGCGGATAAAACTCACGTCTCAGAGGAGGTAAATTCCGAACTCGTTTGTTCCGATTCAAACAAAGTGTCTGTGAAGCAACTGAAGGAACGGCTTATATCATCGTGTTCAGATATTTCGGACAAAGCAGCTGAAGGTAAGCGATCTGACGAAGGGAAAAGTCTTGTGAAGAATACTAGTAATGATGCAAGTCTTGAGAAACTTTCGAAAGGGTACGAGAAAGATGAAATAGGAGTGTCGGTGAAGGAGAGACTAGAGACATACCGTTGCCAGGCATCTAAGGCATACCATAATATGCAATCATTTTATATCGAGCAAGAATTACCTTCAGTGACTTCTATAAAAGAACTGAAGTCTAGTTTCAATAAAATGGTTCAGCCAAGTGTACCTCCTGTTGGGCCAGTGAATAAATCTAAAGTTAAAAATATTAATGAAGATTTGGCTCAAATGCAGTCCTACTCTATGAAGTGCAAATCATGCGGGAAGCAAGTTTTCTTTATGGAACGAATTATGGCTGAAAAGGCTATGTGGCACAAGAAGTGTTTCAGATGTAAAGAATGCCAGAAGCAACTAACTGTCGAAAATTATAAAAGTCAAGACGGGGAACTGTATTGTCAATCGCACTACATGAACATTCTGAAGCCTAAACCCACTGATGATACAGTATCAGCTAGCAGCGTCATTGAAGAAATAAAAATCCCGCCACTGAATATAAAGCCTTTGTTTGAAAAGAACCAAAGTTCGTCACAAACATCATCTCCGCCGTCTTCTCCTCCTTCTGTCGAGAAATCACCCAAATTTTTGAAAAGGCTTGCGAAGTTCGAGGGAACCTATCGGGGGGAATCTGAAGAAGATGAAGAGTACGAAATGAGCAGCTCAGAGGATACGCAGAGCAGTTCTCCGGAAAAGAAGAGCAAATCGGAGGAGATGGAGACTTTCCTCCAAGAAGAATGTAATAAAAAATCTACAAGTAAGGAAACAAAAAGTCGAAAGAAACGTAGTCCTTATAGTTCCCCCAACTCGTCCACTTTACAAGTTCATTTAAAACAATTTTTTTATAAAACTCCAGATGACAATGAACATATAATTTCAAAGAAAATATCGGAAGAAACGGCAATTAGCAAGAACCTTGGTGAGGGTTTATACTCCGGGGACTCAATCAAGAAACAGACTCAATGCGCCAAAGTTGAAGACTGTAGTTCCGGGGAGGCACAGGTAAAGGTATCGAGAATAGTGTCCGAGGAAATTGATAAGAACGTCAGATGTCAAATTGATAATGAACTCGAATTTATAAACGAAAAAGCTAAAACTCAGGATCAAACGCGAGACGTTCAGTCTGTTATTTCGTACTTTAATCAACAGCAATAAAATGCCAGTTTTGTTAAAAAATGTTTGGTTTAATGTTCAGATTATTTTGTTTATATCTTTTTTCACTTTATTTCCAATTGTTAATTGTTAATAAAATTTAAATAAATTAACTGAACTAAAACGATCTGACGAATATAAAGAAGTCATATAGTTATATATTATTCTGCAGTAGAAAAACTCAAGTAATTGAAGTTTGCTCTTTAAGTCGAATTGTCATGTTTTTTTACAGTTAATAGCAAGAATAGCTTGTTAAATATTTGTGTTATCATCCACTGGACTTAGTCCTGCAATATATTTTCAGAATTATCTTAATAAACTTAATCAAAACAAAAATAATCGGGAAAAACTATAAGAATCTGTGAGATATTGCTATTTAGTCCCTTATATGTTTAATGTGAATTATGGTTGTAGATGTGTGTACATAATTGATCTTTTTATGTTTTTAAAATGTTACGAAAGTTAAAAATTTGAAAATCGGATATTAAGAATTCAATAGTGTCTACTGCGTCAAAAAGATAAGTTAATGTATTGCTTACATATTAATAATTACGTTGTATCAGTTTTCTTAAAATTAATGTGACACGTAAATGTAGTATCTCATCCTTGCCTTTTGAAAATAATATGAATTATTTATTGTTCTCCTTTACAGTCACAATTTTAGTTAAAATGCAACATAGTTTAAAGCATTCCGCCATAATTTTCTTTTCTCTGAAATGTATTAAATGAAAACAATAGCATTTTCATTAATAAATCCTGATTTCTCTTTGATTTTCTCGTAGCTTTTATCTCTCCGACTGTAATGAGAAATGTTTAAAATGTATATAAATATTTATATTGTAAAAATGTCTAGTGATCTTAAGGAGAATAACATGGTCTAAATTGCACTTCTAATGATATAATTTTTTATCAAAATAAAAGTATAAAGATCAATATTTTTTATAAATCCAACAGTGCCTATAAAAATGGTTAAAAGTATGTCGATTTATGTTCCCTTCTTCACTGAAATCGTTTCTGAAATAACAAAACCTTTATATTTCTCAATAATCTTGAAGGAATGTACAAATTTGTCAACGTAAATAATCTAGTTGTAATTGCACTACTGTTTTCCAAGAAATATTATATGCAAATATTTCTTGGTATTTTATTATGATAGAATTGCTCAAATTCGTCATCATACTTTTCATTTTCTCGCATTCTTCTTACGTAACATAGAGAAAGGTATGTAATGCTGCAGTGAAAACGGCGATTACTTGGCAGAAACATTCATACTGTATGGCGTCAATACCACAAAAGTATAAAATTATTGTTCCTGTATGTAGTTAATTATTTCCTTTAACACGGTATATTCATAATTGTCATTTTGTGGAACCTTGATACTGAAAAATTTGTTTATGTCAAAATGTCTGTATGCCCGTCCTTCTGTCTGTCCATCCGTCCGTCTGTCTTGTGATACACTGTAGTGGGTAAACTATAAACAGAATTATAGATCGATTAGTGAATAATTCTATTTTCAATAGAATTGATTATTCACTAATCGATCTGACAGATGTCGTGACTTCTTGAAACTTAAACGGATATTTCAAATTTTGGGAGGTTCTTTACATAAAACTTCAAGGATATTTTTAAATTTTTCTCATAATATTCTCTACATATTTTGGATTATTTTTCAAATAGAGCAAACTCCGGTTAAAGAAATGACTCAGATCATATTTTCACCCTTGGAAAATTGCGAAGTTTATATTTTCGGCACTTTTCTCTAAACTTAGTATGTAAGATTTTTCTTCTGAATGAAGTATTTTCTTCAAAACTAGGTTAAGTATATTTTTTAAAGGAGGTAAAGTTTACTTGTTTTTTAAAATAGTATATTTTGCATAATATTTCTTGAAATGAAGGCAATTTTAAAAACAAGATTTTCTCAAAAACGACTCCAAATTTTTTCCTAACCATTTTTGAACAGAATATACTGAATTCGCTGAATAGCCTGACATCAGTGCAATTTTAGTTAAGTATTAAATATACTTAACAGAAATTACACAAATGTTTTTTATAAAGTTTCACGAAGCAGTAAAAAGTTTTTCGAGCAATTGAGTCTAAAATTGTGCATTTTCAGAAAAACGGCTTTTTCCTCCGAAGCGACTCCAAATTTTCCCTTCAAACATTTGGTACAGATAATTAAAAATGTTCTGAATTTCATATCAACGTCATTTTGATATTCCCTACATTCTGCAAATATTACACAAATGTATTTTTTAATAGGCTATAGGTAGCAGATGGATAGAACAACATCGGAAAGCTAGCCAGGACTATAGAGATTAGAAAACTATCTTGTGCGAGAAAGTGTTTGTCACTTTGTAGAACCAAGAGTTAATTATTGTGATAGTTACATTTCTCAATTATGTTTAACAAATCAACTTTTATAAATTTTTTACATACATGTTCTTACTGTAAATCAATTAAGAACACTTATTTTAATAAATGAATTAGCTGTGTAAAAAATATTTTAGTATGAAAAACGGTCCGCCAACGAAAAATATGTAACTTAAGGAATACATTCTAATGTTTAAGCATCACTGTATACAAATGTGAAATAATGATATGTCAAAATTAAGCAACTATTCTTTTCTCATGCAGTGAACAGAAGTGACGGTATGAAAATGAATATTTTGCCGGCATCAATATTCATGGACTCTACCACCGTGGATGAAACTTCTTCAAGAAATGAAGTCCGAAGATACGCCGTTGAAGTGGGAAGTGCTGATGACTTGATTTTTCACGGACAAAAAGAGTCACTTCCGTGTAATAAAAACAATACATTTGTTAATGGAACATCAGTGAGAGTAAGACCAAAGAGTTTAGAACTAAGGCCTCCCCGAAAATCTCGCCCAACGGAAATTGATTTGGAACTCAGAGATCTAAGAAAGAATTCTGTTAGGGAGATGAAAGACCAACTGTTTTCATCTTGCATTAATGGCATATCAAAATTCGATCAAGAATCTGAAAGAGATAGAGCACTTCAAAAGAATAATAGCGATGGTTGCATTGAAAGCTTGCATCGAAAATTTGAAAACCAAAACTTCAATGTCTCCTTAAGAGAGAGATTAGATACTTATAAATGTCAGACAACAAAAGAATATAATAATACTCAACAAATCGAAAATAACGAGCTTCCTGTCGCTTCGATAAAAGAACTGCAATCAACATTCAGTAAAATGTCACATCCTAATGGGAAAAATACTAATAGTGGAAATAGATCAAATAAGAACACAAAAAAAGATACAAAGAAAAAGCTGTCTGTTTTGATGAAATGTAAATCCTGTGGAAAAGAAGTGTTCTTCATGGAAAGGATAACTGCCGAAAATGCAATTTGGCACAAGAAGTGTTTTAAATGCAAAGTTTGCCAGAAACAACTCGCACTAAATAATTACAAGAGTCAGAATGGTCAATTATATTGCCATTCCCATTACGCAGAGAGTTTAAAGCCCAAGGCAAAATATTCAGATAATGCAATTACTACTGTCAGTGAAATTGATACCTTATTGAATTTAAATTCTTCGTCTGAAAAAGACCCTAGAATAAATCCACGCATTTCCTCTCCAAGTAATTCTACTGCTACTCTAAAGTCACCTAATTTAATGATGAGGTTAGCTATGTTTGATAACAAATGCAATAATCAAGTAGAAATGGCACTGAACAAATATAAGGAAGAAGAAACTAATGCGAATTTAAACTTAGAGACTTCAAATAAATTAGATGATTTAGAAAAAGTTCTTGAGGAGGAATGTAAAAGGAAAAATGAAATACATGTGCTGAATTGTTCAAAACACAACAGTCCACAGACTTCCATAAAGTCTTCTACATCAGATTTCAATGTTCAACAACTCTTAGAAAAAAATGTGAATGATTATGACTACATGTCTACTATCGACATCCAGATCTCTAATGAATGTATAATTACTCGAGATGCCCCGGCTCCTTCAATGATGGTACGTTAAAAAGGAAAAAAAATGAAAAAATAGTAAAAACTGGAAAATGTGTCATTGAATGTTATTACTTGTATGGTTAGGAATCAGTTAATTATAAAAGTCAAGTTGAAAACGAATGTTATTTCATTCATTATTGAACACCAATAAAATGAGAACAATAATGGACGCCTTCTTAATTAGATATATTAACTAATTTATTCTGAAATCTTACTTAGAAGTGTTCCTAACGCATATTTTTATGAACTTTTTTGTACAATTTATTGTTTTTATGCATTATTTAGTATTATGAAAAGTGTACAAATATATTAAATAGGAAGGAAGTATTTTCAGTTTTCTTATTATAAAACATTGCATAAATATATTTAATAAATAAGTTGACTCTTATAACTAGGTATGACAGAAGCGAGATCCATAATTTAAGTCAAAATACGATAGAAAGAAAAAAGAAGATAGAAATGGTTAAGAAACATTTGAAAATAATGAGGATAATGTGAACAAGGAAGCAAAGCCTATAGCTTCGAACAAAAGTTCTAATCAAAACTACAGAGCTATACAAATCATTCCTTGTCTTACAAGCAAATAAGGAAATAAAACCGCGAGTGTATAATATAATGTGACATTCTTAAAAGCAGAGAATTTCTTCCCGTGATTGAATAATGAAATACACTACTTAAGCCGTTTTCTATCAAAACCAGTTTAATCAACTTGCGAAATTTTAAGAGCACCAAAAACCAGTAATTTCAAAAGACCTTGAGATATTCTCGTCACATTTAAAACAAGAATAGGTTGGATGATAACTAAAATCACCAAAACATTATAAAGTAACCCCTACTTTAAAAAAAGGAAAAAACTAATTTTTAAATAATAATGGAATCAGCTTTTTTATGCCAAGTGCTCCACTAATTCTTGCAAACTTAGATTAAACCAACTAAAAGTCAATGCGTTAATATTACTTTGAATGCATTATCACACTTGATGTCTCAGTTTTAATAAATAATATCGTTTTTAGAAACTGGAAAAAATGTGACTTGTTTTTCTTAGTCAATACCTAAGCGTATATTGAAATGCAATTTACATAAATATAACGGAAGTAACTTTGAGAAAAAAAATCATCTTTTATATTTTGCGTGTACGTTAAGTTCTAAAAACTTGTTACTGAAAAATTGCATAATAAAATGTGTAATACGAAGGAATTACAAATGTTGAAAGAAAATTAACGGTGCTTGAATAATACCTGTTATTTGAAGTAGAGTTTGTAGTTATTGCAAAGTAAAAGTAATAAGTATACTCATTGATTTGCGTAAGAGGCCACTTGAAACTGAAAATAAAGAAACGAAAGAAAAAGAGTACAGAACATTGACTATGATATAGTCAAACACCCATTTTCGAATCGTACTAAAAAAATCTCACTTACAAAAGTTGTTCCTTCAAACAAAACCTTTTAATTCCAAGACACAAAAGTGTCATATTTCGAAGAGAAATGCATTTCAGCACACATACCGTGTATTGTGCCTCTGATTTTGAAGCCGCAGCAGCCACATGTACAAACGGCTACCTCATTTTACACGAGTGAAACGCCAAGTGTGCTGTGCATTAGAACATGACCAAATAGGCAAATTGGGGCACCAAACAGTTGACTGCCCATCCACTGGCCTTGCTTGCCAGTTGGCTGGCAAAAAGCAACCGCTGTTTTTCCTCTGCGTTCCGGTCATTGCAGCATTGGATGTCACTTGCGAGTGCGGCGACCGGATGCAAAGCCCTGCACGATGCGGTTAACGGTTGCTACCCACCTTCTCTTACTCCCAACCGCCCTCTCATTTCCCACCTACCTTTTACATCACACCGTTAGCGGTAGCTCAGTGCATCAACTGATGTCACTGCAGCGCCTCTAACCGGGAGGTCCTAGGTTCCCTCTCCCCACGGCGGCAGGACTTTCGACACTAGCTTTTCAGATAGGTCGAATTCAGCTGCTGTCTGGAGGAGAATTCTAGCGGCCGGCTGCTCTGATCGGAAGTTTTCCGTGGTTTCTCCGATCAACCCCAGAGGAATGCCGGAGCAGTACCCTACCAAACGGGCCACGGACCGCGCGCGATCTGTCCTTCCTCTTCCTTGTCCTCTCCTCTCCCCTTACACACACACACTTACACTAACATGCACTACACTACCACATATTTCGGGAGACCGGTCGGGAGCTTAGAGCTTGTCCTGGCTGGGGCGGTGCCCCGCTGGTGGGAGAGTCCAGGTTAGGGGGAAGCCCCACTAGCCGAAGGTAGGTCGGCGCCGGATCTCGCCATCCAGCGGGGGAAGATCACCGCCATCTTCCGAGAAAAAACATGCACTACACTAACGGGACTAATGACCGAAGTAGTTGACGCGCCCGGAAAAACGAAAAAATTAATCAAAAATCAATCAATTTTACATCACCCGCATTGACACAACTAAATCCACTCGTGCACCAAAGTCGCACAAAAATAAAAGAACGCTTTTTTTACCCCTTTTTTTCATTTCATTTATTGCTTGTTAGATTGTACATAGATCAGTATTACACTATTTCATATGTAATGATGACTTACTACTTAATTAAACTATGCTTAACCTAGGTCTACTATTGCTACTACATTGGGGTAGATTCGTCATGAGAGTACCTACTGTTCACAAATGCTTCAGAATATGTTTAGGAATGAATCGAACTGGTATCTATCGTTTATTGCGGTCTGTGTGTTGTTCAATGAGGCTAAATTGGATTGTTTTAGTTGATCTATTGACTTTATGTTGGAGTAGAAATTATTGGATAGGCGTGCTATTTGAAAGATAATTGAGTTCATGTTTAGTTCTCTATGGAGTTGTTGATTTGAAATGAACCATGGGGCGTTGGTGGTTATTCTGAGGAATCTGTTGTATATTATTTGTATTTTATTTACGTTAGATGGTGCGGCATTGGTCCATATGGGTCATGCGTATAGCATTATGGGTCTTATGATAGTTTTATATAGTGTTATTACATTTGTTGATGAAAGTTCGGTGTTTTTATTCGGTATTGGTTTCAGGTGGATTAATCTGATTTTGGCCTGTTGTATTTTAATGTTTATGTGGTTTTTTCAGTTGAGTCTTGTTTCAAGATTTAGTCCTAAGTATTTGATAGATTGATTCAATGGTCAAGTTCAGTTTATTAAGCTATTGTTTAATAGTAATGGGGAGTTATTTTAATCCCTACACAGTATTTCAGTATCTCCCGAAAGTACGGATGTTTGGATGAGCGATTCCGTAACTCACGGCTGGACCACTTTCTGTGTACCAATCGAGACATATGAGGTGTCATTCGACGTCTCTCAATCTCCTGATGGGGAAGTAATAATTTGTTTTCGAATCCAGTCAAAACATTCAAAGTAATTTCCCAAAAGGTGCTTTTGCGTGTTGTGCCGCTGTGGTCTTAGCAAGTGTGTCGGGAATTAAATCAACGTCACCTCAATACATGTAGGTGGTGTTGATGAAACTCCAGAACCCAAAGCATTTTTCGCTCAATGCGTCATAATTTTCTTTCACGACGTTGGCAACACTGATGCAGACATCTTTAAGTGAACCAATGAAGTTAATTTGAACAAGAGAATCACGGGGCATATTTCATTTTCATTTTAATAACTTTTTGGGTATTTGGTATAATTGATGAGTTCGTCGGTGACCAAAGTAGTTAATTTTTTTGTCAGCATATTTCGACATCAACTGGATGAAAGGCGTATGTAATTGTTATTAAGATAATTTCCTAATATATATATATATATATATATATATATATATATATATATATAGAGAGAGAGAGAGAGAGAGAGAGAGAACGCACTGCCATCGGAAAAAATCAACTTGTCTTCCCTATAGCTTCGAATAAATGTTCCAGCCAGAAGTACAGCGTTTCTTTTCCGTACGAAAACAGTTTTTGTTTAATAAGAATTGCTATCAAAACTTATTTAAAACAAAAAGTATCCTACGATCTTGAATTTTCATAGAATGCTTAGCAACGGTTTGTTTAAAAAGCTTTAGACCAGTTTCCCTGATTCATTGAACAAATGCTGAGATGACCCCTTGTTTTGCTTCTGGACAGAAATGTAGCTTCTCTATATGGGCGATTTTTCAGCTCTCATTTTGTTAGTTGTGTTAATGGTTCCATGCAATTCTCGAAATATATTCTGGAGCACAAGAAAACGTAAGATAGTATTTCTCCGCCAAACGCCACATACCGTTTTTACTATTCTTTGGCAAAAGTAAATCATAGGAAATGAAACGTTTGTTAATTTCTAATGTGTAAAGTTGTATCATTCATTTTCAAGGCAGCGTAAAAGATTTTGCCATGATGTCTGCATACCTCTTACTTGTTCTAATATCATTGAGGTACAATGTGTGTATTCTTCATTTTGCCAGCTGATTCTACGTAAGTAATACATTGAATCTTTTTATATTTCTATGACACTTGTTTTGCCTCTTGTTATTCTATTCTTACTATCCTATTAAATATTATTAAATAAAATTTCCACAAATTATTTTGGAATGTTCCAAACAAATATTCATTTTAGGTTTTTACAAAAAATATTTCTAAAGTTTTGCCTTTTTTTATTTTGCAAGGTTTGCATTTTTATTTCCCTACAGACGTCTACCACACATCTTTGGTTTTGGTAAGAAGAGTGACAGTCAGTTGTAGATACGGCAGATTATTACCTTTTCTGAATAGGCACTTGTCATAGACAGGGCTGAAAATAATTCCGTAATACGTACCGTTCAGGCCAGGAGCTCACAATGATCTGGCGCCATTGCACTCAATGTATACCACAGATATCGGGCAGCGCAGCGATCAAGTTTCAAGATGCTCAGGGAAATGAGTTAGCAAAAGGATCAAAATACAAGGCCAGGCGATATCAGAAAAGTACAATGAAGGAATACATGAAATGTCAGACGACTAATGCATCGCAATAATTCAGGTACATAAAATTACCGTTGCTTGGATCTCACAGATCTAATGCGAGCACTCTCGGGATATGCGCAATACTACCATACATGTCAGGAAATCAGTCGGGAGTTTAGAGCAGGCCCCGGCTGGAGTTGTGATTCATTCAGGACGTTACCTGGAGTAGGTAAATCCCGCAATTCATATAAGTCGACACTGGATGTCGTCTTGCAACAGGGGAAGAGACCACCATTTTTCTGAACATAAAATGCACTACGTTTACAAGTGTAAGTAGTACGACACAAGTAATTGACACATCGGGAATCAAAAATAACTGAGTCACCAATGAAGAATTCTTAACGACAAATCGATGAAATATTGAAGGCAGGATAACGGGGCTTGAGCAGAAGTAAAAACGAAACCAGGGAACAACCAGCTTGTAGTTTGTTTTTACTTCTGACCAAGCCCCGTTAACCTGCCTTCAATGACTCACCAATCCTGATTACACTCTTCCACCTTCTTGAGACTCTTTTATCCGCTTCGTGTGGTCCTCTCTTTTTCCCTTTCTGTCGAACGCCGCTTTTCCCCGCCTCGCCCCGCCCCGCCCAACCCCTCCCCGCCTCGCCCCGCCTCGCCCCGCCCCGCCCCGCCCTGCCCCGCCCAGCATCCGCGGAGCTCACCGCTCATCCTTCCGCGTTTTTCCCGCGCTTTCGCGTAATCGCTAACGATTTGTTTTCAGGCTGCCGCCACCGCCGCGGCACCGCACATTTTTGCCACTCCACAGTTGCATAATTTGTGCTTCATGGCCACTTCTTTGACGGCATATTAACGACGCCCTAATGAGCCAATTAGTTTGCATGCTGTGTTTCTGCCCCGGCGGCACCGGGCGAGGGGGTGGAGGGGCGGGGGGAGGGACCGGTGCTCGGAGCTGCGACCGCCCCCGCCCCCATCCCACTCATCCGGTCTTTTTGCCCCCAGGTCAGTTATCCGCCAAGAAAATAAAGCAACACGGAACGGGGCGGCAGGACTGAATGGAATTACCGGAGGAGGTTTCTGTGAGGGTGGGGGGAGGGGTGGCTTCAGAAGACTCAGAAAGGGACAGGGGCGGGGTAGGGGTAAAGGAGAAATTGGGAGGGGATGGCGCACAAGGAAATGAGGTTGGGAAGGAATCGGAATTAAGGCTGGAGAATGGATGGAGATGAAAAAAATGGGGATGGGAAACGAAGTGGTGGAATAGACAGGGAAATGAAGGAATGAGGAGGAAGTTGGAGGAGAGGAGGATCGAGGGGGAGAATGGAAGAGAGAAGAATGAAGGAAAGGATGAAGGAAAGGATGGAGGGGGAGAATGGAGTGGAAGAATGGAGGAGAGGAGGATGGAGGGGAGATGGAGGAGAGGAGAATGGAGAGGAGACGAATTGAGGAGAGGATGATGGAGGGGCAGAATGGAGGAGAGGAGGATGGAAGAGAGGAGGATGAAGAGAAGGCTGGAGGAAAGGATGATGGAGGGGGAGAATGGAGGGAAGGATGAAGGAAAGGACGATAGACGGGAGAATGCAGAGGAGGATGGCGGATAGGATATTAGAGGGAGGCGGATGGAGAAGAAGAGGTTGGACGGGGAGAATGAAGGAGAGAATGGAGAAGAGAAGGGTGGAGGGGGAGAATGGAGAGGAGGATGGAGAAGAGGAGGGTGGAGGGGGAGAAGGGAGTAGAAGAATGTAGGAGAGAAGAGTGATGGAGAGAAGGGTGATGGAGAGAAGGGTGATGGAGAGAAGGGTGATGGAGAGGAGGATAAAGGAGAGGAGAGGAGGATGGAGGGGAAGAAGTATGGAGGCGAGGAGGATGTAGGGATGGAGGATAGAGGGATGGAGGGGATGGATACGGAAGAGAGTTGACCCCTGCACCTCCTCCTCCGCGACCGAGGCCACCTCAACCACCGCCGTAGTGGTTTTTCTGGCCGCCCCCACCGCACCGCCGCGGCCGCCTGTTTTTGCGGGGAATTAAGGGATGTTTCCGCACCTGGAAGCGGCGATATTAGGAAGACGAAGGGAGCTGAATTCAATATTCCGCTGCCTCTCTTACGAAACCACTTTACAGCACGAGCGACATTCCACTTTCATTTGCTACGTCACCACCACAAGAGCAATGAATATTTTAATTCGGTTTGAAGCTCGATATGCTATTCACAATGTTTGTATTTCATGGAAAATGGTTGCAGTGTTAAATTTCATGTAATAAAATAAGTACTTACGGTTTTAAGATGAAAAGTTTGTTTTAAATGTGTGATGAACCATGTGTGTTAGTATTGAAAGTATATTAGTCATCATTTATTTTTTATGTTAGAAACTCTCCTCACTCTTTTTTTTTCATTTCATTATATGATTATTTTGAATTTGATGGAATGTTCACTACACTAATTATGATTCATCAATACATCATAATTAATGTTCCATTCTTGTTGATTCTCTTATTATTTGTGTGCTTACATGGCTGTATTTTTATTATTTTACATTGAATGACGCGTGTTGATATGTGAGGACTATTAATCATAATGTCTGTTGGGAATTATTTATCAGAATTCTATTGTAAATTCTGGTTGTAAAGAAGCGCAATTAAGACTACGCTCGTACTATCATTAAGCAACATTTAAGCGCATTATTTAAGTTTATTCCCTACATCTTACAAAGACAAATTCTAATTCGAAAATGTGTGTGAAAAGTGATGCAATTTTTATTTCTATTAATGGGATTACATGTGAAATCGTTGACTGAATAATTTTGAGTTACTTTTCCTGCGCAATGGGGCAGAATAGGGTGAGGTTCAACATTCATTTAACAAATCACCGAAGGAAATCAGATCTCTAGGCAAGCTGCACAGGGACAATCGTTCTATCTAGTTTCAGTTTCACAGCTGTGTTAATGGTGTTGATGGGCTCTGACCTTATAGCAGTGCCCTTGATGCATTGCTGTGTGTTACGGTAGAGAATATTCTTGTAGTAGATTTTACCAAAGTAATCAGTTCAACCAGTCCCCACTTCCGGCTAGTGTTATTTAGAGGAAGGGGATTTCAAGCAGTTATTATTATTATTATTATTATTATTATTATTATTATTATTATTATTATTATTATTATTATTATTACTAGTAGTGCCCGTGCGAATAATTCGCACGGAGTTCAATATTCTGCTGCACCAAGATGGATGCAGAATTGAGCCATGTGCTCGTAAAAAAATTGTACCTACCAATTCAAAATATCAAATATAAGACACTAATATAAAAATTGCACAGAACTTATCTCTGCGTGCGATGTAATCGGATACAATATACTAACCTTCACTGTTAGCCAAATTCGCTGCCACTTCTCTGTAACTAAATTCGCTGTTGAACCGCACCGAACCGCACGCTGCACCCAGATAAATGTATTGGTGTATTGGTGTATTGGTGCACGCGTACGCGGTTTCAAAATTCGCTTTCAGCAGTTACAGGTTCGCCAACTCAAATTTTGCGAAGAACGTTGAGTTCTTGTTACAGTTATTTTTTTGTGAATACCTTATTACACTTTGTTGTTAGTCTGTAACTCAGTAAACTTTTTTTACATTCACAACTTTCATTGTTCAATTTGTTTATATTTGGCCATGCGCTCGGAGACATGGGGTTATAATATAGATATGCCGCAGGTTCCCCAACTCATATTTTGCGCAGGACGTTGTGTTATTGTTTTAATTATTTTTTTGTAAATAACTTTTTAAGAATTACGAAAATGCAAAACTGATTACAATGGCGGGAATAGCAATTTTTTTACACCGATAAACACCTTGATCATACGAATCCATCCAGTGGTTATCTAGATCTCAGATCACCATTTTACTGTATTAATTATATGGATTATTCATTATTATTATTATTATTATTATTATTATTATTATTATTATTATTATTAGCCCATAACATCCCGTAAAGGGCAAAGGCCTCCTGCTTTAGCAGGGTTACAGTAGGTTGATATTCAATTTCACTAAAGTTCACTCAATTTCACTAAAATCGATTAATAGCACTGTGGATCATCTTCTCCTTTTTTGAAGCGGTTATCTAATACTAAATTGAGCTAATTTGGGATTTTAAATATAGTCTGATTCTTCAGTGTCGAGAACCAACAGGTAACATTTTCATTTTCCAACTTTGTGAAAGGTTCATCTGAAGGTCTCAAGAATAGTTGCGAAGCAAGGATACACCAGTTCATTTTGTTATATTGCTATTGAGCAGAATATAATCTGTAGGCATTAATGTTTCATTGAAAAATTTAATGTGATATTTTTACTCATTCTTCACACTACGGCAAAACGTTCTTGCAGTGGCTGCTTTGAGTAAGTAAAAATATTATTCTTTACCTTTATATTATTTCCAAAACTCTACAAGTGATAGTGTTTTCTTGACTCAATGATCATTTGATGATTTGAAACAGAATCACATGGATTTATAATTCATCATAAATATTATCTTTCACCGTTATGCCACGAGATATCATCAAATAAAAGTGACTGCTTCCGCGCGTTCTGTAAACAGTCTACAGCACGAACTGCATCACGGAAACCGCGGAGCAATTAAATGAAGTGCGGCGGGCAGAAGATAATTAATACGTCATCTCCTCTTTCGTCTCCCAACTCGGGCAGGCAGTAGAACAGCAAAGCGCTGTACTTGTGCTAATGCGATTCCCCGTTAGCGAATATTCGTGGCACTAGCCGAATCGCAGCTTTGCAGCAACACACGCGAAATGTCACGACCAACTCGCGGTCAGCTCCCGTATGTCACAGCAAATGGATCATCCTCTGTCGCAGAGCGCACTCAGATTTACAAGGCTTCTCCGGACCAGAGGTGGCTTGGCGAGTTGGGTGATACGCAACAGTATGATATGAGTAATACCAAACAAATACTGCAGAATATTATAATAGAAATGTGAGTTTTGGCCTGTTACGCTCAGAACCAAAAAACGGCTATACGGATTCACGTGTCGAAAATAGCCATTTTGAACGAATGTAACTGTGAGTGAAGGAGTTGTATAGATGACACTATTATATTAAGTTCACGAGATTTGGTCAGAGTGATTAGTGAAAATCTCGTAAACTTCAGTCCTATCCAACATCACGATCGTGAATTCTATGATTATATATATATATATATATATATATATATAATAAGTAATATTCTCAACTGTATTCTTTAGTATTTCATACTAGTTTAGCAAGCCACATGCGACTGCGGGTACTTCCATATTGACAATTTTTATTTGACGTATGCAGGTTCAAATTAAAAATAAATTTTAAAAACACAATCTTGCCTGGCTTGTCTATAATCAGAAATTTAGTATTATTTATGTAATGAGTCATGTAAGAATTAACATGAAGCCGGAGAGGCAGTATAAAAACTGTGAACGACGGACATAGGCAGATTACTCGACCACTATATAAGGATTTGTCTTCGTCATTGTGTGTGTATATATATATATATATATATATATATATATATATATATATATATATATATATATATAATGTGTGTGTGTGTGTGTGTGTATGTTCCAACATGAAAATTTATTCTCTCCCCAGCCGGAACCAGTACCTGAAGCACCGGAAGCACTCTTATTAAATCCCATAGATTCTTCAGTTTTATTTCTACCACTTACGCAGCAGAGAGAAAGTGAAGTAATGTGGCGCGAAAATCGGAAATTTTTCGACAGAACTCATATTACAGGGCTCTAGTAACGAAAAAGTGAATAAATTGAGTAGCTAAATTTTAAAAAAGTTCTCTAACTCGTGGTGTAGCCAGAATCCGTTTTGCGAGCTCCTTAATACTGAAAAATCAACTGAGGGCAAAAACGTCTTCGTCTGATCGTCCGTCTGTCCGTCCGGGTTCGTGAACAACGTTAGCGGCTAAAACTGTTCAGCCGATTTTGGAGGGTACTTTACATGAAGCCCTGGAACATTTTCCAAATAAAAGAATTTTTCGATTTTCATTTAAATTTGTTGATAGGTAGTGAAGTTTGTTTAAGAAAATGGTGGAGGTTCATGTTCGTTAAAACTAATTTTTCGAAAATTTCAAATATTCAAACTTTTCGGTGTCTTCCTTAAAACTACAAATATAAAGATAGATATTTTTTTCTTAATGAAATCTGTTTCTTAAATACAGATTTTGAATAGTAGTCATGTAGAATTTTCGAAATTTTGAGTACGTTTCGCGTACCTCTTGCGTGAAAGTACGAGAGCGAGAAAGTAGATGCGCGAGTATTGCGCTGATGTCCGCCCGCTCGAGGACCTCAAAGGTAAGTGAAGGCATTGGATGTCTTTAACGGCCTGCTGTGTGGAGAGCGAAGCGTCCGTGATTGTAATTTTTGAGTTGCGAGTTGCAGCCTTTGGTGATACTCATGAAATTAATGTAGTTTTTTGGTAATAATAGTGAAAAGGGAACAATAGTTTTAAATAATTGCTTTCTTCCCTTTCGTCGCGAAAAATGAAGCAAGTAATTGAGTAAAAGGGTGATCGTGTTCTTCCTAATAATATTTCAGAATATAATTTTTAAACGAAAACCGAAGAAATGGAAAACGCGTCGAGCATGTCTTTTGAAATATTTTAAAATATATTGTTCCAATTGCAACAGAAAATACATCCTGATTGTTGATAGTTTGCGACTATCTTTCCTCATAATTCCAACATTATAATTTAAAATAAATAATGATTTTGTTTGCATAATTCAATCATACCTAAATATGTAAGGAAAACATAGTGTAAGTTTAACACTTTCCTTCACTGGCAATGCCCAAGGTCCAGAATGAGAGACGCCACTGTCTTAATGTACAATGTCTTTCCTTACAGTACATCATAATGTACAATGCCCATCTTAATGTACAATACCTTTATTACAGTACGTCTTAATGTACAATGACCATCTTAATGTACAATACCTTTTTATTAGTAGTACATCTTAATGTACAATGCCCATCTTAATGTGCAATACCTTTATTACAGTACATCTTTAATGTACAATGCCCATCTTAATGTACAATACCTTTATTACAGTACGTCTTAATGTACAATGCCCATCTTAATGCATAATACCTTTATTACAGTACATCTTAATGTATGTCGCCCATCTTAATGTACATGGACACAGTACGTCTTAATGTACAATGATCATCTTAATGTACAATACCTTTTATTACAGTACATCTTAATGTACAATGCCCATCTTAATGTACAATACTCTTATTACAGTACATCTTAATGTACAATGTACATCTCAATGTACAATGCCCATCCTAATGAACACATTTTGTCGCAGTGTATTGTATAGAAATACCTCGCTCTTTTTTGACAGAGGCACATCGACGATGATGTGCTTGAGCCTGCCAGTGTAAGGCGGCCGGGCGGCGGCTTTCGCGTGTAGCGAGCGGCGCGCAGAGAGATGCGTCTGCAGAGAGGGGGCGGCCGCGGGGCGCGAGGGTCGCCAAAGGACGGCGCTAAAGAAGGTCGCGCCACCCAAAGGTCTGTGGTGCCGTCGCCTTTGAGGGCCCCGCCTCGCCCCTGCCGTCCCCTCGCTGGCCTCGCCGCGCCGGCGCCGCGCGACTTCCGGCGTCCCGGGCCGCCCACGCTCGCAGGCGAAAGACGCGACGGGGGGGGCAGGGGGCCGGAGGGAATGTGGGAGAGGAAGGGAGCGGTTGGCGGTAGGTGGGGCGTGTGGCTGGCGAGCTGGCGCGTGGACGGACGGATGGGTGAGTGAGTAGAATAAAGCGGGTGGGCAGGTAAGCGGGTGGGTGGGCGAACACGCATAAGTGGACGGACGGTGGGTGGCGCGCGGTGGACCGGCGGTGGCGTGAAGACGGGCGAGCGGGCAGATGGATGGGTGGTTGGGTGAACAGTTTCGGGGCGTGGGCGGATGGGCGAGAGTGCAGACGGGTGCGTGGGCGGACAGATAGAGTGCGGGTGAGTAGAACGGGCGAATGAATGCGTGGGCGGGTGGTGGGGCGACGCCGACGCGTGGTGGAAGGATGGGTAGATGAGTGAAACGGGCGGGCGGGCGCGTGGACGGAATGTTTGGGCGGAGAAAATGCACGAACGGGTGACGGATCGGTAAGTGAGCAGAACGAGGGGGACGCGTGGGCGTGAGGAGACGGGCTGGCGCGTGGGCAGACGGATGGGTGAGTAGAACGAGCGGTTAAAGCAGAAGACGGTGCGTGGGCGGACGGATGGGTGGGCGAGTAGAACGGGTGGATGGGTGCGTGGGCGGGCGGGCACGGAGTCGGTCTGGCGCGTGAGCGGATGGATGAGTGGATGTAGAACGGACGTATGGACGCGTCTGTGAGTGGGCGGCCGCGTGGGTGGGCGAGTGGCCCTCGTCGGTAGGCGTGGGTGGCTGCGTGGAGGGCGGGTGCCTCGTAGACGGGTGGCCGTGTCGGTGGGGTGGGCGACGGAAGCGTGGGTGGGTGGGTGGCCTCGTGGATAGACGGGTGGCCGCGTCGGTGAGCGGGGTGGCCGCGTGGAAGGGCGGGTGGGCGTTTCGGCGGACGGGCGAGCTTGAGACTGGCCGACGCATGGCGAGGGAGTGTGGGCTGGGAGCCTGATGGATTGATAAGTGATTCTAGGAGATCAGTGATTCCACAGCTGCTTCTATAATTCACGTAAGAGAGTGCGCATGTTTTATCGTTAGAGCTATATCGATGACGAAACCCCAGTGGTTGACGAGATCCGACGCCAACTCATTACGTAGACTTATGATGTTTTTCTACAAGGTATCTCCTCCAGCGTGGCACCACCGCAGCTGTGACAAACTCTAAGCTCGAGTACTCAGCCAGTGCATCAACTGATGTCACTGCAGCGCCTCTGACCGGGAGGTCCTAGGTTCGAGTCCCGACGGCGGCAGGATTTTCGACACTAGCTTTCAGCTAGGTCGAATTCAGTCGCTGTCTGGAGGAGAATTCTAGCGGCCGGCTGCTCTGATCGGTAGTTTTCCGTGGTTTCTCCGATCAACACCAGGCGAATGCCGGAGCAGTACCTACAAACGGGCCACGGACCGCGCGCGATCTGTCCCCTTCCTTGTCCTATCCTCTCACACACACTTACACTAACATGCACTACACTACCACATATTCCGGGAGACCGGTCGGGAGCTTAGAGCTTGTCCCGGCTGGGGCGGTGCCCGCTGGTGGGAGAGTCCTGGTTAGGGGAAACCCCACTAGCCGACGGTAGGTCGGTGCCGGATCTCGCCATCCAGCGGGGAAGATCACCGCCATCTCCCGAGAAAAAACATGCACTACACTAACGGGACTAATGACCGAAGCAGTTGACGCGCCCGAAAACATAAATCAATCAATCAATCAATCGAGTAGACTCACGACGTGTGTGGAAGTGTATTGAATGTGAGTGTAAATGTGTAAAAGCAAAGGGAGGAAATAACAGGAACAGGGAAGGAAGACACGCGTTCCAGTGCTCGTTTGTTAGAGTACTGCACCAGCATTCCTCCAGTGCGTTGACTGAAGAAACCACGCGGAAATCTTTCATATCAAATCAGCCGTCTTCTAGAATTCTCATCGGGACAGCGGCTGAGTCCGATCTGGCTGTGCACCTGGTGTCGAAATCCTGCCAATGTCGGGAGGAAATTCTTGGCCCGCCCTGTGAGAGTAAGTACCGCAGTGACATCAACTGATACCCTAAACCACCTAGGCCGAGCGCCAGCGGCGTTTTGGCAGGTGGACGAGAAGTCGAGAGGGCGTGTGAGAATCCGATTGATTGATTTTTTCGTGTTTCCGGGCGCGTCAACTGCTTCGGTCATTAGGGACTGTTGGGGTGTGAAGTGCATGCGTTTTTTCTCGGGAGATGGCAGTGATCTTCCGGAGGCGAGATCCGGCACCGACCTACCGTCGGCTACTGGGGTTTTCCCTAACCAGGACTCCACCAACGGGGCACCGCCCCAGTCGGGACAAGCTCTTAAACTCCTGACCGGTCTCCTGGAATATGTGGTAGTGGTATGTTAGTGTGTAAGTGTGTGTGTGTAAGAGGAGAGGATAGGGACAAGGAAGAGGAAGGACAGATCGCGCGCGGTCCGTGGCCCGTTTGGTAGGGTACTGCTCCGGCATCTGCCTGATGTCCGAATCCGAGTAGATGGGTGAAAGCGCTGGTGGTAGACCAGTAGGGCCTGCAGCTTCGGAGCGAAGACGAGCGCCGCGGTTGTGGTGGCTGATCACGCAAACAGGCTCCCAGAGACTGACGCGGAAGATCCGCAGCCTACGCGGATTTTGCTGCTGCGGAAGTTTCGCGTCACGTGTTGCCTTATGTGCACGTTCAGACCTGTAGCGGCAGGCGAGCGCCGCGGCAACGGATTGGCAGCGTTTCATTGGTATGATATTTGTAACGCAGTCAGACGCGTTTCCTTTTCCGCTGAGCTCGAGTTTCGTGGAAGTCCGCCGAGTTCGGGAGCGCCCGCTTGGCTCTGGGTCGAGCGATCTTGCCAACCGTCACCAAACGCTGACTCATAATTGACGGTCCAGGTGAACGGGTCCCGCGAATCTCCGGCCGCCCGTCTAGTTCGGAACTTTCGCGCTGCACCCGCTGCGGATCTACCGCGCCGACCAGTGGGAGCTTGAATACAAATACACCTCCGGAGTTGCTCGATGGAATTTGGCATTCAAAGATATCCAATTGTGCTCCAAGAAATAAAGTATATGGCCTACATATGAAAGCCTATAAATGATTGTAAATATGAAATTAATGTAAAATTTTGAAAATTTGAAAATAGTATCACATGCAATTAAATACGCTGTCAGGGTTTTATAAGCGCTAATAAAAACAGAATCTAAAACACAATTTACGCACTGAAATACAATAATTCTTACACTACAATAAGCTAGTGGTATGTATCAGCCAAAGCTTCTCATTTATTGTGCGCCACATTAAAAACACACAAAAAAAAAAATTTCTCCGATTGCGCTTTCAGTTCAGTTCAGGGTATCGCCTAGGAGTGGGAAAGATACACGATGCCAGAGAAAACCGTGTCCGTCGGCATAAAGGCACAATACAATTTCCTAATGTTCGAGGGATGAAAACAAGCTGACAAAGGAAAACATAGTGAAAAATGTGCCTTAGGGTACTATAAGTAATCGAGTTTCAAAACAATACTGATGTGAAAAGGTTTCAAAAGGCAGAGGAACAAGCGCCAAAGTTTGGCGGGAGCAAAAATTTGGTACGAAGTAATTACAACGATTGTTTTTACATATTCTGACAGTATGCCACAAACAAATGCCACAAATTGTACTATTTCACTTTTTAACAACTTGTAAAATCTTCCCACGTTACGAATATCAAAAATGATGCGTTAGCTCCAGAATTATATATAATTGTTAAAGACTTACGGGATACTTATCGAAAAAATTAGTAGGACGTTTATCTTAGATACTTCACTCGACTTTAAAAATTGTAACGTTTAGGGTAACAATTTTTTAAACAGAAAAAGACGTTCGTACATCAATATTAAACACAATCGAAATGTGATAATAATTTGTTTCTCTCTGCGATCCTTGTTTGGATGCAATAAAGAATAGTGGCACGATTGGCATAATCAAGGAATGGAAATGGAAGCATGTTATATAAAAGGTCACAGGCAGCATTTTTTAAATAATATTATATCTAAAATAATTATTTGCGACACTATAAAACTCAAATTAAATGTTAGGTAATACTGCATATTATATATTTATTAGGTATTTCAAATAATTTGACGAAACTATAATTCCAATTGTTTAAATAATTTTCATCCCACATGGAATCGAATCCAAATCTCTAGGATTACGCCCACTTGCTCTAACTACAGAGCTATCGAGACAATTTGAATAGTTGAAATAAGTTTGTTGCACAGTGCAAGGTAACGTCATATCAAACTTTACCGTTTCACAATTCTAAAAATTGCCACTTCTAAATTGTGACAGTGTGCTGACAATTGAGAAACAATAATTAAATTATTTTTGAATCCAACATATTTTTTTTTTAAAATCGCCGTTTTCTTTCACGACTACATAACTTTCTCTTCTTACGAAGTATTCGTTAGGCGAAAAAGTGAAAAATTGTTGTACCCGTGTTTTCTAGTGACCACGGTTTTTCACCTATCCATTACCCCGCCCCTCCTCCTTGATAATTTGTAAGGTTCGCCTCCTTCAATCGATCACCGTGTGTGACGGACGCAGTAGTTCGCCCCGACTCCGCGTTGCACCCGGAAGCGCTGTCACCGGCGCGAGGGAGGGGCTGCGTCCGTGTGAGGTGGGGGCGGAGGAGGGGGGAGGGGGAGGAAGGAAGCGGGCGATTGCCGCGTGGGTAATTAACGACGCCTCGCGCCATAAATCGCGGGGAGGGGGGAGGGGCGGCGACGGTGTCTGAAGGCGTCAAGGAACCGAAAAGGGGGCGGGGCGTCGAGGGAAAGCGCCACACTCGGCGAGGGGGAGTGCGAAGTTGGCGGAGGAGCTTCATCCATAGGGCGCAGACTCCAGAAGGAAGAAGGGCGAGGGAAGAAGGGCGGTGGAATGTAGAAGTGCCGGATGATTGTTTCCACCCTTACAGTAGCTGTGGCATGTGTAAAGTGGAATCCTTAAAACTTTAGTGGCATTTACTCGTAGTGATGAACGTAAATCCAAACTCGTTAAAACCGGCATAGGTAGCTCTGGCCATCAACTGATGTCGTGCAGCGCCTCTGACCGAGAGGTCCTAGGGTTCGAGTCTTGACGGAGGCAGGATTTCGTCACTAGCTAGACGGCTTGGTCGAATTTAGCCGCTGTCTGGAAGAGAATTCTAGCGGCCGGCTGCTCTGATCGGTAGTTTTCCGTGTTTTCTCCGATCAACACCGGGTGAATGCCGAAACAGTAACCTAACAAACGGGCCACGATCTTTTCTACCTCTTCAAAGACCAAATATTATCCACTGAAAACTTTCTTATCGCGGAATGTCTTTGCCACAATTATATTAAAATTAATTTAAATTTATTTTAAAATGTTTTGAATATACCAAAAATATAATTGTTTTTGTTTCAAACGAGCAGATTATCTTTCAAAATATGTGATTATGTTATCGTTTTCTCAAACTGAAAACAGAAAATTACTATCTATATACTCTTAAACTGCTTGAGGTAAACTTACCTATTTATCATAATATTGATGTTAACTTGTTAAAGTTAAAAATTTTCTTAGCCTGTTTTCATAAGTTACTATCTCTGAGATTGTCGTGTTTATTACGACTTTCGACTAAATCAGGAGATTCAAAATTGGAGATTTCCTATGCAATGTTTGAATGACTTTTGTTAGAGATACTCTTGTGAAAAGGACACAAACCAGGATAACTGCGAAAGGAGAAAAGTATTTAAATAAGGGAAATACATTTTTGGGTTGAGGTTCAATTGGATATGAAATAAATGAAAAACAGAGGAAGTAAAAGATATTACTCTCACAAAAAAGAGATAGTAAAGTAAAGTCTAAGGATTTGGCGAGCGACATAAGGAAATTTGTTGACTAAATGGAATAGAAGTAAGTTGGAAGAAATCAAAGATGATGTGAAAAAATGAAAGTAGAAATGTTGTAGAAATGAAGTACAACTTTCAGAAAAGAATGAGAGTTGAAGAATGACAACAAACGTTTTGAAGGAGGATGCGTTATGCTGACGCGAACCTCTCGAGAGCAAAAAGCGAGACAAGGATAGAAGTAAAGGGGTTAATTGTAAAGGGCGTCACACGGACTAAAAGACATAGCTGTATGCCTCTACAGTAACAGAGAGTGTAACAGTCTGGCTAGCTCTGACTTTTCAAGCATTGTACCAGTGACAATGATTAAGACATTGGTGCACTAACTCATATAAAGAAGTAAAATAATCGTCAATGCACCGTTTTTTCAGCCAAATGGAAAACAAATTAAAATGACTGATTACCAAAAATTATTAGAGAAAATATTTTTTAGATATTCTTGAATGGAACTCAACATAATATCAGTAAAATTAACTCAAGGAAGTGACAAAAACCTAATCAGATTGCAATTAACGAACCTAATGGCCCAATTAACGAAGGAGGATGTAACATTCATTCAGAGAAGACAAGGTAAGTAAGCCATCAACTCATTGGAAGACGCAACGTCAGCAGCGGGGGAGTCTGTGAAGGCGGGTGAGTTAGTGCACCGTCTCCAGTTGCTCATTATATCCCGCTTGCTGACTCCACTGACTCCGCCTTCGCAACCACCGTCACTCAAACCAATATCTCCGTCTCAGGATTACTTGGCGTGCCTCTGCCTACCATTAGCTCCTGCTGCCCGGGCATGCATTATATTCCCCCCCCCCTCCAGCCGTCACATGGACGGCTATCGCTGCCGTCAGTCCTCGCAACTCCTGATGTCACATGATTGATTGTGTCTGGAGGAGAATTCTAGCGGTCGGCTGCTCTGATCAGTAGTTTTCCATGGTTCCTCCGATCAACACCAGGCGAATGCCGGAGCAGTTCCCTAAAAAACGGGCCACGTACCGCGCGCGAACTTTCCTTCCTCTTCCTTGTCCTATCCTCTACCCTTACATACACACTTACACTAACATGCACTACACTACCACACATGCCGGGAGACCGGTCATGGACTTAGAACTTGTTCTGGCTGAGGCGGTGCCCCGATGGTGGGAGATACCTAGTTGGGGAAAACCCCATTAGCCGGCGGTAGATCGGCGTCGTATTTCGCCATCCAGCGGATGGGAACACCCCCGCCACCTCCCAAGCAAAAACACGCCCTAGACTTACGGGACAAATTACCTTAGTAGTTGACGCGTCTGAAATCACTGACAATCAATCATGATTCATTGGTTGATTGTGCACAGACACGTCAACCGTTATGGTAATTAGCCCTGTTAATGTGTTGTGAATGTTTTAATACAAAGAGGTTGTGGTGTTCCACCCCCACGTATAATGAGATCCGAGTTGTCCGATCCGATCCCAACTACAGGTCGGCTTGCGGGGAAATTCCTCCAGTTATTTCCATGCAGCAGAATACTGCCCCATCAGGGCCTTAGCAGTTTTGCTCCCGGAAACACGAATCGGGCAATTAATCCTGTACACCAATTTTCCTGGGTACAAGCGCTAAGCTCTCTTCTGGTGTCCGGTTTCAAGTTGGCCAACAATTTCAAGGTGGAGAAAGAAGAGGAATGTATGTATGAATGGTCTACAATTTAGGGAATGAATGTATGTATGGCCTTCAATTTCAAGGTGAAGAAAGAAGGGGAAGGGAGAAGGGCAAAAGGGGGGGAAAGGGCGTTGCAGCGAACGCTATGGTCGTCCATGCCCCTTTTGGGTGCCGTTCCCTGACACGGCCTGTGAATATTGATAGCTGCGAAATAAGGCGTCTCTGTAATGAGAGATATAGACAATCCCTGTGGTCATAACTGCAATACAGGAAAATTGGTGTACTGGATTAATTGTCCGATTCGTGTTCCCAGGAGCAAAACTGCTAAGGTCCTGAGTCCCATACGTTTAGTGATTGTTTTATAGCAGGAGATAGCAATGATCTTAAATTGTTGGATGGCGAGATTCAGCGCTAACCTTCACGTTGACTTGCGGGTTTTCCCTAACTAGGTCCTAGATTTGAGTCCCGACGGCGGCAGGATTTTCGACACCAGCTCTTCAGCTAGGTCGAATTCAGTCGCTGTCTGGAGGAGAATTCTAGCAGCCGACTGCTCTGATCGGTAGTTTTCCTTAGTTTGTCCGATCAACATCAGGCGAATGCCGGAGCAGGACTCAAACAAACGGGCCACGGACCACGCGCGATCTTTCCTTTCTTTTCCATGTCCTATCCTCACCCCTTACACACACACTTACACTAACATATACTACACTACTACACACGCCGGAAGACCGGTCGGAGACTTAGTTTTGCCGGCTGGGGCGGTGCAGCGCTGGTGGGAAATACCTGGTTGTGAAAAAAAACGCTATTCGACGGTAGGTGGGATCCGGAACTCGAAATCCAGGGGGGGGGGAATTACCGTCACCTCCCGATGAGAAACATACACTACACGTACAGGACTAATGCCCTTAGTAGTTGACGCGCCCGGAATCACTAACATTCAATCAATAACCAACTAGGAACCTCTCATCAGTGGGGAATGTCGCAGTCGTGACAAGCTCTAAGCTCCCGACCGGTCTCCCGAAATGTGTGGTAGTGTAGTTCTTGTAAGTGTGTGAGTCAGTATTTAAGGTAGATTCCAAATCATGAAACTGCATTCTCAATTCCACGAATATTTCATCATAATCTTTAATGTGCCTAATGAGGTAAGATGTGTGGTATGTTAAACGAACAATTTCGACTTGGTAGCAAATTAAATTAAATAGAAGCCAAATTGTTACATTAATGCGAATTGCACTGACCCGCAGATGTACGTGTTACTATTACGAGAAAAGACAAATTGATTCATCACAAGAATTTAAAGTTCATTGATCAAAATTATTCTTTTGCATAAAATAACGTTTGTTGCTAATATAAAAGAACGTTATGGCAATTAAATCAAAGCTACCACTAGAATGTAAATGAAAATGCAAACTATATTTACTTTATAAATGCTCTTTGAATCCGAGAATGTTATGGCTAAATTCAAAGCTCGCACAAGGATTTAAATTTTAGTAACCTATTTTTACTTTCTCGTACACGTATGTATATACGGGGTAATATACGTAGTATAGAGAAAGGTATGTAATGCTCCGCAAAAAAAGGCGGATTTTCGGCAAAAACAATTTATTACCGGGCCCTGACAACGAAAAAGTGGATACATCCAGTTGCTATTAAGAAAAAATTTCTTTAACACGTAGTGTAGCCAGAATCCCATGGTGTGTGGATCATTGTTGCCGAAAAGCCAATTGAAAGAAAAACGTCTGTCCGACCGCCCGTCCGTCTGACTGTCCGTCCGTCCCTCAACACTACTAGCGCCTAAACCATGCGTAGGATTTTTCAAAATTGAAGATACCGCTGTCCACCTGTCTCAAGTTTTTGTGTGCTAAGCAGTCGCCAACCAATGCAATTCCTGTATTCGGAGAACAGCTATGTAGAGTGATGGGTCAACGCCGGACCCGAAGATAAATGGTAATATAACTGAAAGGTTTTGTTTAGTTTTAACAACAATTAAATAATACATGTATATAGCTAGACACTACAATCATTTTGTGCATTTTTCTTTAAAATATTTTCAGTTATGATTTCCACTAGAAACATCGATATATTAACATCGGTATTTTGCTTTCGATGTTTTCTTTACATCGATAGTTTGTTACACAAACATCGATTTTTTTGATTTTATTATAAAGAGGTTTAGACACGTTTTAGCCTAGCAGCTGTTTTAAACATAGATTTTTTATCGACGACGAAAATCATTTAGCAATGTATCGATGTATCGAGCTTTTAGTAAAATTTGTCATCACTAGTTCTAACAGCCTTTTCCGCTGAAAAGCTAATGACTTTATTTTTGAAGGAACTAGTTCTACATTCACCATGTTGCTTCGATTGCACAACTGTTCTCTACGTCAACAGATAACTGAAGTAATATTTTAATGTTTTATGGCTGCAATCCGGGCTGTAAGAGAACGGCAGAGTTTTAAAAAGCGGTAACACATGGCAATGGTTTCGATGTTTTCTTTCAACACACGACAAAACTATCACTAATGATACAGAAAGGTTCTATTTTATAAAGGCCTCAAAGATTATACAATTACTTGCCGCTTTACCTAATGTAACCGCTTGTCGTCAGTCACATTTATAACCAACGGAAAATAGAAGCAATAATACCGACATTAGGCCCTACACGTAGTTTCTATAGTGGCGAAGAGATGGCGTAAGTCAGAAAAGGATTTCTGAACGCACTCAGACCATAGCCAATCAGGAAATTTTTGTGGAAATACGGACGTGGCGTGAACTTGCGTCAAAAGAGCTCGCTCTCTTTCTGGTTCGAGACGCCGAGGTGAACGGTTGCCTACAAGTACACCACATAGTCGACGAGGGACACGCGAAGATAACGGAACACAAAAGCTTTAATAAAAGGTAATTGACTGAGCACTTTTCATGGATTTACGTACTGTGAATATCGTGAGATTACATGGAATTAGTAAATGAATATTAAACAAGAATGCAATGAATGAAAGAACGACGGCGGTAATAGATTGAAATGAATCTGTAAAACCACGTTGCTGCATTCTTGTTGCTAGAAAAGAGGACTATTGTAACATAGGACATGTTTCTTCTTTGTTACAGCTTTAATATATTTCATACTTTTCATATATTCTTTATTCTTATTTTTGGGAATTTCACTTTGGAAATCCTATTATGAAATTTTGAGAATTATTAGAAGTACGGATTATCCAACACTAGCTTGACTTTTGCCATTACGAAGTCATAACTTGGAGTTTCGGACTCGCATTCTGATGCGACCATCGCCTCTGCGAAAGCTGTGGTGAATTTTCGCCGAACGACGAGGAGACGGTGTTCGGAAATACTCCAGTTTCGACGCGACAGGCAACGCACGGACCTTGCAGGAGAACGACGACCTTGAGGCGCGAGTGTCGCGCAACGGCCAGCTACACAGCGTGGGACCAACTTGAGGAATTCGCCGGTCGTGAGTCATATAAAAGCAGAAAGAACACTCATTAAATTTCAGTCTGAAAAAAACTTCTGAGACAAGATTATCATTATATTAGCCAAAACGTTGTAATGTGAGCTTCCCTCAATAATAGACGTTGATCGGGCAAGTTTCTTAGAACATTGGTCTTGCTAGCCAGTGATTTTATTTCTTTTCGACAGTCGTAACAAGAATCAGATTAGAGTAATTCCTTATGTTTATGATAGAAGTTGTTTTGTACAGAATTATTTATTTAGAGTCATATTTTAATGATTCAAATCATTTAAGAGACGTTATGAAACAAAATTTTGTGTTGAAAGGTTATGTAGAAGCCGAAGGTCAAATGTGACTATTGAGTGTAACGTAATTAGTGATTTAAAAGGTAGTAGTGAATTTCGAGTATTGTGTGTATGTATTTTTTTTGCAGGATGAATATTTGTACTATGATTTGTGTGTCTCATGTGTGATATTTTTTGTGAAGTGTAAATATGTATTTATTGCTTGTTGCTTGTAAACAGGGATCTGAGTTATTATCACTTTAGTGAAAACTGCAGTTTAGGTAGGGAATTAGCTACCATAATTTTACGAAAAGTGAGAACATAGTAGGATCTGTGAATTTCATTTGTACAGTGATTTTCATTCAATAGAATATATGTTATTTGTCATTTAAAACTGAAAAATTGTGTTGGCTTGTTAATTGATCAGTAGTTTAACAAAGACGAACCCACTACCAATAGGGAAGTTTATCCGTAAATTGAGATATTCCCAGGGATGCGTGACGGTGTAATCACACGTCGCGAAGTAGGCAAATGATATCTACTTTAGTAATCGGTGAGGCGGTTACTAATACATACGATATATTGGAAACAAAAATGTTGGGGTCTGCCGTTGACTTTACACCCTTACTGTTCCATGGCTGTTAAATCTATTTTTAATTCACTATCACCCAAAAAGGGTGTTTGGTAGCAAATTCAATGTTGTGCCTCCAAACTGTGACAGTGCCACTAAAACTCTCCTTTGGGATAACTGTATGTAACTCAAATTGCTTAGCGTCACTTCTGCCAGGAGTCGTACAATATTGCCTCCGTCGTGCTTCCTGCACCCCCCCCTTCCCCCTCCCGTCCCCCAACCCACCGTCCCCAAGTCCCCCCGCGCTCATTGATACCAACCGCCCCGCCGTGGCGCCGGGAGACGACCATCAAGCGGCCGTAAGTGATGTTAAGGGGAGCGCTCCTTTCCTAAGAATCCGCCGCCGCCCCCGCCGCCCCGCCCCCCGCCCTCCGCCCCCCGCCCCGGCCGCGAGTCGTAAATATCCGCCCTCGACGCGTATAATCCCACCTCCGCCGCGCGAGGGGGCTTCATTACGTCGCGCGGCGCCGCCTCGGGGCGCGCCACCGTCGGCGCCGCAAGTCGCGCCCCCCGCGGCACCGGCAGCGGTGGCTCAGGGCATCAGCTGATGTCACTGCAGCGCCTCTGACCGGGAGGTCATAGGTTCCCACTCTCCACGGCGGCAGGATTTTCGCCACTAGCTTTGCAGCTAGGTCGAGTTCAGTCGCTGTCTGGAGGAGATTTCTAGCGGCCGGCTGCTCTGATCGGTAGCTTTTCGTGGTTTCTCCGATCAACACCAGGCGAATGCCGGAGCAGTACCCGAACAAACGGGCCACGGACCGCGCGCGATCTGTCCTTCGTCTTCCTTGTCCTATCCTCACCCCTTACACACACACACACACTAACATGCACTACACTACCACATATTCAGGGAGACCGGTCGGGAGCTTAGAGCTTGTCCCGGCTGGGGCGGTGTACCGCTGGTGGGAGAGTCCGGGTTAGGAGGACACCCCACTAGCCGACGGTAGATCGGCACCGGTTCTCGCCATCCTGCGGGAAAAGATCACCGCCATCTCCTGAGAAAAAAAACATGCACTACACTCACGGGACGAATGACCAAAGCAGTTGACGCGCCCGGAAACACGAAAAAATCAATCAATCAAATCAAGCCACCCGCGTCACGCCGCTAGAGTAGGGATGGCAAACAAAATCGACGTTTTCTATCAGAAACACAGTTATATTAACATCGGTATTTCGAGAAGAAATAAAAGAGGTCATCTTCGCCAACATATTATTTTTATTAAGATAGCCGGCTTTCGACGGCTTTGCAGTCATCGTCAGTCTCGCTGCTTTCGGCAAAAGTCGGTTGACTGTGCCGAAAAGTTTGCCGAAAGCAGCGAGACTGACGATGACGGCAAAGCCGTCGAAAGTCAGCTATCTTAATAAAAATAATATGTTGACGAAGATGACCTTTTTGATTTGTTCTCATAAGAACGTCAACGAAACCACAACCCACACGTCACCAAAACCACATTATGATTCCCACGATCGGTATTTTGCTTTCGATGTTTTCTTCACATCGATATTTTGTTGCAAAAACATGAATTGTTTTTAATTTTATTATTATTATTATTATTATTATTATTATTATTATTATTATTATTATTATTATTATTATTATTTTGAAATAAAGGGGTTTAAGCTCGTTGTAGAGTAGCAATATTCCACAGCAATATCGTTGTTTTGCATCATCCTCATTATCGCCCTGCGCATTTCGCCTGTGCAATCTGAGGAAGAGTAGGGGCTGCTCGTGTTATGAATGTATGTTATCGGTAGGCGTGTCATTGCCTGAGTAGACAGTGAAACACGATGTTCTTTATTGGTAATTTTATTCTTTACATTCGGTAATAATTTGTACATACTTACTAACATGCTGTTAACCAAATAATAAAATATATTCCTTTTATTTACTGTTATTAAAAATGTATAGGAAAATATGTTTTTTAGTTACAAACATCGATGTTTTCTCGTCGATGTTATCATCAACATCAAAAACCCTTTAGCGATGTATCGAAACATCTATATATCGATGTTTTGGTCAAATTTGCCATCACTCCACTGGAGTACTGCCGTCGCTTATGACCCGGGTTGCCAGACAGGGATTGAATGATTGCTAGTTTCCGGGCGCGTCATCTGCTGAGGTCATTAGTCCCGTAAGTGAAGAGTAAGCTATAGGGAGTCATCTTCCTCACTGGATGGCGAGATCCGGCGCCAACCTACCATCAGCTAGCGTGGTTTTCCCAACTAGATATCTCCTACCAGTGGGGCACCGCCCCAAGTCAGGACAAGCTCTAAGCCCCCGACCGGTCTCCCAGCTAATGTGGTAGTGTAGTGCATGCTCCTGTGTGTGTGTGTGTTTGTGTGTGTAATGGGTCAGAATAGGACAAGGGAGAGGAAGGAAAGATCGCGCGCGGTCCGTGGCCCATTTGTTAAGGTACTGCTCCGGCCTTCCCCTGGTGTGGATTGGAGAAACCACGGAAAAGTATCGAAAAGAGCAGTCGGCGTAAAAGTCTCCTCCAGACAACTACTGAATTCGACCTAGCTGAAAAGATAGTGTCGAAAATCCTGTCGCCGTAGGGACTCGAACCTAGGACCTCCCGATCATAGGCATGGCAGTGACATCAGTTAATTCCTTGAGCCACCTCTCCCGGTTGTCGCGCAGGGGGAGAGGCTGCAGAATAGCAGGGAGAGATGCTTACCGTTTAGATCTCAATCTTAATATTCAATTGAAGACCTGGGACCAATAACATGTTATGTCACTAGAGAAAACCGAAAGTAAAGGTTTAAACATTTCCATAAATAAGTAAGATAAAGCCATACATATGACATTTACTTTTTACAGAATATGAACATTCACTAGATGAAATATCCCATTTATATCCTCATTACGTAAACATCTATGGTGCCCCGAAATACGCTAATATCCCAGTTTCATCAGAAAATACGGAAATGTGGCATAGCATGTAATTGCCCAAAGTCTTCAAATGCCATGCTGTTGAACTGTGAAACTGTCGTGTTGCTAAATAATGGAACGGTGCAACAGATCTCGTTTATACTTAAGAAAAAAGATTAATCGGCTGCCCATTCTACCTACCTTATAGATGAGAGAAGAGAGAAATAATATGGTCCCAAATATTCAATCACAAAGTAAGTTTCGCCCAGATTAAGAAGTACTCAAATCTATTTAAGAAAGAGATATTCATCTGAACACCTTTTATTATGGTCAACTAAAATGCACAACTTTAAGTCATCTTTATATCTGATTCCTCGAGGATATTTCCTAGCACACACTTGCAAACTACCAGAGAGGAATCTGCTCTAGAAATAAAAAATACTGCTTCAAATGTGAGAAGCCCAAGATAGAAGAACGTTCACACTCACGGTCGCCAGAAACGTTTTTTTAATCCACAATGTTTGCCCTCATTAGGAATCGAACCAAAAAGACGCCAATGAAAAGCGATTAAGTTGATTACGAATCGGCCGGTGGGATACCTGCTTTATCTAGCATACATTCTTTTAATTTATGCTTCATTAAAAGTAGCTATTTCCTAAATTGTTTTATTCACTTTTCGACGCGCATGTCTAATTCCCAGAATTTGTTACACAAAATTAAAATGCAGTGTTTTGAAGCTCTTGTGTTACGGTGCCTCTTAGTTCTCACAAAAGTGACACTAAATATATTTAAAATTCTACTGATATGTTGTAGTTTTTTATTGATTTCAATACAAAGTTCAATATGCGGTGCATAATCTACCTAGATTGAGAAGACCGTGGTTACGAAGGAAATGTAAAAACAGTTGAATGATGCTACATGCTCCCTTACAGTGGGAATTTTTAGATCGATTTATGAGAGGGATTTATGAAGGGGAATTATGAGAGGGAACTATGAGAGGGAACTATGAGAGGGAACTATGAGAGGGAACTATGAAAGGGAACTATGAGAGGGAACTATGAGAGGGAACTATGAGAGGGAACTGTGAGTGGGAACAATGAGAGGGAACTATGAGAGGGAACTATGAGAGGGAACTATGAGAGGGAACTATGAGAGGGAACTATGAGAGGGAACTATGAGTGGGAACTATGAGAGGGAGCTGTGTGAGGGAACTATGAGAGGAAACATAGCACGTAAAACGTTAACTTAAAATCTTGCCATCTTCCGTGCTTATGCTTTTGTATGAAATAAGAAAAGAACCAATCTCAGTACGGTAACTAAAAGTAGATTATCGAAGTCGAATGATAGATCGAACAAAAAACTGGATTTCCAGATAAGGCGGTTAATTTCTTGAAGTTTTTCTGCTTTGATTTGTAGTGTACGATCTTTTTGTAATTTTTTTTTGTATTCATACTAAGTCTACAGATTAGTTATTTGTATTCATAGTATTATCATTTAGTTTTCATTTTATTGAAATAAAATATTTTATATATATATATATATATATATATATATATATATATATATATATATATATATATATATCGAACCCGTAAGCCTTGGAAACAGTCCAGATCTCGAAATCGGTTCTCACATCCAATTTAAGGTATACTATAATGCCCCACATAATGCTCCAATAGAAAATCTTATTTTGCTTAAGTTTATGTTGGACATTGTGAATACTTTAGTCTTTCATTAATGTTAAAGTTTATATTTACTCGTTATGCTTATGTTTCTTCTTCTTCTTCTTCTTCTTCTTCTTGTTTTAGGTAGGTTGTACACCTGTTTTTTCTTCGCGCTTCACCCCAGGGATTCAGTAGACGTTGACTGCAGATCTTCTCTCCAACTTTTCTGCGGTCTTCCAGGGTGTCTCCTTCCTAATGGTATCATACCCGTGGCTATCTTCACCAGTCTGTCATCGCTCATTCGTGTGATAAGGTTATTAGTTTTTTTTCTTTTTTTCATAAATTTAGTTATATCAGTATGCTTGTGTTTATGTTTGCTTTGTGAATGGGCCTTTATGCGTGACCGCGACGGGCTGAGACGGGACAGGGCGGGAGAGAACGCGGAACGCAGCAAACAAAGCGGAGAGGTGGGGGGGGGGGTTGAAGAGCGAGGCGTGAGACGGGCAGAGTGAATCAGGAAAATACGTGGTGAGGATATAATTAAGTTTTATTCATTTTCTTTGAAACTAAATTTCTATTTAAGGGGAGCCAGAATGGGCCAAAATGAT
>BLKR01002648.1:73635-184781 GCA_011170035.1 Teleogryllus occipitalis
GGAACTGTGAGAGGGAACTATGAGAGGGAACTGTGAGAGGGAACTGTGAGAGGGAACTGTGAGAGGGAACTATGAGAGGGAACTGTGAGAGGGAACTATGAGAGGGAACTATGAGAGGGAACTATGAGAGGGAACTATGAGAGGGAACTATGAGAGGGAACTATGAGAGGGAACTATGAGAGGGAACTATGAGAGGGAACTATGAGAGGGAACTATGAGAGGGAACTATGAGAGGGAACTATGAGAGGGAACTATGAGAGGGAACTATGAGAGGGAACTATAAGAGGGAACTATGAGAGGGAACTATGAGAGGGAACTATGAGAGGGAACTATGAGAGGGAACTATGAGAGGGAACTATGAGAGGGAACTATGAGAGGGAACTATGAAAGGGAACTATGAGAGGGAACTATGAGAGGGAACTATGAGAGGGAACTATGAGAGGGAACTATGAGAGGGAACTATGAGAGGGAACTATGAGAGGGAACTATGAGAGGGAACTATGAGAGGGAACTATGAGAGGGAACTATGAGAGGGAACTATGAGAGGGAACTATGAGAGGGAACTATGAGAGGGAACTATGAGAGGGAACTATGAGAGGGAACTATGAGAGGGAACTATGAGAGGGAACTATGAGAGGGAACTATGAGAGGGAACTATGAGAGGGAACTATGAGAGGGAACTATGAGAGGGAACTATGAGAGGGAACTATGAGAGGGAACTATGAGAGGGAACTATGAGAGGGAACTATGAGAGGGAACTATGAGAGGGAACTATGAGAGGGAACTATGAGAGGGAACTATGAGAGGGAACTATGAGAGGGAACTATGAGAGGGAACTATGAGAGGGAACTATGAGAGGGAACTATGAGAGGGAACTATGAGAGGGAACTATGAGAGGGAACTATGAGAGGGAACTATGAGAGGGAACTATGAGAGGGAACTATGAGAGGGAACTATGAGAGGGAACTATGAGAGGGAACTCTGAGAGGGAACTATGAGAGGGAACTCTGAGAGGGAACTCTGAGAGGGAACTCTGAGAGGGAACTCTGAGAGGGAACTCTGAGAGGGAACTCTGAGAGGGAACTCTGAGAGGGAACTCTGAGAGGGAACTCTGAGAGGGAACTCTGAGAGGGAACTCTGAGAGGGAACTCTGAGAGGGAACTCTGAGAGGGAACTCTGAGAGGGAACTCTGAGAGGGAACTCTGAGAGGGAACTCTGAGAGGGAACTCTGAGAGGGAACTCTGAGAGGGAACTCTGAGAGGGAACTCTGAGAGGGAACTCTGAGAGGGAACTCTGAGAGGGAACTCTGAGAGGGAACTCTGAGAGGGAACTCTGAGAGGGAACTCTGAGAGGGAACTCTGAGAGGGAACTCTGAGAGGGAACTCTGAGAGGGAACTCTGAGAGGGAACTCTGAGAGGGAACTCTGAGAGGGAACTCTGAGAGGGAACTCTGAGAGGGAACTGAGAGGGAACTGAGAGGGAACTCTGAGAGGGAACTATGAGAGGGAACTATATGAGAGGGAACTATGAGAGGGAACTATGAAAGGGAACTATGAGAGGGAACTATGAGAGGGAACTATGAAAGGGAACTATGAGAGGGAACTATGAGAGGGAACTATGAGAGGGAACTATGAGAGGGAACTATGAGAGGGAACTATGAGAGGGAACTATGAGAGGGAACTATGAGAGGGAACTATGAGAGGGAACTATGAGAGGGAACTATGAGAGGGAACTATGAGAGGGAACTATGAGAGGGAACTATGAGAGGGAACTATGAGAGGGAACTCTGAGAGGGAACTCTGAGAGGGAACTCTGAGAGGGAACTCTGAGAGGGAACTCTGAGAGGGAACTCTGAGAGGGAACTCTGAGAGGGAACTATGAGGGGGACTTATGAAAAGACAAACCGAGTCAAGTTAACATCTAGTTAATTAGCAAATAAGTTAATATGAATCAATAAAAGTAGGTAAAAAATAAAAGTATTTACGTACCACGGGCGTTAACTGGTTCTTATCCCCTTGGGCGACAAAATGCCCACGGGCCAAAGGCTCTCGGGCGTTTTATCGTCACTCAATCATTAGAATCTTCATTACGCCCTTGGTGCATAAATAACTATGGTGACTGCAAAATCCCCTCAATCAGTCTGACGTGTCTTGTATTTCAATTCCTTCAACTTAGAATATATCATCGTCCTTACGCTCCGCACTTTCTCACTCTCCTCTCTCCATTCCGTTTTCACGCAAATGTGACCTCAATCTTCTGTTTAAAAGCTTATCCTCCTATAGTACTTGGTTCGTTCTCTGAGTATAAACGCTGACTTAGTACCAGGCACTATGTTGGTCAGTCAAGACCCGCCCGAACTGGACCAACGACAGCATGGCATTTGTGCAAGTGCTCGGGAAAGTGGTTAATTCTGAGTTACAAATGCGAGCGAGAGTCGTAACTCAGCGCAGTTCTGGAAGTGATTATTCTCACTTGGGCAATGACAAACCTGGAATTGCAGGTTGTAACTTAAACATCCGCATAAGGCGTTTGACGGTACTGCGCGCGAACGCAAACACACAAACACACCCACACATACACACACGCGCGCGCGCGTTTATGTTACAGTACTTGTGGAAGTTACTACAATACCACTTTTATTAGGTCTGCAGCAACTACTATCGAAAGACGCTGATAAATATCACTGCAAGTCAAAGATTTCTTCCGGGCTGAAGGGGCGTGGTCTATTGGAAAACATATTCCCAGACGTTTCGTCCGCAACTACGGCCGTGAAAGCCTACATTGTTTTATCACTGCAAGTGTTCATTTACCGTCAGTCACTTGAAACCAGTTTTCGGGCTAGTAGTTATTTTTACTTTCTCATCCTTAATTCCTGAGAAGACAGCGTATTGTAATCGTATGCCGAAAAACAGCGAATTTTAGACAGAAAACTCTCATTGCCGGGCACTGGTAACAAAAAAAGTGGATAAATGTTGTTCACATATGTAGTAAATTACTTCCTCTAACACGTTGATTAGTCACCATTCTTTTTGTTGGTTTTCGAGACCGAAAAGTCGATTGAAGGCAAAGCGTCTGTCGTCCGTCTGTCTGATCGTCAGTGGTCAAAGTCGTTCAGCTGATTTTCTCCAAAATTCATTTTTCTCCATCAATTTAACTCGAAGCTCTCTAAGATTGAAACGGAGATTTTGATCTTGAGAGGTACTTTACATGAAGTCTCAAGAACGTTTTAATTTTTTTTTTTCGAAAAAGGTTCCAAGTTTTTTGATTAAACGTTGTCCTCGGATAGAGTAGAGGACTTTTAAGAGAATGGTGCAGATCTAATTCTTGTTGCTATCCCTGAATTTTAGAAAATTTCAGAAGTTAAAAATTTGTTTGAAGTGTGTCTATAATTTTTCAAAAAAAATCTCGTAAGTTTTCAGGAAATATAGAAAATTTTTAAACATTCTTTTAAATGGCTTCAGTTGTTTCTTCTTTTTAAATACGGAAAGAATAGATTTTTGTTTTAAATAAAATATGTTGTAAAAAATTACGTCTTTAAAAAGGTTATACAACAGATTTTGAAAACACAAGTAGTGTTCACATAATTTCTTCTTGAAATTAATGCATATTATAATGCAAATTATCTGAATCGGCCTTCAATTTTTTTCTTTTAATTTTTTGCAAGAATGAAGCCAGGAGCGCTTAAAGATGTATATCTCATTTTCAACGATCTCGCTAAATTCTTGACAATTGCAAACATTAGAAATAATGTTAGAAAATATGTGCAGTTGTAGCGCTACTAGTTATCTTTATTGTCTTTACATATACGTATGATTATTTCACTGTTATATTACTAACACTGATGTTCTTGATAATCATGTTCGTACCGAATAAGAATAATTTCACTTCAAAATGCAGATAGTGACGTATATTTGCATTACGTTCATAAAATAGTTGCAATGCCTTACAATGGTTCTTATTTTCAGTACAGCTTTAAATGAACTGACGAATGATGAAGTTCTAATTGTGTGTGTTGATCTATAGATGATCAATACATAAGATGTAAATTTCTCAAATCTACTGATATGTATAGAATGATATCAACACGTAATCTAAGCTATATTATGACGCACAGTACTATATAAACGCAAAACAACATTATAGTGCAAAAGGAGTAAATTAAACTGAAACTTCAGTTTAAAACAAAAATCCATTAATTAACACTCAATGAAATCTGATCTCCCTCGGTTTTAGACTTGTAATCCTTCTTCAGTAATCAGTCTCCATATTTGTATGATATGAAATTATCAAAATGAAAAGCCCTCAAGAACTTATTTTAACGCTATTACAGGCTATTAAATAATTATCCGTAAAATTTTAAATGTATATTCAATTAATTAAATAAAATTTTGAAGAAGTAATTTATTACAAAATATAAATCATTTTACAAGATATTATTTATCTAAGCCAAAGTCAAAATCCACACCCTGACTCCTAGCATTCATCTTATACCTCATACTATCTGCTCTTCATAGATTTAATGCTATCGATAAATTCCGTCGTTTGCGAATTACAATTTTCTACAAAAGTTGTTCTTCTTGGAATACGCACAATAACTCATTAAATGTGTTGTTAACTTGAAAATTAACAAACGGCATGGAGTTTATTTTTCCATTGAAGCGAGTTGAATTATCTTAATCATTGGATTAAAAGAAGGTGCATGTTATGCTACTTTTTTGTACCGTACACACTACCACGGACACGAATACAAGTTGAGCAAATTTTAGAAGAACACGTCTCGACATGACTGCAACCAATGCTAACAATGAGGATATAACTGAAATTTCAACGACAATGGCAATATCAACGACAATGGCAATATCAAGGACAATGGCAATGTCAACGTTAATGGCAATGTCAACGACAATGGCAATGTCAACGACAAAAGACAATGTCAACGACAATGGCAATGTCAACGACAATGGCAATGTCAACGACAATGGCAATGTCAACGACAAAAGGCAATGTCAACGACAAAAGGCAATGTCAACGACAAAAGGCAATGTCAACGACAAAAGGCAATGTCAACGACAAAAGGCAATGTCAACGACAAAAGGCAATGTCAACGACAAAAGGCAATGTCAACGACAAATGGCAATGTCAACGACAAATGGCAATGTTGACGACAATGACAATGTCGGCGACAATGGCAACAACTATTGTAATGGCACTGGCCTTGGCAATGTCAGCGGCAAGGATATTGGCAACGGCGAGGGCACTCATAACAAGAGCATTGACGCGAGCAACGGAAACAGGGGCAACGTCAATGACAAGAGCAACAGCATTGGCATTCGCAATAAGGACAGCCTTGATTCGAGTAGCAGCAAGAAGAGCAACTGCAAAAGCGCCCGACCAGACAACGGCGAGGGCAGCGACGGGGCCAGTGCCGGTGATGGCGGCGGAGGCGGCAGAGGAGGAGGCGGCGGCGGAGGAGGAGGCGGCGGCGGAGGAGGAGGAGTAGGCGGTGGAGGAGGAGGAGGTGATGGAGGAGGAGGAGGAGGAAGAGGAGAAGGAGGAAGAGGCGGGGGCAGCGGCGGCAGCAGCGGTTCGAAGTCCGGAGCAGAGCGCGTCGCGTCGCCGGTGCGGCGGGGGCGGGCAGAGGTGGCGGGGGCGAGTTCAAGGCCGGGCGCGGCTCGTGCGGGCCGGTTTCTCCGCGGTCCGCCGGTCGCGCGCGCGCGCTCGGCCGGAACCCGCGCCCAGCCCTCCCGCCCTCCACCGCGCCCACCCGCGGACGCGTGCCTTATGAGCACCTGCGGCTCGGAGCGCCTCCCCCCGCCCGCCTCCGCCTGCCCGCTGTGCTCGACCGCTTTGTCCCGAGCGCACGCGGCGCGGGGCGGCGCGCCACTGCGCTGGAGAGCGACCGCGCCTCCGCCCCGCCCCGCCAACGAATTCCAACTCGAGTAGAGCCAAAGTGCACACGAGGTCCCCAAAGCGCCGCCAGGGCGCCTCGCCAGCCCCCTACGTGAACCCCGGCCTCGTCACTGCTCTCGAGAGGCGGATTTACAACTTTTCAGGTTCCGCGATGAAGTTCACCCGAGGCCATTCCACTTTCCAAAAAAAAATGCTTTTTTTCGTGTTTTAGATTCGTTTTTACTTTCGAGAATAGTTCATTTAGAGAAAGTTTTGTGATGACGCTGGAAAAAGGTGTATGTTCTCTTCGGAGAAAAAAAACAAACAAACGATTTTGTGTGACTGTTAAAACGTGTTTACTTTCTCGTATGTAATAAAGCCGAAGCACACGCTTTGAGATTACTGGACACCAAAAACGTCATTTTTCTCAGAATAGATGGCTGCCTGTGACTCTCTGTGAGCAACACTAGCGTCTAAACGTTACAGGGGATTTGAAAATAGATATTCCCCGAGCGATCTAAGTGGTGGAGCGGCTCCTTGACTTTTAAACGGATTTTTTCAAACCCCCTCGCGTTTCGTATGATTAAGATTGTTTTTTGTGATGGCTGGACGTGTGTTTGTTCGACAGAAATTGAAATGTTACTATATGATGCATCTGTTATCCATAATATAAGAAACTATTTGCATTTTAGCACCACTTGTTTCCAAAACTATTTCACATGTTTTTCAACAACAAAATAACACAACGAGTTTCTTCTTACATTTACTTTCACTCAGAATTCGAAAAAACAAAATTAATGTCAAGAGATTCGTCTTTTGTTTTAGTCCTTCCTAGCAGATTGATATTTCAGGAACAGTAATATTCTATACATTATCCGGTTCCTCATAGATATCTTTCTAAGCCAAGCGAATTCTGAGATCCGTATGTTTTCCATGTACATGGAATTTGTTGAATTTTTGGGCGTGCATGCTACAAAAATTAACCAAATTGTATGATATATTCTCAAGCAGAAGCATTGAGGAATATTTGCAGTAGATATGTAGACAACCTGCAGAATCTCAAGGTTCTGTACATCTCAGAATCACTCGTGACTCGCATCTTCCAGTCCATTCAAATAAAAAATAATAATAATAAATTTAGGCAGTATTTCAACAAAAATGAAACTATTTCCAGGGGACAATTGCAAGGAAACATCCAATTCCTGATTATGTTTCTTTGTTCGCAATATAGATAATATTTCTGTATTCCTAAATGCAAAAATAAGTTAATGTGAGTTTATAATTTGTATTACTTACATGACAGTTAAAAACAAGTAATGTTTCTTCAATATGTAGAAAAGAGATTAAATTATTTTTGAAAATATACGAGTTAGTTTTTGAAATATCATTAGTCGCTCTATGTGTGGTAAATACTCATATTCCTAGTTTTGCAGACATAAGACCTATTGCAGGTATATTGCATTATTTTCTCAGAGATTTCTTTCTTCATTCAGTTTTATTCTTTCAATATACTTGAACTAAGGAATTAAAAGAAAACTGATTTTGCGAAGAAATGTTCTGTCACTTTTATTACGATGTCTCAACCACTTTCTTTTGTATGCAATGAGTTCTGCTGCTTTCATATCACGCTTCGGGACGCAGCTTCTCCGCTGAGAATACCTAGTACCTCTTTGAAATTGATCCAGAGCGCGAGATAGCGCTCTTAACAATGAGGACAATTTGGAGACTTAGGCGTGATGCCGTGGATTGAACGCTCTGCAGCTTCTCTCAATGAGAGTTGGTGGAACTTCTGTCGTATCGGAGCTTGACGGTGTACAGCTTCTCATAGCGTCGCTTATCGACCTACACAAGTTCCATTTAAAGCACATTGCTGCAGGCGCTCAGAGATGCTTTTGTTCCTTTATGTGACGACTATGCGAAAATCAACTGTGACACATTTGTAATTAAAAATAATTATCTGCTCCTGAGTGGTGAGCTCATCAACCATACGCTTCTTTACTTGTAAACATGGGAATTTTTCTAAGTTTTCGTTTGTTTCTTCAGGTTGTCATAACGTTTATATTTGATGTAATCGTTTGTAAATAAAATGGTGCCTACGTAACTGATATAATTCAATTATCGTAATACATAATATTTCATTACTTCTGTATTTTACTTAAAAAATTATGTATTTCATGTTACGTATATTATGGAAATGAATTTTAAATAACTATAGCGATTTATATATTATGTTGTATTATTATGATTTTTACATAAGAATCATCCACATCATACATCTTTAAATAACCCTTATTGGACACTTTCTTACTAAAATTTCAGATAGTCCAACTTAATCATGTGTATTAATCATGGACAGACGCTCAAATGCTACTGGTCCAGGAAAATTATTTATACACACATTTTTGAATGCCCTATCATAATGTGTTTATATAAGTTGAGTGATTACAGATCTAATATAAAAACGGTATGTTCCAGTAATATTATTAATAAATAATTCATTTTCCGTTTAGTTCTGAGACGGTGGTGGCGCCCGACCTTATCCGCCATTGTGGCGCGGGTACCCGCCGGCAGATTTTATTTAAAGTTTTCAATTTCCTCGCAATCTTAATCCTCCCAAACGAACCATTGCGTTGCCATTGCCTCTGTAGCGTCAGTGTTCGAGGTGTCCTAAAGGTGACGGTGGCGGTTTTCGAATCCGGTTAAATAGGTTGAATGCCGAGCTAGCAACCGGGAGTGGTAGCTCAGTGCAACAACTGATGTCACTGCAGCGCCTCTGACCGGGAGGTCCTAGGTTCCCACTCCCCACGGCGGCAGGATTTTCGATATTAGCTTTTCAGCTAGGTCGAATTCAGTCGCTGTCTGGAGGAGAATTCTAGCGGCCGGCTGCTCTGATCGGTAGTTTTCTGTGGTTTCTCCGATCAACATCAGGCGAGTGCCGGAGTAGTACCCTAAGAAAGGGGTCATCGACTGCATGCGATATTTCCTACCTCTTCCTTGTCCTACCCTCATCCGTCACACACACACTTACACTAACATGCACTACATTACCACATATTCCGGGAGACCGGTCGGGAGCTTAGAGCGTGTCCCGGCAGGGGCTGTGCCCCGCTGGTGGGAGAGTCCTGGTTAGAGGTAAACCCCACTAACCGACGTTACGTCGGCGCCGGATCTCGCCATCCAGTGGGGAAAGATCACCGCTATCTCCCGAGAAAAGAACACACACTATACTAACGGGACTAATGACCAAAGCAGTTGACGCGCCCGGAAACACGAAAAAATGAATCAATCAAATCCAAGCTAGCAAACGACTTTCTGGAGAAGAATTGTTGTTCAAATTAATTGCCTTCTCTCACTTCATAGACACACACACACGCACACACTCACATGCATTACACTATCGCACATATCTGGATACCAGTCGCTAGCATAGGATCTACCAGTTGTGGTGGTGTCGTGCTGGAAATACCTGGAGAGAGACATCACGTAAGCCAGCTTGTAGGGCGGCGGAGAATTTGATGTTCCAGTGGGGAAAGAACACCGACAACAGTACGGAATCTCTAAATAATCAATGGAGCATTACCTAAACGTTGTTCACTTTTCCGAAACTCTAAGGAACACTGTAGACTCGGAGGATTATTTGTAACTCGGAATGGAGAGCTGCCAGGGTCTTTTCCAAATGACATGCGCCAGCTTACAGGGATGTAAACATTCCGATCTAGATTGCATGAAGTCACAAACGTGAATTTTTCGTCTGGTACGTACATGATTAATGTATACATTATCTTTGGCGACCTTTAGGTATAAGCTTAGTGAATATAGTCACTACAAGCACACATTTCTGTACGTAATCGTAGAAGTTAATACGACGTGAAATTGGACACAAACGATGAGTTTCTTAGCAAAAATTACAAAAATAGTTGTTCACTTCACTATACAGAAAGCGGTGGCATGTTTTTTCACACCCTAGAATGACACACCTATATCATACAATACACACAAAATGTCATATTAGAACAATATACATATTAGAACGAATATTATCAACATGCGGCTGATTAATAATACATAGCTCAAGTATCTCAACTTTATCAACACAAAAAGTAATCCTTATTTATGGATCATTCTTTTGGAAAATCTTCATTAAGTTTGCGTTTGTTGGAAGTGTACTGCTTGTATGAGAAATATTGCATTATTGAACAACAAACATTTTTCAACTTCAGGTTGGAACTCGGTTGTCACGAAACCCCCCTCATCTCGCCAGTCGATTGTTTCACGAGTCCCCCTTTTAAGTGCCACAGATCGCAGCATCTCCTAATTATATTTACCAACCCATTTCGTCGACTCGAATTTCGTGAGACTGATCTATTTGATCTGCCCTTTTCTAACATTTCAGACAAAGTTCCCGCAGCCGGCCCTCGCGCCCGCCCGCTCTCGCGCCCGCCCGCTGGCCCGCCTTCCCGCCCGCTGGCCCGCCCTTGCGCCCGCCCGCCCGCCCGCCCGCCCTCGCGCCCGCCCGCCCGCCCGTCCTCGAGATCGCCCGCCTGCCCTCGCGCCCGCCCGCCCGCCCTCGCGCCCGCCCGCCCGCCCTCGCGCCCGCCCGCCCGCCCTCGCGCCCGCCCGCCCGCCCTCGCGCCCGCCCGCCCTCGCGCCCTCGCGCCCGCCCTCGCGCCCTCGCGCCCGCCCTCGCGCCCTCGCGCCCTCGCGCCCGCCCTCGCGCCCTCCTCGCGCCCTCGCGCCCTCGCGCCCTCGCGTCCTCGCGCCCTCGCGCCCTCGCGCCCGCCCTCGCGCCCTCCCGCCCCCTGCTCACCTACCCTCGCGCCCTCCCACCTGCCCCCGCTCCGCCCCTGCCCGCACGCAGCCTGCCTCCGCCCGCGCGGCGCGGCGCCTTTTGGCAGCGAGAAGTTGTGTTGACTTGGCGAAGCGGAATAGGTGTGCGCGGTAACGAACACCGGCGCGGAGTGGGGTGGGTGGGGCGGGGCGCGGCGCGGCGGCCTCTCTTGAATTCGGGACGCGCACGTCGGTATTCGCCTGGAGGGTTGAAGGGTTGGGCGCGCAGGGCTCGGAAACAAACCGGCCTGGCGGTGGAGAGGCGCCGCCCTAGGCAAGCTGACCCTGGGCACGCAACCACCGCCGCCGCCACCGCCTCCGTCGCTCCCGCGCCGCTCGAGCATGATACCACCCGTCGGGCACCTGTCACCGCCACCACCAAGGTTCTTGTAGCCTTCGCTGCCGCTGTCATGCTACATCGCCAACGCCCTCCATTGCCATCCCAGTCACTAACTCTGCTACCATTCACTCCCATTATCAACACTCTTTCCCAGCATTCTTGCCGCCGCCGATCTTTACACCCGATCTCCGCCTTCTCTGTTGACCCCATCACTTCGACATTCCTTGCTACACATAGCCATCGCTGAACCTCGTCAGCACCTACGTATCCGTAGTATGTCTCCAGTATTGCTTATTGAGTATTTAACACCGCTAACACAATCCGACTGCCCCGCCCCAAACCATCGGCTTACGATTTTTCACAGCCGTCACAACTTGTAGCGTCACCATCACACCGTCTGACCTCACTGTCACACCGTCTGACACCCCGTCACATCCTCTGACTCTATCGTTGTAACCCCTATTCTCACCGTCACTTCTTCTGTTATCTCCGTTACTTCTTTTGCAGCCACCTTCACGTCCTCTATCCCGCCATCACACTCTCTATCACCTATCGTCATACTCTGTTATCACCGTCACACCTCTCACCGCGGTCACACGACATCTATCACCACCGTTTCACTCCGTCATCTTCACCCTCTCTAGCACCGCGCTTACACCCTGCAGCCCCGCCGCCGCCCACTCCGGATGGGCGAACCGCGGTGGCCGCCTGCGGGGATCGAGGGAGGGGCGGAGCAGGGGGAGGGATTAGGAGTTGGGGTAGAGACCCGCTAATTGCCGGCAGGCGCGAGCAAACACGGACGCGCGGCGTCGCTTCAGGGGGAAGGGGGTGGGGGAAGGTCAGGAAGGGGCGTCGACGGCGGCGGCGGGGATGGCCAAGTGGTGCGGGCGGTAGCGAAGGCCATGATGACCGAAGGCGATGTGTTATGCAACTTAACGTGGAACTTCCCTTGCGACAATCGACCACGATAATATCATTGACTTTCTGGAATTACCAAAATCTAATTCGTACGTAGTAGTATAGAAATTGGTCGATGCGTGCTGGCAAGTCCCTGATGTTATATACGAATGATTTTGTTGAGTTAATTTGCCTTTACGTAGGGTCTTGATCGGGTGCGCGTGGCAGATATTTACAGTGTCAATAAAGTCATGAGAATATGATGCGATTGGTGTTGACCGTGAGGGCAGATACCAATATTATTAATAGTGTCGCAGGGAATTGCAGTGATGATCAAGGGGAGATTAGGGTGGAATGTGGTTGGGGAGAGGGAAGAAATGTACTCCATTTGCAATATAAATATTTGACACACACTAAGAAGCATCGTTAATGAATCTTTAACAAAATAATATATGAATTCATGTGTAGTCTTTGGAAATTGGCAATTGTACATAAGTCTGTACATATGACAATCTGTACTTATGACATTAAAAAAATTATCGTTTTTTTCATAACTGCGTAACTTTGGTTCCTGATTTTGTTTTTCGTTTCTTTCGGGACTACTTTCAGTAAATAGTATCATGAGTTAATATTATTTAGTAGATAATCAATAAAATTGTTTAACTGTGAACGAGACAGTCCAAGAAGTACATCAAAGATCTTGTGCTCGTTACCTAAATAGAACAAGTGTTTACTGAAAAACATGTATAGAAGACGAATATGATTCCATCATAAAAGTCACCGTAAGAAAAGCTGTGAAGGTTTTATTTGATACATTAGTTGTCATTTTAGTACAGCACCAGCATTTGCTAGGGTACGTTAATAAACTAGGAAATTTTCAGTCAAAATACCTTACTCACTTAATCGTAATAAGTGGTTATGTTTGATCAATATTTAGATTTGTTCTTGATAAAACAAAAATCTGGCGTGTCTCTTAATAATAATGGATGATCTACTGTATCAGTGTAGAGAGAGGGTTGATGAAAGAGATGAAGAAATAGATAAAGAGGGAAGATGAAAATAATCAATCAAGACGAAAACAATGATCACTTAGTTATAGAAAATGAACAGTTTAGAGAGGAGCATTGATAATCGAGGAAATATAACTAAAAAAAGACGAAGTGATTCGGTGAGGTATGAGACATTGATTTGAAGAGATAAAGATGATAAGATGAATATTATGAGAGAGAGAGAGAGAGAGAGAGAGAGAGAGAAAGAGACACAAAGAAAGAGAGAGTAGCTAGGGTATGCTAAGAAACAAGGAAATTTTCAATCAAAATACCTAACTGACATAATCGTAATATGTGGCTATGTCCGATCAATATTTAGATTTGTGGTGAGTAGCCAGCAAGGAAGAGGAAAAAGTGAGGGCACAACAGAACCTTCCTCGTTGACGCGGGGCGGTCGCGGGGAAGGGGGCTGCAGGCGAGCCGGGCGGCGCGGCGGGCGCAGGGCAAGTGGGCGGCGGCCGCGGGCTGTTTGCAGAGGCACGGGCGCCGCTTGTCGAGGGCGGGGCGCCGCGTGCCCGGGCGCGCGCCGCCCCGCCCCGCCCCACCCCGCCCCGCCCCGCCCCACCCCGCCCCGCCCCACCCCGCCCCGCCCACTCGCCCTCGCCCCGCCCCGCCCTCCACCCTCCGCCCTCCGCCCCGCCCCGCCCCGCTCCACCCCGCCCTCCGCCCTCCGCCCTCCGCCCTCCGCCCTCCGCCCTCCGCCCTCCGCCCTCCGCCCTCCGCCCTCCGCCCTCCGCCCTCCGCCCTCCGCCCTCCGCCCTCCGCCCTCCGCCCTCCGCCCTCCGCCCTCCGCCCTCCGCCCTCCGCCCTCCGCCCCGCCCCGCTCCACCACGCTCCGCCCCGCCCTCCGCCACGCCCCGCCCCTCCCCGCCCTCCGCCCCGCCCCGCCCTCCGCCCCTGTCTACGCCCCGCGCCGTTGGAGGTCGCCTCCGCCGAGTGGGGCCCGCTAGTCTCGCGGACGAAGGCGCTCCCGCTCGAGCCAATATTGTTGTTCCGTTTATCGCAGACCCAGCGCCTGCGACCAATCCTAAAACAGCACCATTTCGCACCGATAGATGCCGCCGCGAGTGGAAACACCATTTGGTGGTTTGTTCAAACTAATAAGGCCGAACGCGCAGGTAGCTGGTTGAAGAAAAAAAAAAGGTGGCCACAATGACGTGACTTCAGACATTTTACCTGTGAATTCCAAATGTTTTGATACTTTTTGTGTACCACCAACTTTGCAAGTAATTTCAACAAAAGAGAGATCGTATGATTCTAATTACTTTTATAAAATACTGCGTATTAAATAATGTTTCTAATTTTCACAATCAGTCTTATTCAAATTCTCCATCATAATTCATCTCATCACTTTTGCTGTCATCTACACATTATACCTTCTCTTAGAGTATTGGAGACATTGATAGATTGGAGAGAGAGGAGAGAGAGTTGGAGAGCTGGAAGGGAGAGAGAGAGAGAGAGAGAGAGAGAGAGAGAGAGAGAGAGAGATGAAGTAGTAATTGCTAAAACTCGTAAATAAAAAATAAAATATATGTTTTAAAACTGACAGTTTCAAGCAAAAAGTATAATTGCGTGTCACATAAAGTTATTGAATAATGAATCTGCGTTGCTCCAAGTCTTTGCTCCTCTTGATGCTGGAACGAGTGCGTAGTTTTTGTAACTCACTGTTCTCGATTCTTTCATCAATGTTAAATTGCGACAACAAACAAGAGTAATATAAATGAATATTTTATGGTTTTCTTAAAGTCTGTTGTTGGAATGTAATACCAAATACAGGTCCAAACTGGTTGACTGACAGCTGTGCAGATGGTAACATTACGATTTTTGCTACTATGTGGCTATCTCATCACACGCCCTTCATTAATATTATTTTAATCTTGCAATAAATTAAATCAATACCTATTTATTAAATATCGGTATGTTTTCGATGTACTGCAATGCATCATTGTTTATGACCGTAAGGTGAAATGTTTGAATACAATTTACTGTAAAATGTCCATTTTTCAACACTACAAGACAAGATTTAAATCTCGTTCGCAAGGTTCGCTTTTACATATTTTCACGAAAAACTTATCGATGTTACAGACGCATCATTCCTTATAACTCAATTACGTCAAAAGTTAAGTTATGGCAGGACTATCTGCTTCCTAACTCTTCAATAAAGAATGCTAACATTTACATAATTCATTGCTCCAAGAGTGTAAGCCAATCCAGCTGTGACGTCGTGGGTTAAACTAATCACAGACAAGATGGCTTTGGTATAAACACAGTTTATTTACATATACACAGATAACTGCCCTACCTCTTACTACAGGAGCGTTTGCTCCCCGTTAGCATCTGCTAACTGCCGAATGTATTATTTACGTGAGCCTAGCGCTCATACCCGCAAGCTTGCAGCCTCCTACGCATACTGGCGTCTCGCGATGGTCTCGCGACAAAGTTCGAGGAACAAAAAGCTATCCTTTTCAGGGCTGGCCCACCCTTATAGCATCGCTGATGCTGCTTTGCCACCCGCCGGTTGCCACTCCCTTCGGGTCTTGCGACACATCTGGTAGAAGTGTGACGCGTACCCTCTCGAACTGCACCCTGGGCTCGGCCTCCTTCGCTTCCTGCCCATTGTGGTGCATTCTACATGTGTCCACTCTGAAAGTGACAACGATACCCGCTGTTCGCCACGCTGCCACGTGTGTTTCAGTAGCGGACCCTACAATACGCTGTCCTAATCCTCTGCGCCACCGGCCATCTTCAAATTCACAACGCCGAACTCAATGCACAGGAAGTTCCGGTCTTATGGAATGCGTTTTTTTTATTTCTTATCATCTCTTTGTAATGAAACTGTTTACATCGCGGAATATGAATGAACTCAATCTCCTTTTTTAACAGCAATAATCTTATTTTGTTTTTAACGTTGTATCTGGAGGGTAATATAGAATAGGAGTTTCAAAATAATAAAAATTACAAAAATGAGTAAAAAAGTTGATAAAAACTATGTAATGATATAACATTATAAAATACAAGTTTTCAATTTTTTTAGTAGTTTACTTGCAAAAATTACACATGTTCTGCTCTGCTCCAGAGCAGTTAAGGTGGATTCACAGGGAACATTATAAACATTTCACCCAAAACTCTCTCCGTCTATCTTCAGAAAACTTTCCATTTCAGAAGATACATTCTGCATCATCGTTGCCAGGTATAGAAGATGGCATAAACTCCAGCGTAGATGATACACTGGAATGGAAAGACGTAGTTTTCCCTATAACCCGACATGCCGGTTTGAAATCAATAGCATTTAACCCAAACAAAACTATACCGAACTATAATGAAATTTTAAAAAAGTAACTCTAGTCGGTGTACATACATTGTGCATAATTTATAATAGTATGAGAGATATTAGGCTAATGGTATTGGCTTGTTAAAACCTACCTGCGTAAATTTTTGAAAACTGAAAACCGAAGCTTCAGTAGCTGGCATGATTAACGTGGCAAGCGGGTGACACTGAGTGCAGAGCATCGTACGAGCATTCTGAAGTAGTTAAACACTGTTTCACTTATCTGCAGCTCCTGACAAAGGAATAAGCTTTGATTGATTGACTTTTAGTGATTCCGGACGCGTCAATTACTAGGGTCATTATTCCCGTAAATGTACTGCATGTTTTTTTCTCTGGAAGAGTCTGTGTTCTTCCCCTGCTGGATGGCGAAATCCGGGCCCGACTAACAGTCGACTAGCAGGCTTTTCCTTAACCAGTTATCTTTCACCAGTGGGACACCTCCAGAGTCGGGACTATCTCTATGCCCACGATCGGTCTCCCGGCATGTGTGATAGTGTAGTGCATGTTAGTTTTAGTATGTGTAAGGGGAGAGGATAGGACAAGGAAAAGGTAGGAAAGATCACACGCGGTGCATGGCCCGTTTGTTAGGGTCCTGCCTCGGCATTCGCCTGGTGTTGATGGGAGGAACCACGGAAAACTACCGATCAGAGCAGCCGACCGCTAAATTCTCCTCCAGATGACAGTGACAGAACTCGACCTAGCTCACAAGCTAGTGGCGAAAAATTTCCACACTCGGGGCTCGAACCTTCCAGTCAAGAGGAACTGCAGAATAAGCTCGGTATACCATATTACCATAATACCCGACCTTCCTCTGTACGTACCAGCAACAATGCCCTCTCGCGCTGTCATACGACCTTTCGCTCTCCTAGACAAGGACAAAGACAACTGATGTAAGGGGTGGGAGGGGGGACGGCAGCCCGCGGAGGCGACAGCGGAGGACTGTTTGGACGAGGAACGCGACTCCGGCCCACGCCTCGCTAAATTCTCGTCCAGACGACAGCGACAGAATTCGACCTAGCTGACAAGCTAGTGTCGAAAATCCCACCACCACCGTCGGGGCTCGAACCTAGGACCTTCTAGTCAGAGAGACTGCAGAATAAGCTCGGTATACCATATTACCATAATACACGAACTTCCTCTATACGTGTCAGCAACAATACCCCCGCGCGGTCATAGGACATTTCGCTCTCCTAGACAAGGACAAAGACAACTGGTGCAAGGGGCGGGAGGGGGGCCGCGGCCCGCAGAGGCGACACCGGAGGACTGTTTGGACGAGGAACGCGACTCCGGCCCGCGCTCCGCTGCGTCTTCCTAAAAAACAAACGCGCAATTTAGCAGAGTGCAGGAGGTTTTTGCGTGGGCGGGGCGGAAGTGGGGCGGAGGGCGCAGGGCGGGGGACGGCCGGGTGGAAGGCGGAAGGGAAAGGGCGGCGCCACGTGGCCCTCGAGAGATCGCGAGCAGCGACGCCAGACGCTCTCGATACGCTGCCCCGCGCGACTCTGCGCAAAATGGCGGTAATTACTGGGAGCGCGTTCCCGCGATGGCGACTGAGGTGTGAATGTCGTCGCGGATGGCACACTAACCTGCAGCTGGAGGCGTGACGGGTTTACGGACCGTATAATATGCCGGGAGAAATTAAGTAAACAGATATTATTAATTGAATTTTTTGATTGCGTAAAAACTGTCGTAAAAAATTTCTTGATGTGTATATTTCGCGAATGTTCATTCCCGCCTGAGATACGGCATAATATTCTGGAGAAACACGTCATGTAGCTCCCAGTTTTTTAGATTACAGAAAAGAATTGTAGGAATGATAAGTAAATACCACTCACGTGGTTCCTGTAAGCCTCTCTTTATTCAGCTTGAAATTCTGCCATTGCCGTGTCTCTTGATTTATGAATAAGTGTTCTTTGTAATAGTAACTTAGTGAAAGGAGGGTACATATTTCCAACCAATACATATGCTTATAATGCTCGACGTAGAAATCGTATACATCAGGAGTCAATATCAACAGCTCACTGCAAAATATTTACATACAGTACATGTTCATTATTTTACAAATCACTGCCCGATGCCATTAAATAATTAAAATCGATACCCAAGTTTAAGTACGAAATAAAATCTTTTCTGCTGCAAAACGGGTTCCAGACAATTAGAGTCAATACTGAGCATCAAAAAGACAAATAATAATATTTTTAACAACGATATCTAATATATTAATTATCATTTAAACTACAATTCTAAAAGATTAAATTAGCCTGTAACATCTTCATCATGTTTCTCGTTTAGTTTTCCTTATCTTTGAGGCTGAGATGGACCCTTGTTTTACTTTTGAACACAAATGAAATTTTTTATCTGAGTTCTTGAGCTTTTTCGTAAATGTAGATATCTGAATAATTGTTTTCCAATATATCGTGGCAGTAAGTCTATTCCTTCACGTAACGCGCTAGGGATAATAGCCTACATCTATAGCTGATTTTTATAAATAGTTTTATTATTCGAGAACGAATATTTTCATGTCGATTTCAAAAAAAAAAAAAAACGCTCGTTGTTGCATGTATTCATAATTCAACTTCATATGTATATGAGATATCTCAGAGCTCAAGAAACCTTGCACATATTATATTACTTCCCACAGCAAAAACAGTTTTTAACTGTTTTTTGACACTAAATTAAAATAAGAAAGAAACTAGAATCTGTGAGTCATCTTCAGTGCGTGCTCAGTAAGAGGGGTAAATATGTTAATTAGCTGCTTCTGTAAAAACACCTCATATCTAATTAATAAACTTAGGTAAGTTCAGAAAACTTATCTTGATTGTTAACGGTAAGGGGAGACCTAACGGGATAATAAAGTACTTTATAATAGATTAGGAAATAAAACAACGAATACTAAATTACTTTATCTGATTGGGAAAATACGCTCTCAAAGAAACTTGTAGACTACGTGATGTGTCTCCAGAGTTAGTAACATTTTAGAAGATGAGAGGTAACAGAGAGTGTAATCTCCCGATTACTACAATTAAATAAGTATAAATAAATAACAAATAAATAAATTAATGTGTTTGAATTTATTTTGCCCTCTTCTGAATAATGAAATGAAAAATGTCCTTATTAAAAAATAAATACGCAGAGAAATTGTAATCTACTACACCAAAATATGAAAAACATCGTTGTGTCGTTGCCTCAAATCATATAATGCAAAAAAAGAGTCCGTTGATAGTTATACCGTTAATATATAATTCATGAACGTATCAAATCTATCGGATTCTAAATGGTAGTTTCAATTAAGTTTTTTGAGAAATATCATATGAAACCCCTTTCTCTGAATTTTATGAAAAAAAAAAAATGCTTTGAAATGAAGATTCCAGGTAATATTTAAACTTTACAGGTGTTTTAGAGTTAAAAAATAAAATAAAACGGAGCAGTTCAGATCAATTAAATGTATCACTTCTTTCCGTTGAAATGTGTAAAATAACTAGTATTCAATAAATTAACATTCTATGATTACTGACATGTTTGCAAAACATGACTTCCTCATGTTTGGTACTCGTAATTTGAAAACGTATGATGCATAAAGTAAGTTTTGTAAATATTTTATAATTTCGTATTCTAGAACTTGAAATCTTTGTATTTTATACAAGTTATTAATACTTCTGTATTTTTCTAGGATATTCAACGTTCGCACAACTAATCTGACAAACTTCTAATAAAGGTAAGGTTAGAATCGTTAATCATCATGATATTTTACCTTGGATACTTGATACTTTCCTTATGAGAAGAGTTCTCACTTCATATTAGATTGATTTTTTTCTCAAAGAAAATTGAAGAGTTGGAAGTGGTGTGTTTTGTGCAGTACACTTATGCAAAAGGATACATATTATCAAAATATATTAATATAGACATTAATTCCAATTTAACCATTTGGTTGATATTATTAAAATACGATTACTAACAAGACTTTAGTAATTTTAAGTTAAGAAACACGGGACATAAGTTACACGACGTTTTTGTAGTTTAAAAGGTAATATTTTATTTGTACGTCTTGAATACTTTTTCATTGGCAAGTCTTTGTCTTAAAGCACAGTGAATGAATTTAAACTATTTGCCAATTATTAGAATTCCAAGATTGTTTACATTGTTTCTCATTAAAATAATTGATAGTATATTTTACAAAATTCAAATGTGCAAAAAAATTGAAAGAAAACTATACAGATTTCTGCCATGTGAAAGGTGTCTTATGGTTGTGTTAGATACTCAGCAATTTAGGAAAATCCAAAAACAATTAAAGAGTTTTGGTTTTGACTGAAATATACAAGAATTTAATTATGTTACTTCACCTAATCCCATACTGCACATACCGACTGCATTCTCATATTCAGTACGTCACTACTTACGACTCAGATTACGGTCTGCGACAGCAAGGTTTCTAGGAGTAGGCCATTGACCATTTGCTATTCAAGTTTTACTTCATGTAACTGCAACAGTTTTTATCGTCTTGGTATGTAAAGAATTGTTGTACTGTGTATCTATACACAATATACTATGTTATTCCACTTTTCTTGAACTTTTTGTTGAAATATTTCATAAATTGCAGTTTTATGTGAGAGTATTTTAGTTGTTCTTGAGCAATGTGCATGCTGTTTTTAGGAAACAATTTTACTTTTTCAGTAACAGTTTACAGCTGTAGTTCACTAGTTTATTCTAATTAGAAACTACATTGTGCTACTCACAGAAGGTTGTTTTACATTCTCGGCAGTAAATCAAACCAAATATTTGCTTTCAAACATTTTTCCATAATATATTTTTCAATGTTTCATTTGATTTTTTCGTAATAGGTTAATGAAAAATGGATTTCAGTAAACTACAAATAATTACAAAACTTTTCGTAACTCGATTCAAGATGCAATGAAACTCACAAAAGCAGCCCGTCGAATTTTTCCTGTTGGTATTTGACGTACGCCAAAAGCTGCTGAAGCTTCCTCTAATGCAAGCTTTGCGAGCGTGCTCCTGTTTCGATTTTAACATCTCGTCACGCAATCACTCCGCTTTGTTCGTGAAACACTACATTTTGTTTTCCATTATTCTGATTCTGCTTTTACCCACTGTACACTGCATTGCTGTTTTGCATCAGTAATATAGTCGCCATTGTGCTGCAGAATTAAAATCTCTTTTTTCATAGGTTTGGAATATTCGCATTTAAATTCCATCGAGAATGGTGATTGGAAGGGATTGTGGTGAATTCCTCATGCTTTTGTCAATCCTAAGTTTTATAATGCAACTATCCTTTGCCAGTTGATTGACATGGTAGAGTTTGTGGATCACTTCGCTCGAACAAAACTGCAAAATTTTCAAGTAGAGAAGCTTATTAATTATTTACAAATTAAACCAGAAATAAAAAAATCCTTCAATTTACACAATTCAACTGCTTTTTTATTTCTGATTACATTTTGATTCTGAACAAATGTATTCATTTACTTTGTAAAAAATAAACAATTTACATAATTCTGGAGGGTTTCTAAGCTTCTGCAATGAAAATTTTGGCCTAGAAATCATTATTTCGAACCAGCTTTATAGTGCTTATTGCGACTCAGCCATTCATAATATCCAAGTACTTTATTTGACAAAATATGCTTAACATTGTCTTAAGAGCTTATTTTCGAATTTTGACGCTTCCTCCTAGGACATTCTGTATAGAAGCAATAGGGATATGGGGAATTATATCAGATTTAATAAAAATACCATTCATAATCGAATACCTTAATTTTTATTCTGAAAGATTATCGTTTAGTAGAGAAACAGTAAATTTACAGCACGTTGCTTACAGTTAGATTCGTTTTGTTATAAAAAAATGGATAACCCTGAAGAAACCTAACGGCACTATCCACCTATTATTTCAGAATTACTTCTGTGTTTCAATATGTCTGTGAATGCTGTTTATGGTCAGTAAATTTCTCCGTTGGTTGTTTCAGTTAACCAATTTTTAAACGGGAGTAACTGTGAACATTGGAGTGAATTGTTCGTGAGCACATCTGTTTCGATGGCTCGTCGCAGTAAATACAGATCACCCAATTTGGCGCGAATAAAGGTCATATGACAAGAAGAAACATATTTAACGATACTCGTAACAACGACGTACTACACGAACTAAAATATAGATCGAGAATTTCTGGTATTATGTTTTTTCAATGTAATACGATATTACTTACGACACATTCTCTTTAAAAACATTGTTTTGATTCCAAATGATATTCATTGAAAAACACCCAAACGCTTTTCATTTTCAAAACCAGAAAGAGGCAACAAACATATGAAAACAATTGTGGCTTCTGTTAGAACATGTACATTTTCTATTCAATTACGTACCACAGTAACACCACGAGCAGAATATAGAATAATGTTTTTTCAGGGTTTCCCTCAAAACGCATTTTTTTTCTGTAGAATGTTTACTCTTTTCCAAAGAATTTTCTGAGACTATTCATGCATTTTTGTAATCTCAGATACCTCATGTTTGCTTCAAAGTTGTTTACTCCAACAAAATGAGTGACGAATTCTTCTCCCCTCTTTGAAACTTTCGTCAGGTTGATGAAAAAAAGTGACAAACGAAGTATAACAGTCACAGGAAAATGTAACAATTCAATGTGAATACGAATAATGAAATTTTCTCTCCTCCTTCGAACCTTCTTTATGCGGAAAACGTGGGCGAGTCTGCCACAGTTTAGAAATTACAATTCTGTGAGGCCCACCTGAGCGGAGGAGGCGTGCTCGTTAGCAACGGACTCTGGGAAAGCCCATAACATGGCCTATCTATAGACGGCGCAGGTCCTCGACCGACGGAGATGCGGAGGCGGCAGGCCGCTGCGGGAGACGCGTCCGGGAATCAACGCGCGGCCCGACCGCCTCGCGCGCCCTAATGACAGAGGGCGCTTCCGTCGGCTAATGAGAGGCCGTACAGCCCGTCCCGTGCCTCCCCCGCCGCGTATCCGCCCCGCCCCCGCCCAGCCCCCGCCCTGCTCCCACCTACGCCGCGCTCTCACCCCGCTATGGTCACGGTTCTCGCCCCCTCCCCGCCATCCTCTCGCCCTTGCCCGTACCCCGCCCAGCCCCGCCCACGCCACCGCCTCACCCTCTGTCTCATCCCGCCGACGCCCCCGTTCTTACCCTCACCCCTGCCGCCGCCCTTGCGCTTGTCCTAGCCTTCGCCCCCGCCCCCCCCCCGCCCACCCCCTCGCCCTCGATCCCAACCTCGCCCTCGCCTCCAACCTCGCCCTCGCCTTCGCCACTTCCCCTCGCCTCTCGTCCCTCGCCCCCCGCCCCTCGCCCGCGCCCTCACCCTCCTCGCCTTGCTCACCCTCCTCGCCTTGCTCACCCTCCTCGCCATCTCCATCACCCACGCCCCCAACCTCACCCCCGTACTGTCCACGGCTCTCGTCCCCGCCTCTGCTCCTGGCCCGCGCCCACGCGGGATCCGGCGACCTGCCACTCACCGCGACGCCGCCTTTGCACGGACGAGAGACTCCTTGCGGGCGCGCGCCTGCTGCTGTTGCGCCTGCCCTCTCCCGCCCGCGCTCTACTCTGCCTTGCGAACGCGTGAAGGCGTGAGTTTGCGGACGCGTCAGAGTGAAACATTTGCGAAGTATCTCCGTTATCATCAGCATCGTAAGCAGCACCAGCATCAGGTCGCCATGCCGCCCAGTTGTACCTGTGTGTTTTTGTTCGTTTCGCGGGTTTGGGAACACTGTGCCTTGCGCTCCCATCTCGCTATTGTCTTCCGCATCCGGTGCTCGCCGTTGCGCGAGTGTCGCTTTATGGTGGCATAAGGGCGCTTTGCTACCTGTACTGTGAAGGGCCGTATGCAGAACGCGGTGATGCGCATAAATCGTCATGATGTTGGCAACCACATACGTATTACGAATGAAATGTGGATTTAATTTACGACAAGTTTACCAGCCGGGCTGTTCAAACAATCGTACTCGGGCGAGTAGAACTTCATGTGTGGATGGTCTTCCGAGTACATTTGGATCTCTTAACACACTCATTCACTCAGCCAGATATTTACCTTCAATCAACCACTTTCTATTAACACATGTTAGAATTGATATCATCTATCCGACCAGCGGCGAGGAAGAGGTTGTGATTTCGTTTTTTTGTAATAAAAAAGCACAGAAAGAAGGAGTAAACAAGACATATAATTTGAAGAATGGGATCAGAATGAATTCACGTCAACAATAACCAACAGATCAATTATTTCCTAGTTTAGACCACTGCTGGTGGGTTAAACTAAAAATTTCAGTATGGGAATAATTCTCTGTCGAACTACGAATACATTTCTAGGTAGCTGGACAGAGTTTCAATTGTTTGATTGATTAGTAATTCGGAGCGCATCAGCTGATAAGATTATTAATGTAAGTGAAGTGTATGTTTTCGTCTTGAGCCTTTGTTTTGAGGGTGATCTTCTCCCGCTGGATGGTGAGATCTGTCGCTGACCTACCGTCGCCTAACGGGGTTTTCCCCAACCAGGTATCTACCTCCAGCGGGGCACCGCCCCAGGTCGAAAAAAATTGAACCTTTACAATTTTAGAAGATTCAGTGAAGTCAAGTTCAGGAATTTTAAGTAAGACATGCGGCATTTTTAAGCGTACTTTTCTCTATCAGAAAAAAGGTATTCCTCAAATATATAGCCACTTTCATGAAAAAATTTCAAAATATTTTTAAGGTTTTATACCTCAAATCACAATATCCATTTCTAATTCTCGCGATTTGTGTTCGGCCAGATCGATTGGGAGATGTCCACTTTGAAGAAAATTATCTGAACGGTTTAGGTACTAGTGTTGGAAAAAACGGACAGAGATGTGTTGTGGTAATCCAATTTTTCGGTCTCGAGTACTTACAAATGTGAATTTATGCTATACTGTGTGATAGGGGAAGAACTTTACTACATAAAAAAACGATAATGATTCTCTTTTCCCTGAATTCCTCCATAGAATTTTTCTAAAGAAAAATCGCCACTTCCCGCTGCAGCATTATAATACCTACGTTAGTGCGTAGTATGCGAGAAAATAAAAATTGTTGACGTATAAGAAATATTGGGTTTTACTTATATTAAAAGTATTAGTAATGTTTTATCACTACTTGAGAAGTTCATAAAAAATAAGCCTTTACGAATCGCATGCCACTGTAAATGCTGTAAAGAATTTTAAACTAGTTCACGAAGTAGCAGCAAGTTTCGAATTGCTAAACAAAAGTTTCAAAATTTGAAATTCGTGGCAAAAATTATTTTACCTTCAGGTAGTACTTTATTTACACGTAATGATTCTAAATTGAACGGTTTTGAAATAACAAAAACTTTAGATACTTATCTGGAAATAACAAATCTTTTGAAAATGTTAAATTCAAGACAAAAAATATTTCAGCTTCAAATATTACATTACCTTCCTCCGATGCCAAATACGAAATGTTATTTTTCAGTTGTCACTTGCAGTGACTGCTGCTTTTGAGAGGGCGACATTTTTTTAAAGATTCGGTTTATAATAGTTCTTTTCAACTGTGCAAAGGGAGTGCTCGCTTTTTTATGAAAAAATTGTTATGTAATATTATACTCGTGCAGTGACTGAATGTTTTCACATCACTGATTTCTGAATGTGTTGGTCATGCTGGTAAACTCTTTCTCTCCCTCATTAAAACACGTACGCACGAATAGTTTTCAGACAAAGATTAATGTAATTATTTCATTTTTCAAGGAATCTTTCTGTATCTACATGATTCAATTATCCAGAAAGATTCATGAAAAGTCATATTTATACTTCTTTTGTCTTATTTATCTCGTATTTTATGGTTCCGTAGACCTCCTCATTTGTAAGTATCCAATCTTTTCAAATAATTTCCAAAGGCGTAATACCCCAAACTACCACCAATTTACATTGAAAGTTTAACACAAAAAAGGTCGGTCGAGCTCAATATTGGTTTTTCTTATTGATTTGTTTGTTTGTATCTTATTATTCCCACAGAAAAATGGTCGCCATGATTAGTATTCTGAAGATAAACTTTAGATTGTATTGATACAAAATATTAGATTGTAATGGTTTGCTCTTGGAAACAAAATCTGCCACTTCACCTCTATCTTTAAAAGAACAAGTACACGCGATAGAACAGTTTATTTACGAAACGGGTAAAGAGCGCCCTCCTGATTCTCTTATACGCGAGTCTAAATGCTGTGACGCAATTAATGAATAAGTAAGTGAAATGAGGGCTGATCCACGGGATCATTAGGATCGATCTGCTCATTTGGAAACTTTGAGGCATCACGTTGATGATGCCGATACCGCCACAACATCCCTTGCAGGTAAGCACTGCCGTACGATGGCATTTCGGGCTTAATGCACGGACGTTATTCTATGAAGCAGACCCCGCTCTCGCATTCATGGTTTTGCTTGCGTTCGATGTAGCAATTGAGCACTAAATTAGAGCAGTATAAAGGATGCCCAGAAAGCGAGGGTCAATGAGTCCTTATCAGAAAACAGCGCGAAAACAAAAACACGGCTCTCGTTGTAATAGTTACATTCTTCTTTTGTTGAACAGAAAGTGAAAATAACTTTTGTTACCCAGTATTCAAAACTTTCTCGCGACCATTGCAACATCCTAAAAAAGATTGTGAGTTACGAATCAAATTAATATTACTTATCTGGAAATTAATATTAAACCTCTCTGGAAATTTCAGCCTGTGGCATACTGGATCGTATTTTTTGCATGTGTTACTTGCCTGTCTCCCATAGTACAGTTGTATATTAGTGTATTAATTATTTGTATATATGTTCTCATTTGGACTTTTAAGGAATCTCAAAACATTAAAGTCTCCGAAAATTGTACTTGTCGCTATAAAAATGTGCGAATATTTGCATCAATTCACGTATCCTGTTATATATCCTCCGGACTAAAGTGAAGTTGCCTGCGGCTTAATTTCCTGCATTTGGAACACGTTATTACTTATTGATTCGCAAATAACGAGGCAGCATACTTTTCATTTTATGTTTTACTTCCCTTCTTCCATTTGAGAATTCCGAGGAAATAGAATCCTCTGAACTGAATCTCCAACAGCTCGATTTAATTCAACGCTGTTTGACACCCTCACCCTGTATCTCTTTAAAAGCCTCTCGGTTGGGAAAAGCTCTAAGGTAGAGAAGAGGCCCAAAGGGCGTTTTGAAAGCGTGTACACACACACTCTTCGCCCTCCACCGCGTATCTCGTGAGAGTCTCGTGCAGGTAATGATCCGTAAGTGGTTCCGGAGAATGGGGTAATTTTATATTAATCAGGGAATACTAGGTTGTTGCGAACTCTGGTACGACTTTGAAACATCTTTATACCCTGAAAATGGGTCTCAGCTGGAGAAAGTTAGATGGAGAAGTAATAACTGAGGTAAGGGATATTTTCTTCTTTATTAAATTTTGTTTCATGCACTGTGTTGACATGGTTAGGATTTCGTGAAGAGGCGGAAGTTTTTTATTAATATATTTATTTCTTGTTCAATTTTATACAATTTTTCAGGATGTTGAATAAAATTATACAGAACGTTTTGGAGATGACAGAATACATAACATAATTGTTGATAACTATGATTTTATATTATTAAAATCTTATTTTACTCCAAAATATTATTAAGTGTTTAGTAATTTTTATAAGTTTATAGATTTAAGAGAATTATTAAATTTATAGTTCTACATTATTTAGTAATAATGTAGAACATTATTTACGGAGGGTGAAATAAATCTTTGGGGAAGCGGAAAAGAATTTGTTTTATGTGATCATTTTTTTCCAGATCGAAATGTTGATAAGGAGGATAATTTGTTAAAGAGTTGAAGAAATTAGAAGATTGATTAATGATAAGTGTCTTAATTAGTTCTATTTCTAATTCTTTGTGTATCTGTTTGACAGAGATGAACCATTCAGCCTTTAGAATTTTCCACCAAAATTTATTTTGAATAGTTTGTATTTTCTTCATGTTTGATCCAGATGCGTTACACCGAATTTGGCATGCGTATGTAAGTGATGTTATTATTGCGGGAGTAATATGACCAATGAACCAATGAATACTTGTTTATTCTCAATCGAAAAAGTACACATTGTGTGGATTCATACATTACAATATATTATACATACATCATTTCTAGAAAAACGATTTTTTTTTCAAAATACAATTATGAGTATTTTTGAAGCAGGAAGAAAACCTTAATCCCTGAAGTGAAAGATTTCAGCGGTTGGTTAACGCACATTGAAGAAGTCGTCGATGAATATGTTGTGTTTACAAAAGGGCTTAAGTATCAAGTCCGAGACGTTGATAGAGCAAGGCGTCGCGACGGTAGGGAAGGGCATCGGCGGAAAATGACCGGTGGGGGAGCACAGAAATGGCTCAGGGCGTCGTTCGGGAGGGCGCAGGCCAGGCAATGCGTCAGTGGGGGCAAAGCGTCGGTGGTGCAGGTCGTCGGTAGGACAGCGCATCGGTGAGGCAGAGCGTCTGTGGGGTAGGGCATCGGTGAGGTAGGGCGTCGGACACGCAGGGCGTCGCTGACGCAGGGCGTTGGTGGGACATTGATGAGGCAGGGCGTCGGTGGGGGTACGGCGTCGATAGGGCAGGGCGTCATTAGGGCTGGGCGTCGGTGGAGCAGGGCATCGATGGGCAGTACGTTCATGGGGCAGAGCATCGATGAAGCAGAGGGTCCGTGAGGCAGAGGGTCCGTGAGGCAGAGGGTCCGTGAGGCAGAGGGTCCGTGAGGCAGAGGGTCCGTGAGGCAGAGGGTCCGTGAGGCAGAGGGTCAGAGTGAAGCAGAGAGGGTCCGTCAGATGGGGCAGGGCATCGGTGAGGCAGGGCATCGGTGAGGCAGGGCATCGGTGAGGCAGGGCATCGGTGAGGCAGGGCATCGGTGAGGCAGGGCATCGGTGAGGCAAGGCATCGGTGAGGCAGGGCATCGGTGAGGCAGGGCATCGGTGAGGCAGGGCATCGGTGAGGCAGAGCTGAGCGTCGATAAGGAAGGGTGTCTGGGGACAGAGAGACAGAGGTGCAATGCGTAGAAGGGGCAGGGTGTCGATGAGGCTGGGTGACGGAAGGGCAGGGCGTCGATGGGCGGAGCGTTGTGGCAGTTCTGCGTCTGTGGGGCAGTAAGTATGTATGGCTGGGCGTCGGTGGGGCAGTGCGTCTGTGGGACAGGGTGTCGGCAGAGCAGGGGGTCTGGGGCAGGCTGACGGAGAGGCAGGGTGTCTATGGGCAGTGCGTCTGTGAGCAGTGCGTATACGGGGCAGGTCGTCGGTGGGGTGGCTAGCACGTTACCGTTGCGAAAGGGTTCGACGCGATGCACCACACCGCACCGGCGCAATTTAAATACGTGAAAGCTGCCCCGGGTCGCGTAGATTGCCTTACGCTTGCAAACGCGGGGACGGTTATGAATGTCGGGTGGCGACGGCGGTGATTAAAACGAGGACTGCGGAGGAGATAATGGCGTATGTGGTCTGTTTTCAGTACACGAAAAAGAAAGGCGAGTAGAGGTGAAGGTGCTTATGGAGTAAAAAGAATGGTAAGGTCTGTATTGAATAGAAAGGATTGCAATGGCAGGAATAATGTGTTGACTATTTGCTCTCGGATAAAATGTGAAAGCTGGAAGATTGTAAAATATGGATAGCGTAACACTGTGCCTTGAGAAACTTTGAACCGTGTGAAAGACACATATATTAGGTGTTGGTGGAAAAATATGGGTTAACTCTTACGTAGGCGTGCGAGCAATACTCTCGTAAATGGGCGGGCTTTGTATAGAGTACGACAGTTCATTTGCTTGATTTAGAGCAAATAAAATGTAACTAAATAATTTACAATTTCGTATTTATTACACTAAAATATTTTATTCGAAAATTTTCTCATTATACAATTTTTTAAAAAGCATACAAAAATATAGGCAAAAATAGTTGATAAATTTACAAGATTTCAGCCTGCCAGAAAGTCTCTTTTGCATGAACTTTTTATTCGTGTACAAAACGATTGCATTAAAATTGTCTATGAAAGTCATGAATGCGGGAAGTTCGTCTTTCACGTTATATCTACTTTTGTTTATGCGTCGGGAATAATTTTCTTCCAAAAACTTTTTTTTTTTTGTTTTCTAGAAAATTTTCTTTTCAAGAGCGTTTTTCCACTTCTTAATTTCTTGAAATTGTTTCTTGCGAGATTGTAAGATCTATTGTGTTTGCAAATGATTTTAGAAAAGATTTCTCCGCTTTTCTCAGATAACTCGTGGCTACTATGTAGCGTGACGTGGGTAAGTCTTTTTCAGATTTACTGTCGTGATCGGACATTTTTACATTTTCCGGTTCATTATCTGGCGAGTCGTCTTCAATCTGTTATTCCAAATGTGATTCCATCCCAAACTTTGCCCACTTGAGGGTTAAAGTTGAGTGTGCTAACTACGATGGGTAAGTAAATAGGGTCAGTTATTTGTTTAATTTATTGACAGAATCTGAGAATGCAAATAAATGGGAATGCTAAACGAATTTGGTTGCAGAAAAAATTGCAAACTATTGGTAACATATTGGAAGGCTGCAAAATGAAATGTCAGTACATTTCTATTTTTGAATTTAGTCGCGACCCCAACAAACCGGAGGTTGTCGCTGCATTGCATTGTTATTCGATGGCGCTGCAACTCCCTATTTGCAAATATAATTTCCCAAAACTTTGAAATGTAATTTACAAAATTCAGAACACTAATATAAGATGAAACGTAAGCGTAAGTTTAACAAAAGTTTACATTCAAACATTACGTTACATCATTTTATGCTTAGTGTCCGTGTCAGATAGACTGACTTCCCGCGCACATAGTTTTGGCTTTGATTTTCTGTGGCACTCGAGTTTTTGCATAAGGCAATTACCGGTAATAGAATCGTAAAAAACAAAACAGACGAACTATGATTTCAAAATACGGTGTTCGCTTCTCAGTACTTTGCAACAAGCATTATTATTTGATCACATTTTACACTAATTCATTTCATAAACTTGTTGTTGTTGCTGCTGCTGCTATGGCTGATGATAATGTAATAAAATTATCCTATTTAAAAAATTTTACTACCTTGGAGTATGTTTCTAAAATGATAAATCTATAATTTTTCAGGCATATATTCTCTTTAATCGGTAGAGATTCTTACTTCCTCGAGAAAGATGATTTGTGGCCAGTAATAACAACAATAGGTATGCATCCAGTATCTCTGGTTTAGGATGCTCGCTAACTGACTGTCGGCCCCCTGTGAAGAAACAGCGACAGTAGAAGGGACTCACTTCCAGAACGGTTAACTGTACATAAAGGACTCCGGAAAGAATTGATTGAACTCGTGTGCTCTCAACAACACACGGAATTCATAAAATTAAGTTACAGCTAGTTTCAGCGAAGACATTTCCCTCGTACAGTGCCACGCCGGCCATCGCTCTACGGTACAAGCTGGTTGCTCTATCTGTATGAAGTTGCAGAACCGAAGCGCACGAGGCCCCATTTTGAGACACAGAGACGCACAACCCTAAGAATAAACGCAGTAGAAAAGGTTAAGAGCGTGACATGTGCGGTGCCTGTAAGCAGTGAGACGCTAGACAGGGTGTGATGGGGTTCGATGGTTGCTCTTTAATTTCAAAATGATTTCATATACATCTACATGCTGCAATATGTTGAATATTGAATGACATTAAATGGAAAACGTATATTCCGAACATATTCTATAATATTTTCGACTATTTGGGGGTTGTGCAACCATTGCATGAGTCGCCATTGTTTGAAATGGGTTTTTATACCATGAGTTCTTTTTTGAGGTCAGAGAAGTGTGAGGATTGATTTGAGAGCTTTTGTTCATTACCGTTTCCACCAAGTGTGACATGTGTTTCGGAATAGACGTAAGTATTAAGGCAATGAATTGAGGATGAGAGCAATTACGTGGATGCCACAGCCAGTCAGGGAGCAATTACATGAACGTTGGACATAGAAAGCGGCGTTGAAACAGGATAGGTTAACGAAGTTTGACGAGAGAGTAACTGTATCAAATGTGAAATGGGCTGAGTGAGCCGCGGGAATGGAAGACGAAGCTAATTAAGAATCAATGGGGAGAGAGAAGATGTAACAAGAGCGGGATGACGGTAAATTTTATTGTGCTTTTTTAGAGTATAGAAGTTGGAAGTTAAGGCAGAGGGTTTGGAACAGGTAAGAAACACCAGGAGCAGAAATCTTAAGTGGAAATATTGTCGAATCTGAGGAGATCGGAGAGCAACGGAATTTGCGACAAGACCTAAATTATTTAGAATAGAAAAGCTGGCAACGGTGGTGCTGGAACTTGGAGCATGAGTCACAGAGCCGAGGGATGGGTGTTAGTCTCACCCTGATCATGCGGTTTTGTGGTTGTCTTCTCAAACCTTGGAGTTCTCCTCGCTCACGATAAGAATTGGCGTAAAGAATGTGATCGGAGATCGGTCTCTTCTGGAAATGCATTAATTTGAATCTATTTTAACAAGGTGTATAAATTTTGAAAGGACAATTTTATAATTTCCCTACTTTGGAATGTTCAAAGGACGTACATTTTAAAATAATAAACACTTTCCTAGGAGCATACATTCATAGAATTTATTGAGTTCTACTAAAGCAAATATGGTCTTCATGTATCTAATTTATTTTCTCCTTTTTGGAGTTGCAAATGTATCCCTCTACAGAAAATTACTAATTTATTTCCTGATCTCCCTTAACATTACACTATACATATGGAGAACATGCTTAAGCTCTATTACGATTTGTAATAAATACATGCCAAAACCTTCCATGCGTTACGTTAAACACGAACGCACATTTTTTTCTTTACCTCTGCCTGCTTGGACTTTGCCAAGTGTCAAGAAGGCTGCCGAGTAATGATTCTTTAATTTGACAGTCATCAAACCTGATATCCGCACGAGGAATGAATGAATAAAAATAATGAATGACTGATCATAAAGATTGGATACATGATATTGGAGCAATAATGGAATGGGAACCAGAGGAAAAGAGGGAAACCTGAGCAAAGTGGCCGTGATCCAATTTTATCCACCACAAGTTCCACATAAAAATATCGACCTAGAACTGCACCTCGATCTCAGCGCAGGGAGGTGAGCGGTGGCGATCTCTAGACCGCGGATAGCCCTGGTGGTAGTGCCGGCTGGAAATGCTGCATCTTCATTCCCAGAGCGGTCCGGAGGGGCGGAACCGTCGTGGACCGCGCGTAGGGCGGCCATAGCAAGCCCACCGCGCCCAGTAAATCTCTTGGTAGGCCGTGCGGCAGCGCGCTTTGTTCCGGAAGCGGGAATTTAAATTAGGTCACCTGGCGCGGTAATGAGCTCGGCCGCCGCGAACGGGCTGCGAGTGAGCATTTCTCGCGCGCGCTCGCGGGGGCCTCTCCTCTCTTACTCTCTCGCCCCGGTTATTTTTATGCCGCTGCCACACAAACAGTCCCGCGGGGTGGGGAGGGGGTGCAGAGCAGGCGAGCGCCTGGCGCTGTCGCAATAAAGCGCGGCCACGCCCGCGGATGTTTCCGCTGCTTCCGCCGGCGGCCGCCAGGTGCTCTGTCCTCGCTTCGCTGATGGCGCTCCTAATTGCCACGTCGAGGACGGCGACAACGATGACGACGGTGGTGCCCGGGGAGATAGGGGCGAATGCATTTAGAAACGCGGTGGAGACGGTGGATGTTGAGGTGGAGAAAAAGATGGCGTGGATTTTGAGGTGCGCCTTATTGCTGGTTTAATTTATGAACAGCTGATATCACACTTCACTGCGTTGTTTGAACGTTGCGGTGCCAGTGTGCTGTTAGTTGAAAAATTGTAACGATGGTCAGTTTCTCTGGTGATGGACCACCTTTCTGCTAGTGTTCAATATTTTTTCATCATTACTTTAATGATATATGATTATACTTTAATGAGTCAATGATGTTTTGAATGTTACAAAAATAGTATGTGTGTTTTACTTAATGATATTACATTCAACAGTTTCGCAGCGATTAAACGGTCAGTCTTCTTTTGATTCCTCCTATCTCTGCTGTATTTGTCAAAACGCGTTAGAATACTTAGAACTCCAGGAAAAACTGCTTCGTATTACTGCCTGAATCAAAATGGAAACAGTAAACAAATAATTGACTATGTAGAAACAGAAAGACATAAGAAAATAACTTTCATCACCATATTTGCAACTCGGTGACATTGTTACGACTCACATTGGCCGCTTTCTCTCCGCCTGTATCGTCGTTTCCTGTCAATTCTAAACCACCTCTCAACACCATCATTGCTTCTTACCGCTCATCGTCCTTATTGTAAAAGTACTACTTAAAAATGAACATTTTCAGAAAAACTGAAATTTGCTGTTCAGTGGAAAATTTCTTATTTCCTTTTATTTCCAGCTAAAATCACAAACTTTTTTATTTCATCTTCTGATGGACAACTGAGATACCCTAGGTTTTAAAAGAGCTCTTGATGCCCATCGTTCGTTGCATGTGCATTCACCGCTACGTTCCACTATCCATCTTCATGATCCTTAACAACCCTGCGCTGCAGGAAGAAGTCTTTTCTTAAGATGAGGTTGAAATTACATTAATAATGATGTTGCAAGTAATGTATTTATTCATGAGAGCACAATCTTCGTTCCCAATACTACGAGGTTAAGTTATGTTTTACTCTGTGAATTGATTACTTACGGGTAACGCATTGTTTTTATGATTGAGTAAATACTGACACAGCCGTTCTGAACAAACATAATATTTTGAAAATATTTTCCAACAGTGCTAGGTATCATCCCTTCCTCCAGCAACATCAACCTGTACCACTTGCAGCACGAGCATTGTCGAAGACATTGATTGATTGATTGAAATTCAGTTTTAGTGTAACATTTTTCTTCGAAAGTATGGTTGTTTCAACGAGTGCTAGGTATCCTCCCTCCAACGACAGACCGGTAGCGGTAGCTCAGTGCATCAATTGATGTCACTGCAGCGCCTCTGACCGGGAGGTCCTAGGTTCGAGTCCTGACGGCGGCAGGATTTTCGACACTAGCTTTTCAGCTAGATCGAATTCAGTCGCTGTCTGGAGGAGAATTCTAGCGGCCGGCTGCTCTGATCGGTAGTGGTTCCTCCGATCAACACCAGGCGAATGCCGGAGCAGTACCCTGCCAAACGGGCCACGGTCCTTCCTCTTCCTTGTCCAATCCTCTCCCCTTACACACACACTTACACTAACATGCATTACACTACCACATATTCCGGGAGACCGGTCGGGAGCTTAGAGCTTGTCCCGACTGGGGCGGTGCCCCGTTGGTGGGAGAGTCCTGGTTAAGGGGAAACCCCACTAGCCGACGGTAGGTCGGTGCCGGATCTCGCCATCCAGCGGGGGAAGATCACCGCCATCTCCCGAGAAAAAAACATGCACTACACTAACGGGACTAATGACCGAAGCAGTTGACGCGCCCGGAAACACGAAAAAATCAATCAATCCAACGACAGCAACATGCGACGCGAGCATTGACGGAGACTTTCATTGATTGATTGATGGATTGATTGATAGATTGATTGATAGAAATTCAGTTTTAGTGTAACATTTTTCTCCGAAAGTATAGTTGTTTTCCCGAGTCTTAGGTATCCTTCCTTCCTCCAACGACAGCAACCTGCGCCACTCGTAGTGCGAACATTGTCGGCGACATTGATTGATTGAAATTCACTTTCAGTGACATTTTTCTCCGAAAGTGTAGTTGTTTCAACGAGTGCTAGGTACCCTCCCTTCCTCCAACGCCAGCAACCTGTGCCACTCGCAGCGCGAGCGTCGTCGGCGACCGTGACGGTTCTCGGGAGCGATTTCGCGGCGGCGGAGGCGAGAGACGCAGGTTTCCTGGAGGTATGCGCCGGCGCTCTCCCCGTGCCGCGGCATGGAGCAACCACAAAAGCAGCGCCGGGGGCGGCCAGGAAGCGACCCGAGCCACCCACGCTAAGTGTCTCTGCGCGCCAGGCCTTCGTCATTAAGTATGAGGCTACTAAGCAGTGTTGCCAAATTGGAGAATTTCCCCCTAGATTTGGATTTTTTTATTGGTTGGATGTTTGGGGGATTTCATTATTTTGAGGAAAATTTAGAGGATTCTTATTGGCGTAATAAAAATGTGTTCGCTTAGAAAAAGTTCTTATAAACTACAGAAAAGGGTGACAAGGGTGAGGTGTCAAAACTCATGGGATACCTCCTTAGGCCGTGACGGAACTTCTTCACCCAACGATGTGCAGCAACTCAATGTGGCAGGAATCAACCAGTCGTTGGGAGTCCCCTGCAGAAACATTGAGCCATGGTGCCTCTGTAGTCTTCCATAATTGCGAAAGTTCTACCGATGTTCGATTTTGTGCACGAACTAACCTCTCGATTATGTTCTTTTAATGTTTGATGGGATTCATGTTGGGCGATCTGTGTCACCCAATCATTCCCTCGAGTTGTTCAAAATGTTCTTCAAACCTATCGCGAACAATTGTAAGCCGGAGACAGAGCGCATTTTCATTCATAAAGACAGAGCGCATTTTCATTCATAAAAATTCCATTGTTGTTTAGTAACATGAACTCTATGAATTGCTGCAAATAGTCTCCAAATAGCTGTACATAACAAATGCCTATTAATGATCGGTTGAAGAGGGCCAGCTCACTTAGTTCATTCCATGTAAAAACAACCCACACCATTATGGAACCTCCACCAGCTTTCACAGTGCCATGTTGGCTTGAGTCCATAGCTTCATGAGGTCTGCGCCACACTCGAATCTTACCATCAGCTCTTACAAACTACAATCGGGACTCATCTGACCAAGACACAGTTTTCCAGTCGCCTAGAGTGGAATCGATATGGCCACGAGCTTAGGAGCGGCACTGCAGGCGATGTCGTGCTGTTAGCAAAGGCACTCGAGTCGGTCTTCTGTTATCAAACGTCCGTGGGTACGTTCGTCGTACGTTCCACGCCGTATTACTTGTCTGTTAGCACTTCTCTACGCAAACGCTGGTGTTCGGGCATGCTCCTCATGCAAAGCAGAAAATTACAAACGCACATCTTATTTCATATATGCCTTGCCAGGTCAGAATCTTTGCTGTATTGTGCTCCCACACAGATAAGATGTCGCGTGACGGATGTGTGTGGGCGATCACTGCGCTTCCGAGCGGCGACGACATGTCACTGCTTTTCGAGAAATATTTTGCGTGTCTGATCACGCCACGCTCGCAACGGTTCCAACCGATTCTTCACTGGATATGGAGAAATAAAAGAGGTCAACATGGTATTTTTATTGAGATTATCTTCCAACATAAAGAATTTGAAGAAAATATTCGTGTTACCTGTGTTCCGGGAGTAAATAATTCATTATCTTTCTTCTTTGATTCTTTATTCATGCGTGTGTAGACCACAGTCAGATTTGCCGTGCCGAGGTAGCGGGATCGCGAAAAATAACGACACGGAGCTTCGAAACCAAGACACAGATGGTGCATAAATAATCCAACGTCCCAGTGCTGTCGATACTCGAGTTTATCCTCGGTTTTCAGGAGTGATGCGATCCGACACCCAGACGGCTCGGCCGCTAGCTTTCAACAATGAGCGCCCGCAGCGTCTTGAAAAGAACCAATTTCTTCGAAGAACGAGTCTGGTGATGTGCTCACTTCAGCCCGGGTATAGGTTTGAGGCCGTCTAGTTGCTAGATCTATTCTGAAGCAGTTTCGAAGCATTTCTTGGGCCTTCCTTGTGTACTTTTCTCATTCTCCACTATTTTGTGGTAAATGCTTGCTTGTTATTTTCCCTCTGATAATAATGCATATCTAATTTTCTTAACATTAGCTACATTTCTCGCCACTTTCTGTTCGTTATATTACTACTACCTACTAATCGTTCTTTTCTCTTCTTACAAATTGTTTGTTTATGCGTATGTAAGTCAATAAACAAGTCGCAAAGCGATGTAGTATAAATGTGAATCAACGTAACATCTTAAAATGTATTTCACTTTTCTATTCACCCTGTACATTCAGACCCTTATCCCATCTCTTTACATGTCCTTCAAAGCTGGCAGCAAAGAAGTCGTTTGGTTGCAGATGCAACAGACGCGTAACCTTAGCCGTTTCAAAATAATCATTTTCAAAATGTCTGCCACCTAAATGACATTTTAGGAGCCAGATGAGATTAATGTTACTGGAGGCTCAGATAGCACTGTAGGGCAGATGTTCTAAGCGTTCCCAATGAGTTGTGTGTAACAGCACCTGAGTTTGTCTTGCTGTGTAAGGGCGACCATTGTCACCCACAAGCACTCCCTTTGTTAGGAGGCCAGGTCCTTTGTTTTCCATGATAAACACTTGTCATCATACACGGGGAGCATTTTGTTATTCACTATTTCTGGGATAGTCTTTGGCTCAAAAAACGCACGATAGCACGCTATTTTACTGGTGTACACTCTTGCAACCCGCAGTGCACACGCTTGCGACTTCTATGACAAGCATACATGAGCTGCTATGAAAAATATGCACACATAATTTAAACATGTTATGGGGTAAACTGACGTTTGGGACTTTTTGATTGACTTACCCTTGTATGTACATTAAAATTTTTTGTATCTTAAAGAGATGTCGCAGGCATTTTTGATTTTTGAACGTGCGACAGTTTTTGCAAGGTAATGGCAACCTCTTTTCGCACGATCATGCGACTCGGCCAAGAAATTTAAAAACACAAATAAAATACCCCGCTATTTGCTAACATTAATGTGTGACATTTTAACAAGAGATCCGTACCTGCTTCCCGGAAAATACAAAATAAGAAACAGTATTCGTTTGTTAAAATGTGTTTTAACTCCAATAACAACGTTTAAAATATATACGCATATGGGAAGGTGAGTCATCTTCAGTTCTCCTAAGCGGAAAATTGCTATATGACAGATTTTTTCATGCATGATAAAACAATTGTGATTCTCGGAAATAAATAAAAAAATAATTTACTTTCATTTGAAAATAATGAAAATGGATGGTTCTTTTGTTGTGAGTTCTCGTGTGAAAATATAAAATATACTGTTAACCATAATAAATAATGAAAAATATCTCTCATAAAATTCTTCCTCTCAGTTTACCAATCACTGTACAATTCTCTAGAAATGTGTACATTTTCAATTTCCGTCCTGACGATATCTCGCCTTTGTCGAGCTTTATTTTTTTTTTCAAAACGCGTCGGTTTCTCATTTGCATGCCGCCACCTTGCCAAAAGGTTAACTAAACGCAAAACAAGTAATTTTACACATATTTTTCATAAACTAGTCTCAATATCTTATAGTAGATTAATGTGTAGTCTCCAATGAGTATTTTCGTGTGAGAAATAACCTTTTTAAAGTATATTGAATTGTGAATTGCAAAATAATGCCTAAATGTGTAAATTTGGTCTGGTAGAGAATTTATCGATGTTTAATGATATTAATAAACTTCTATTGAACATCTTCTCTCACCATCTTCAGCTAGATTCATTATTTCACACACACACACAATATTTCTGAGAGAATAATCGTGTATTTGAAATGCTGTCAAAGATTTCGTCATAACTGTCCTTAATTATATTACTACTATATAAATTTAAGTATTGGTAATATTTTTCAATTAAAAGTGTTAACAAACAATTAATAGAAATACGAATACATTTCGTTAATTTTAAGAAGTGGAAGTTATAGGGTTACATGAAACACAGGTACGTTTTATAATTATTTTTTAAAATATTTTACATTATATCTTCATCTATTTCCAATCTGAGGTAAGTACTAAACACTTCCACATTCTATAGAGGGAAAGATAGCCTTCTGTTGAATCTTTGCTTCAAGGAGGAAGTTGGTGGCACAGGAAGTAGATTAGCGAAAGCGGAAAGCTCTTAGTACTTATCAGGGATCAGGATCTTTACGTGTTCCTGGCACGTTCCGGCAACGAATAGAGTTTTCGCACACCAAGTGTAGGTTAAATGCACGGGCCAGCGCTGCGTGTTCCAGATGGGCACGCAATTCTTCAGGCATTCTTTGCATTATCACAGAACTCGATAATATTACTTGTCGAATTGTGTGACTCGTGTATTTATCAGAACTCATTTTTTGTCTTTGGATAAATGTAAAATATCCCCCTTTTTCGTTAATTGATTAAAACTGAAGAATTGATATGTAAGTGAGGATAACGGACTTTTGCGAAATTAAGATAATTGATTTTTTTTAGGTTTCTTATGAATGAGAAATATATTTATACCGCAGTGGAATTCATAAATTCTTAATAGCAATAAATGTTTAGTCATACCTTAAGGAAAAACAGCTTATGTCGCGTAGATAGTAATTCATTACCTATCCTATGGAACCCTTAATGAAGTTATTATTAAGTATGTGGGAATGCCTCGACTAAAACTCTAACAAAGTAACTTTAATGCGGTCAAGCGGAAGCGCTGACCTAATGATCTGATCCTTGCCTCAATTAAAGACATTATTGTTATTGTTATTATTATTATTGTTGTTGTTGTTTGCTTTATTCGTATTCCACTAAGTTCTTCATTAAAAGGTTTGCCGGATAAAGAAGCATTACAAAAGCCTTTGAATTTCACTAGCAGAAGTAGACAGTCGTTCCATTTGCCCGATAGTCAATATACCTAATTTTGTTGCAAACGAAAATAAAATAAATGGGTGTTCATTTTTCCTGTCTTAATTTTATATTGATTGAACTGGCCACAGTCAGTATTTTATTCCTATTTGTATCACTTCTATTGCAGACGCACGGTAAACATTTATATTTCTTATTAACCTAGTTTTATTATAGTTTATAAAGCACTTCAAAAATGTGATGTGTGTGAATATGTTTTATATCATACTCGTGTAAAAGCCATCCTATTTTCTTCATACTACTTCTGTTTGACTTTAATTTACTATTGCCCATCGTCATGCCATATGTATAGAAAAAATACCTAATGCGTCCAAAAGATGCGTTCTAGACAGCACTTTGATCTTTTATGTAAGAAATTTCTATGTAAAGAGATTACAAGAAGTTCTCAGTCAATTACCAAACAAAGATTCCATTCAAAAAGAGCGGGGTACACAAAAAACTAGCATGAGCCGAAGAGCGAATAGAGTTCTAGGAAAAGAAAACAAATTCATAATAAAAAGAGGTTTGAAAATTTGAAACAACAATATTCAGCTCATTTCTTAAACAAAATCCTACATATAAAATATTCCTACAAAGACAAAATTCCTGCTTATAAAATATATCTACAAAGTGCCTCCGATCATAAAATTTTTCATCATCAAAATAGTGTTATCTTGAGAATAGTTAACAAGAAAGGTCCCTTAGGACTCTTGTGATCGTCCACAAGAATAAAGTATGATAAATCTGGTCGCCAAACAGTCGGTTATAAACTGATTCGACACCTCAACTCTAACGCACGGCTATACAATTATTGCAATGCATTTTTCACGGAAGTGGATGAAGGAATGAATATATTCCTAAATATATTCCAAGATATTTATAATATTCGTTATCACTTGTTTTCTTATTTGAACATTTTATCAGTAATCGTTCGTCACGCTTGTTAAAACATTCTGTCTCATTTCTAATATGGAAAATTAATTTATTATCACGTAAATATTTTTATTAACGAAATATTTTATGGTTGCGATGTGTCATTATTTGTAAATATGTCCTGTTTTTATTTATTGACATGCTCACAGTCTATTTAGGTCCAGTTCTTTACAATAGCAATAAATTAGCAAGAAAGCTTTCACTCATGCATTTTCTCATGTTTTTGTTCTTACTGACATACGAAATTAATGTGTTTTAGTTCTAATTTCAATGTTTCTGTATTTATTTTGGACGCGTCTAAACAGACTGTCACAGAATGGCGTATTAGTCATCAACAGGTTGGTCACTATCATGTAACGCGATAACAATGTGTTAAAAAACATGTTTTCCATGATTGTAGTACAAATGTCTTACTCTATATTTAATATTTCAATATCATTTCCATAGTTTTATGCAATAGACTTTTCTCATATTATTTTATCATTCATTGAAATCCAACATCGCAGCAAGAAAGGAGTTAAATGGAATATTTTAACGGAACAAGGATTAATGTTCAGGTAGAAAAAATGACGCAAAAGGTCAAAGTGACAAGAAACACCGATGTTACTTCGCGTACAAAACAGAGGTAATTATTTAATTAAAATTGTGAAATAATATCTACACAAGTGCAATGAATACATGTTGTGTTCGTAAAAAATCGTCTATTTGCATATTTTTATATGAATTGTTCTAACATATCAAAATACCAGTTTGTATTTTGTTCCCAAAACCCCCTGTTGAATTTCCAGTGTGAACTTTCTGTTTCTCGATATTCGGGATATTTAGAGTAATCACTGAGAATCCCCTATATCTATTTATTTTAATACAGAGTATTCGACTGGGAATATTGAGTAATAAGATGATGAAAAACAACGTATGAAAACCACACAAACCTACAATTTTAATAAAACTTTTTCTCATAGAAGAATGCATTTTGCAATTACTCATTAGGCCTATTTCAAAAATTAGCTATGAACTATACATTTGATAATTACTGCATGTACATTATGAAGCTATATTCGTGTATTGTGACAAGTAAAAGTACAAATGTAAAAGTACAATGCGCCGAAAGAAAAAAGAAAAAGAAACAAAGAAGTTTGTAAGAAACGGTTTTCAGATTTCTTTTTCGTTTTTTGAGGGCTTTCTCTTAGAATTCTTTTCTCCTTCATTCCTTTTTTATGCTTATTCAGAACTGTGCATACGAACCAACACACTTCTTCCAAACTCGCAAGAAAACAAGCTGGGTGTTCCTCAGCGCTTTCATGGATGGCGCCTGCACGATGGCAATTTGCTATACACGAGTGTACGTCGGGAAGCAGGGCTGCAAATGTAAAGGTTTGGTTTGAATTGCATCAGCAGAGATTAAATTCCTTTAACTACGAATTAAATTTAAAAAAATAATAATGTATTTTTTTCTGTTACGTGACTCATACACGATATAGAAGAGCGATGTTACGAGCGGTTTCATCTGCCCTCACAGTTTGATTCATTTCACCTTCAACTTGAGGGACTATAGTATATAAGCAACAGTTATTTTAATTTATAATATACGCTACTTATCAAAAATTTGTCCAATCTAGAGAACTCAGGGTAACAAATGTTGCGGGTGCAATGCCTCCAACTGGGAGATCTTAGGATTTGCCGACGGTGGCGAGTTTTCGACACCAGCTAGACATAGCTAGGTAGAATTCAGCCGCAAACTGCAGAAGAACTTCAGAGGGCAGCTGCTCTAAGAGTTATTTTTCCTTTTTTATCAATTACAGGTAAATCCTGGAGCAGTATCTTATCAAACGGACCCTGGATTGCCCACGACAGTACCTTTCTCATCCTCTCTTCTTCTCTTATACTCTTACATGAACTACACTATCACACGTTAGGAGACCACCCTGAAGCTTAGAGCTTATGGAGACTTGGGTGGGGTTCCGCTGGCGGAGATAATCGGAGGGGGAAACCCTGCAAGCCAACGTGTAGTTATCTGCCGGACGACACGTTCTAGCGGAGGAGGATTACCGCCACTTCTCAGGATCAGGAGCGGATCCAGCCGATCATTTCGGGCGAGGGGGAGGGGATCATAGATGTTAGTTAAATGATAAACATATTTGTTATTATATTGTATATTTTTGTAGTGTATAAATGCTACGATAGTATTATTTTTAAATTATATTTTTATTATAATATTTTTATTATTATTTTTTATATTTATGATATAGAAATATTTAAATATTGGCATATAAAAAAGGTAACAAACTGTTTTCCCCTGGGTCTTTTGAGGGGGCGCGTGGCCCTCATGGACGCACTCTGGATCCGTCACTGCCCAGCATAATGCGTGTACTGCACTTACGGAACTAATGACTACGACGGTTAACGCGCCCGGAAGCAAAAAATAGCCAATCAATCAAAAAATGTCGATAAATATGTTTTAGAATGATGCATACAGAACATTTTAAAATTGATATTCGATATTTCCAGGTAGAAAACAAAAAACTGAAAAATAAATGATGAACTGATTTTAAGTTATTGTTGTTATCGTTACAAACATTAATGTTATTATCAGCATGTAACATTCAGCAATGCAGAACGTTATTGAAAAATTTAAAATTCATAATCCGTGTATGTCACATTATATTTAGATAATTTAATAAGCACTTCTATAAACGTTTCAATTTCCACAATCAAATCATGACATTATAATGTCACAAAGATTTGAGCTGCGTTTCTGGTAAGTTGCGCGGCTCATTCAGAAGGCAGCAGAGGAGTTTCGCGGACAGAGTTAGGGGGACAAGTGCTTCCAGAGGACACGTGCCCTGTCGTGTTCGCGAAACTACGCGCGTAGACTCTCATTTGAGCGCGTCGCAGCGGGAGTGTAGCTGGCCTCCGCCGTCACCCCGTCGCCGTCCCACCCCCACTCCCCTCCGCGCGCTGTCGCTCGACGGCCGAGTTGGTCCGGCTACTTTGGCGTCCTCATTACGCGCTCTCCGTGCTGCACGGCTCGGCTTACCATCCTGCGACCACACGCTGTCTGGCCTCCGTAGGCCTCCTTATTTCTACATTTTGCGCTCTCGTCTTTGCCTCCTTTTCTTATTTGACGTTTTCCAAAACTAGTTTGCTTTGTTTACGCTTGCAGTTTCTCCATTTCTCTATTGTTGTATTCGAACAAATTTCTTTTGATTTTTTTTTCTATTCCATGCCCTACTTTGCTTTTATTTTTCCTATGTCTTACCAGCTGATTATCGCATTTTCTCGGAACTTAGAGCTTGTCCCGGTTTGGAAGGTGCACTGCTAGTGAGAGATATGGATGGAAAAAAACGGCAAGATGGCGAGTAGGTCGGTGGCGGATCTCGCCATCCATTTAGGGGAAATCACCGATACATCCTGCGATAAAACATGCACTATATTTACGGAACTTATGGCCGTAGTTGTTGACGCGTTTGGAAACACGAAATAATAAATCATTTGGAATGTATCGGGCATTTATTTATCTCAATCATTTATTAAGTAGCCTTGCCCATCCCACTAGCTTCACTCGTTTCCCTTCTCGCCCCTATCTGGCCTGCCATAGACGTCCTCCCCATTCTTCCCGCCCCGACTAGCGACACCCTTCTGCTCTATCTGTTCCTCTCGCTCATCAAGCTCCGCCCGCTTCTTTCGGTCCATCAGCTACGACTATTCCTTCCTAACAGAAATCCTTTTTGTTTTCCCTCGTCCTTCTGCTCTTCTAACTCTTCCTACTCCTCCTCTACTTTCGCTCCTTGCGTTCTAACTTCTCTCACTCCTTTTGTTTTCCCGCTTTTCTCGCTCCTTCCACTCATTCTGCTTCGTCTGCTCCATGCTCTCTTTCTGCTCCGCCTACTCCTTCCGACTCGCTTGCTCGCCCCTCAGGGATCGGCCCTTTCATCTGATTTCGCTCAGCGCGACTACCCGTCGCCCGGCAACAATGCCAACCAGATACATTGGGTGTTGCATTTATCTAAATATTGTGATAAACTTTCGGAGTAGCATTATTAGCTGTAAATATCTTATTTTTACTTTCTCACTACAACGTAGATATGCTGCACAAAATAATGGCGAATTTTCAGAAGGAAAACTCTTATTGCCGGGCCCTGGTAACACAAAAGTGTATAAATCCAGTTGCTAAATTTATAAAAAAATCCTCTAACACGTGACGTAACCAGAATCTGTTTTGTGGGTCCTTGATACCGAAAAATCGATTTACGGCAAAACGTGTGTCCGTCTGTCTGTCTGTGAACAACGCTAGCGCCTACACCTATCAGCTGATTTTCTCCAAAATTGATATTCCCCAATCGATCTGGTTGATGTCGCGGGTCCTTGAATTTGAAATCGATATTTTAATTTTAAGGGCTATTTTACATTAAATCCCTGGGACATTTTCCAAATTTTCAAAAATTGCTCTATCGTTTTTATTAAATTGTGCCGTTGGATAGTGTAAAGGATGTTTAAGAGAATGGTGCAGGTCTCATGTTCGTTGAAAACTCAGATTTTTTTTAAAATTACAGAAGTTCAATTTTTGGGGAGCGTCTTCCTACAACTACATTTATGAAGATAGTTTTACATTACTGAAATATATTCCTTAAAGATAGATTTTGAAATAAAGTCAAATATAATTTTTCAAAAATTTGAGTATTTTTCTGGTAATTTAGCGTGAAAATATGGGAGAGAAAGTACGTGCTTTCTTCCATCACTAGTTTTAATATTGGGCGTTCAGAAGTATTCATGCTACATTTGGGAGTAATCACTTTAGTGTTCTCAAGTGTTTACAGGACATACAAACACACATACTCTCACTTTTATAGAAAGAAAGATTTCTACTCATTAACTCTTCCCTTATTCTTTTCCTACAACCCGTTGTTCCTCTTCCCTGTCGTCCAGTTTTCTCTTTCACACTCACTCCTTTCGTAACCCCTCTCATCTCTTTCAATTTTCTTATATTTTAAGCCAAGTTTTTCTTTATTTGAGGACCTACCTTTTCCACTTTTACATTTTTCTTTGTTCAATTTTATTGAAAATAATTACTTAGTACATATTCAAATCTTCTGAAATTGTGCCGTCTTGTAAAAATATTCCCGCGTCAATTTGTTTCTTACTACAATGTCTTAATTCTCTCAATATTTTAGCGAAGTAAATATTTGTAGTTCTCAAGTTTAGTAATTCTAATTTACAGAAAATGTGGTGGGAAACTTTGAATGTGAGATTTCTTTCTCAATATCATAATTTAAATGGGCGTTGTTGGAGTAGCTGACAGCGAAATCTGTATTTTAACTTTATTTCAACAATGTTTGTCTAGAGACGCAGTTTTAGCTCCTAGAATTCTTTCTCATACCTTACACGGTTACCCGAGACGCGTGAAAACTGGAAGAATATGTGTTAAGAAACATTTTCTTGCAGTAATGCAAAGTTCAATTAATTCGTATGCCTTTTGCATATTCTTTGTAAGACTTGCTATTTAACTATTTTTATTGAGTTTCTTTAATATCCTGCCTTCTCTAAAGGGAAAAAATCTCAAAACTGAACTCTTTACTAATCAAGAAATTTCATAATTTATTGCGTCTGAGAACAAAGCTTTCCACTCAAAGTTAAAAATTATTTTTCTATGAGCCCTGCGTTTCATAAAAAAGATGATAAAATGTATGTATGATTGACAGTATGAAATGTTTGGACGACTGTAAGTTAACATTTATCCCCAACGTTATGCCGAAAGTAGTGTGTGTCATGTATTTCAAAATGTTTGATATTTCACACTAACTCTTCTCACCATTTAAATTACTTACATCTAAGTGCAATCTACAACAACGTTGGTTTGACAATAATATCAATTCTTCAAATTTCGATAGTAAAGAGATCAGTGTAGGTGAAATTTAACTTACAAGACAGCCGTTTTCTTACCTCAACGTTTTACCTCAACGTTTTACAGTTCAACAGTATTTCTATTACTTTCAAACACTTCAGCTCCACATAAATAGCATCTAACTATCGGCAGTCCTTAGCGTTAATCGTCTAACGAATAAACTGTAATTGAGTGAAGTAAGAGGATTCCCACAAGAATAGACTTTTATTTGATTGTTATAATAGGTATCTACTTAAATGAAGTACGTTAATCATCACTTTTTAAGCCTAATTTAGTAACGAAAACTTGCAAAACAAAGTCGTTTATTGTAAAGATTCATTGTAAGATATTATCGTACTTCCAGGAGAGTTTCTCAAAAGAAATGGATGTTGTGCATAAAGCGAACATATAATCACATAATGAAATGTAATTTAAAATTATTTTATTATTTTTATACTACTTAACACGTTATCTTAGATAACATCTTTAACCATGTCAGTAAAATAAGTTCTTTTGTTGTGTGATACAGATGTTCATGCAGATCAGTTTATTTTCAAAATTGTGTTTGTTAATGTAATACCTTGAATGACTTACAATGCTGACTTGTAAACAATTAAGAAATATAATTAGGAGCGCCTCTACTAAGCTCACTACCAAAAATAATTATAATATTGACAACTACAATTATGTCGTTGATAATAGGATAAAAACATTGCGACGTGAAATATCCGAGAGAGGAACTACTTCACTTCTTTTTCCTTCTCTGAGCCGGCGGACTGACTCAACAAGCAGCGGGAAACACAAGTGTGACCAGCAGATAAGTGCTGGGTCAGGGTTTGGCAATAATCAGATTCATGGAGAGTTAAAACTAGAACCGATCAAAGATTTTATTACCAGAATTTCTCAATCATTCTTTGATTTTCTTAAAAATACGCCCTGTGGCACCCTATTTTCATTAGGAAAAACGTATCAAAACCCCATAAGAATCAGATCTCGCTATCCAAAACATGATTTAAAACTCCCGTCATCAAGTAAATCTAAATGAATTCACAAAGCTCCAAAAATAATTAAAAAAACAAGAAAAGAAATAACTAGCAATTGGATATCTACAATTGTGAATATGCAAAGTAGCCACATGGCAATAATAATTAGGTATAGTCAAGCCTAAACGTAAATTGATACCTCTGAAAGGCAGGAATGCCAGACAGGTGAATACTTTTTTTAAGAAGGGTTTGATAAGCTGGCCGTCGAGTTGAGCAGCCTTGCTTTAGGAGACTGTGTTTTTTTAATTTAAGTCACATCGACTGATGAGGTCATTAGCGACTAATTTATCTTTATAAAAAGCACTACAAGCACGTACGTTGCATTGCAATATATGGTTGACTTTAGACTATTTCATTTCATAAATACCAACCAGCACGTTAGTCTTTTTTTACAAACTAGAGTACAGTTCGTTACAAAATTCAATACATTCTATTACAAGAGAGAGGCGTAGGATTGCTATTTATTATAATTGATAGAGAAGAACAAAAAACATCTATTCCCTTAGCACATTCGCTCGTTTTAAAAGAATCATACGAAAGTATAAATGTAATCCTCAGAAGCATTGTGTACGGAAATCAGAAACGGCACATACGTACATATTTTAAAGTAAGATCATTGTTACGTAGTTTTCAAGGATTTACTAAATACTGCTGTTTTTGCTGCTTGTGGGATAGGAGAGAAACTGAGAAGCACTATGAAACCAAAGAGTGGCCCCAAAGAAATGAATTTATCCCGGGCAAAGCAAGTGGTAAATGGTACAACTCATGGTACTGCAATACCGCTGAACGTGAGGTTCTAGAGTTTGGGACCTGACGGTGGAAGGAATTTCGACACTAGCTTGTCAGTTAGGTCGAATTCATCCACCGCCTGGGGAAGAGGTCTAGCTGCCGGCTGCTCTGAAGTTTTCCGTTGTTTCTTCTACAACACCAGGCGAATGTCCGAACAGTACCTGAACAAACGAGCCATGGACCGCGTGCGATATTTCCATCTTCCATGTTCTATCCTCACCGTTTATTTACACACACACATTTTCATGCACTGCTCTACCACTCGTGTTGGGAGAGCAGTCGGAAGCTTAGAGCTTGTCCCGGGTGGGGGCGGTGCCCGGCAGGTGGATGACAGCTGAATGGGGATAAACTCCGCCAGTCGATATGTAGGTAGGCGTCAATTCTCAGCATCCAACAGGGGAACAACATCGCCTGGTAAATCTTAAACAGCTTTATATTTCTAGTCTCCCACAGTCACATATTTGCCCGTAACTCGCTGCCCGTTAGGCGCCCGATAACCTTCAAAAACTGGAAGTACTGCATAATAAATTTTAAGCAATGTTTTAAGAGCTCCATGGTATATCAGAAATCAAATATTGTATGTATTTTTCTGAAGGACCCTTCCTGGGTATCCTTAGTTGTTAGTTTTCTATATTATTGTCTTCAAACATTGTACAACTGTGATGAAATGTAGTTGAAAAATTGTGTATACTATGTAACATAAAAACCCTTGAAAGGCATAATATTGACGAACAAGGATAATAAAAACGATCAAAAAAAGCGCCCAACGCCCCAGGATTCGGCAACACCGCACAGACACAACAATGCGACCGCCTTGCCGGCTGCAACCGTTTTCCTAGTAAGCGACACATCTCGTCACTCGCTTCAAAACTACCGTAGACTCCAGATTGCTGTTCTTTGTGGACGCACTTTTCGTAAAATGTTTTACAATCGCGTACATATTGACGCATCGCTAATCTCTGAACTATTGAGAATACTAAACTAATTGCGACGTTATTACACGTGCAATCTTCTCTAAACTAATTGTGTACGCTCGTAAATAGCGATCAACAACATTATAACACGTTACACTCAGAACTTTGGAGTGCTACATAACAACTGAGAACTACCAGAACTTCTAGTTTCTACGTAGAAATGCTAGCTCATCTAGTATCTACCCAGAACTGTTAACGCCTCATCTATTTGCTGTTAAATGTCATTCCAGGCATTCACGCTCACGATCTGTCAGTAAAGAACAACTGCTGCCATCCTGACTAGATGAGTAACAAACAACCTGTCTTTCTTCAACTAAATATCTTGTGAACATCACCTAGCTGAATCACTCATAGTAATTCACTTTGAGTTGTAAATTCGAAAATGTAGATTATTGCTTTATCAATAATCGTGCCATAGCTATAACGGAACTTTATAACTAAAAAAGGAACTCTATCAACAATTAACTTAATTGGTGCAAATAAAATAATAGAATCTCTCATCTTTATTTGTTATTTGTTCACATTATTGCATTAATTGTATGTTATTAACTGCTACTTTTCATTCATCCTCATATGATTTTAAGTTAACGATAAGTCTTTATAGTTTGCATTGTTTTGTATTTTGTTTAAATTAAACTTGTTAAAAAATTCCAATTATTTCTGAGCTACCTGCATCCATTTGCTCGCCCGCCTGCAACCAGGTTCGCTGGGCAGAATCAGCTGCCCAGGATAAAACTTCGCCACATCCCGTGATGGCTAAGACATACACTACACTTTCGGAACTAAATACTACATCTCTTGGCGCGCCTGGAAACACGAGATAATAAATCAATCAGAAATTATACAGGCAATGTGAAAAGGAAGAGGCTTATGAAATACTCATTCTCATTAGAATACATTTCATGCATACATGAACATTCTAAAATGTTGTTGAACTTTAATACTTGCATAAGATATAACGTGATTCTTAAGGCACCAAGGACATGATAATGTGGCCGGAAATATGAATCCACTAGACTCAATTTGCACGCTTCCTAGGGACGAACTATTTCGGATTCGATTATCGCTCCTAGGTTTTCAGAAAGTGCACTGCGCATGCGCGCGTTTGCTAAATCTCTGCAATCCGTTCGTCAAAAGAAAGCATGTCAATCTTGTCATGTCGCGCCGTCAACGCTAACCGTATCCCTTTCACTTTTTTCTGACCGTCATCCCATTGGTACTGGGAAGGTTTCCCTTTTGTAGCGCCGAACTAGTGACGTCTGGTCGTGTGTATTGAATTTTTTGTTCCATGGGTCAGGCATTTTTTTCTTTACTGGCCGCAAGACCTCTACAATTTTGTTCGAACTGTGTATCGCCAAAGACTTAGCATATTGAGGCGTAGTTGAGTTCTCTTTCATTAAAATAAATAATATTTCGAATAACCTATGACCGTCCAATTGTTTATTTTGAAATGGCGTGATTGACACATCGTCGTGAAATATTTTTCGAGATTTTAGCGGTGACCTTAACTCACGGGATCCAAGAATATAACATCCCATAACAATAGTATCTTTTGCTCTCTGTGCTTTGCTACATTCCTGTAGTACCGTGCGTTCTTGCATCGAGCCTCCCTTCCGTATCCCGGTCACTTTCCTTCTCCATGGCGCTCCCCACGGCGCCGTTTCACAGAAACATGGACACCTGCGGGTGTCGGCCGGATGGGAGGGGGAGGGGGAGGTGCGGGGCGTCTTCGGAGCGGCACCAGCAGTAATGGATGCGTCTAATTGAATTAGCGCCGGGGTGGGGCGGGCGGGGGCCGCGACCGCGGACGAGAGTGGAGGGACGAACAGCGCAAAGCACTCGCTGCCGGCCCCCGGGTTTTTATATTTCATCGCGACGAGCAGGGGAAGACGACCGGCGGGAGGGGCAGCGGAGGGGAAGGGAGGAGAGGGTGCGCGCGACAGGCGGGGAAGCGGCTGTGCGACCGGACGACCGCTGCCCCCTCCCCCAACGCGAGGGCGACGGCGTCGATTAACTCGCGACTGCGTGACCGGCGCTGCCGCCGAATGCCTCGGACGAGAATTGGCGCCGAAACATTGCCTCAAAAAGTGTTTTCGAGTTGTTTCTTCGTAATAGTTGTTTTGGAAAATCTGTTTTTCATTTCTTCTTTTCTTTAAGAAAAGATTTTTTCTCTCATTACTTATAATCCCATTTCTATTTGTTGTTATTTATTTTTACTGACCTCTGTTACACTTTCTTCTTATTGCGTGTGTTCATTTCTGTTTTGTATTAATTCTAGAAACACTTATATCATTATATTTTCTCATTTCGTTTCTTATATCTGTTTCTACAGTATCTTCCTACTATTGTATTTCTCCTCTGCTACTTTAAGTTAGATTGCTACGAAAACTTGTGCTTTACCTTTGTTGGTGTTTTCTATTTAACTTAGAACGTAAGAATTAATGCCACAAAACACTCTTTTCTCTTTGAATTTTCTTATCTTTTTCAGTTCCTTCTCATTTCTCTCTCTCTCTCTCTCTCTCTCTCTCTCTTTCTCTCTCTCTCTCTTCTCGTAGCTATTGGGGTGCTGCCTTATTCGTCGGCTCTTCTTTGCCTCAATGGTAGGCTGTTGAAGAAATGACTACTTTCGTAGTAAGCATTTTAACATCTTTCTCGGATCCGTCATCTTCTCTTGGCGTATTGGATTTGGCTTCTCATCTTGTTTCGGAATAATCTTGCTTAGAACTATTAAACATGCAACTCTGTTATTTCTGATGTCCAATTCTACTTCATAATAATTATTCATGTCACAAATCTCTCGAGACTTCATCAAAGTACAGTCGTTTTTGAACATTCATTGAAATATTTTTTCGCCTTTCTGCTCTAGTTAATTCGGGGTATCAAAGTGTCTTGTTAAAAATCATCTGCTTTCAATTACGTTTAATGATGTTTCATGAAAATTCATAAGTTTTTTGTGAAACTGAGCCCAAAATTACACATTTTTAGAAACACTCAAACGACTTTTTATCAAAATGCTTCCAAATATTTCAATGCAAACTTGAATATAGTACTAGGTTTTACTCTCCTATAATATCCTCAAAGCTTTACTTCAATGCCACTATTAAGGGACCAAAAATTGAGAAAATGTGAAAATTTCTTTTAGATGCCAATAGATGACAGCTGACCAGAGGGTTGAACAACACCGAAAAGCTAGCACAGGAAAAAAGAAAGTAACTAGTACAGAAAGTCAGTGAACACCATTAGCTTTTTTCGGTATATTGACTCTCTTCGTGGCTTTCTGATTCAATTTATATCGAATATTTCGTAGTGTTTAATTAATAAAATAAATGAAGGGTTAAAACATGTCTAACATTTACTTCCAGAATGCTTTAAAATTAATTTTTATTGATATACTGAATACCTTGATTTTTTAGTATACAATTAAAATTTTCCCAGAGAAATTTATATTCATTCGCTCTAAATTACTTCTGAACGACACTTTTTGCTCCACGATACAGTTCAATACAGATTTACCCCTTTTTAGCAGCAACATTGTAGAGGTTGATTATAATTCCTCGCGCCTGATATTAAAAACCTGCATTGCCTAATGTTTTTACGTTAATTTGTTAGGCTTGACGTCTCGAAAGTTAAAGGCCACATTACAGGAGAAATATTGGCCTCGCCTCGCCTCGCCTCGCCTCGCCTCGCCTAACTACTCGCCTCTGACCTCTCGCCTCTCGTCTCTTGTTTTTCGCTTCTCGCCTCTCGTCTTTTGTTTCTCGTCTCCCGCCTCTCGCCTTTCATTCCATTTCACATCCCCGTTCTCTTCCGCCCCTTTATCACGGGTGATCCCGATTTCTTCCTGTCCGTGCATTCTCTCCCAGAACTACAATAAAATTAGATCAAAAAACCTTTCCTGCGTAAAAAATCTTCTTCAGCTACTTTCGCTGAGACCTTCGTCATTTTATGAAAGGGGTGAAACAAATTGGATCGTCTAGCACAATATTAGAAGTCAAAGATCATGGAAAAATATTTTTCACAAACCTCCCTTTTTGCAGACATTTTGTGTAGAGAAACCTTATTACTAAATTAGAAGAACAAAAAATTTGAAACAAAACTGATTACAATAATTTTTACTCTCACTAACGATTTTCGACATTTAAGATGACAGAAAATCGTTTTTCGTAAACATTTCCATTTATCTGCGTTATATGCCAATGAGATTCTCATTAAAGTTGTAGGAAATACATTTTCTTATAAAACCGATTATTAATTGTTTTTCATACGACAAACCGCACGCCAATATGGCGCGGAGAAGGTGACAATGAATTGGTGCATAAGAAAGAGTAGTTTAGAGTGCAGATATAAACAAATAATATTTATAACGTTCAAACAATAAGGAAATATTACTAATATAAAATTGTGCAAAATAATTGTTTATATAAAAGCTGTTTATTCTTTATGATGGCTAGGAACCGGTATATTTGCGACAAACTGTTTTTTCTCCAATATATTGGAACGTACACGCAATATCGATTCAAACATTTCAGTTCTTTTCTAAAACGCCGAGACTAACATTTTAGTGAAAATTGAGGTGATTTTTTTTCATTGAAGCAAGCTAAGTTGACTGGACTACAAGAGGCATCATAGCGTTCCAGTGCCGGCCTAACACCGGCAAACACACGACAAACGCGCGACAACCCGCGCTCGTAGGCGGATTGCGATTTATTGACTGCCAGGGCGGGACGGGACGGGGCGGGACGGGGCGGAGCGGGATGGAGGGCGGTGAGGGGAGGGCACGGAGTGGCGGGGCAGGGAGGGGCGGAGCAGGGAGGGGTGGAGCAGGGAGGGGTGGAGCAGGGAGGGGCGAGGCAGGGAGCGGCTGGTGGGGCGGGGCAGTTTGTGGTGGGGCGGGGCGGGGCGGGGCGGGGCGGGGCGGGGCGGGGCGGGGCGGGGCGGGGCGGGGCGGGGCGGGGCGGGGCGGGGCGGGGCGGGGCGGGGTGAGAAGAGGGCGGGAAGCGAGGGGCGTTGCAGTGAGAGGATTAGCGCCTGCGATGTGCGACGTGGGCTATCGGCGGCACACGACAGCCACGAGGCCGATCGCTCCGCCCGCCGTGTAAACGATCGCTCCGAAAATATCAACAACGGTGGCTTTTGACACTCCCGCCGCTTATGACATGGCACGTGCTTCACTCTTTTTTCCCCTGCAGAAAAGGTTCCAAAAACGTATCTGGAACCACTATAATAATGCTCACTGTTGAATACTGTTATATGATTGCTTGATCGTTTCCAGGAGAATATTAAAGTAGTACTGTATAAAATGAGTCACGGACTGCTGGCTATCCTTCTTTCTCAACCCCGTTCTCATTTCGATTCTTTTTTCCTGAATGTTTGGATGATCACTAATCTTCGTATGGCTCATCCCAGTAGGAATCAAACAAGCTCTTCCAAGCGACGGAGATTCCAAAACAAAGACAAACTGTGGGACACGTGAGTTGCAATTATTGTGTGAAGTGTGGGAAAAAACGAAAAAAAAATTGTTTTATTATTGAGCATGCGTTATCATATGCTATATTTGACTGTTTGAATGATCTGTTGAGCAGTACGTTGTTTGTCCCATCCAATAGAGTATTCATGCGCATTGCAATAGTTTCGTACAGTTGTTTTCCCTCAAAAGTTGTTATTCTTGATCTTCAGAACGGATGCTTTGCCTTCAAATTGCCATCAACTATAAATATTACCTCAACATGCCCTCAACTACAAATATTATATGAATTGAAGAAATATTCGTATTTTTGTTTGTTTATTTTCTTTTGTTTAAAACAAAATTACCAAAAAGCAAATATGGCAATATGCAGCTGTCGCAAGCATATTGCCATATTTGTCAGACCCTAGTACTTGAATGTAATGTTCTTAAAAGAGAGGTCGTTCACTGTGTTCGGTACTGTCATTATTATGGCTGGTTATTATGGTATAAATCTGATGTTTGCTAAGAACTTCTTTCGTGTGTTGTATACCGTTTGCATTCCAAAGAACTTGTCATTTTTACGCATAATTTGGTTATTAATTTGGACATTAGTTTCAGTAATGTTCTCTTTTGCCTCATTTCCCAATATATCTTCAAAACTCTTGAATGACTCTTTAATTGTATCTATTATGTTGTGTTCAATGTTATTCGACGGTAACTTGATACTGTTTTCAACTGCATATTTCAACTAGCATATTTTGAATTGCTGGTTGACGGTGCATTGTGTAGTTCTGATACTATTAATTGCCGAAAGTCTTTCTAGTTTGTAGCGTTGTAAGTTGGACTAAAGGTCGTATTTTGCTTCTTACTGCGTTTCAGGTATCTTAATGTTAAATGTGTTGATAAACTTCACACCATCTGTAACTTGCTGTATACATGGTCATTTGCCTATAAAATTTGTGCATTTGGGTATTGAATCTTGTTGCACCCTGTATCGGGGCAGCTATCTGAGTTCATGGGTCACATTCTTTTAAAAATTCACTTCACATGCACTTATCAGTAAATTTACACAAAGCTCCAACTGTTATAAGCGCTCCGCAAAGTGTTCGGCGGTCGCAACTTGAACTTCAACTTTTCTTATAAATTTGTAATTCCAAAATAACCCTTCTTGTGATTAATTAAGAAAGTCTACTTCCATGCAAAATATTGTTTAACTGTCAAAATTAATCTGTATATTCTTTCAAAATTATTACTAATTTTCAAGTAGTACAAATTTACTGAAGAATAAAGTTTTTTAGAACGTTAATAGATTGTTTAATTCCAAACTACATATTTTTATATGTAATCAGGAACGCAGGATTGGAGTTAATTTTCCTGTAAGCTACTGTGGGATTTCTGTAATCACTGAGATACCATTGTGTCTTGAAAATAATCAACTCTGTAAATATGAAATACAGATAGTGTGTTTTTGGTACTTTTATAAATAAATAATATTATAACCTGGAGAAATTAGACCTTTGGGAATTTGGACAGTTCATTCTTTTAATTTTAAAAGATGTTTTCGTTTTCATTCATCTTCTAGAACCTTGCATCTTTATATCTCTCTGTTAATTATCTTTTATGCTTCTCTCATTCGCCTGAAGCCTACCGTGTCCTTAATGTATTCACGCTATCTCGTCTTTTGTCCCCCTTGCTTCTGTTTTCCCTCACTAGAACGTACTTCATTTCTTATCATAACCAATCTCCATGTATTCATTTCTCTTACAATCTCCCCTGGTCCCTTGTGAACATTTTCGACCCTTCAACTGTTCTCCCTCTTTCCTGAAGTTTATCTTCCCGTTTTCTTTGTTTTGGACGAAAATATAATTCCGAAGATACATTACTTTCTTGATCAACCGTATAAATAAACATTTCTGTTGTCGAGTTGATGGAAGTGCTCTGACGTTCATAGGACGTCATAGAACGTTGCTGATAAGAAATATGAATTAAACATAAGATAGTCTCCTCCTATGTTTAACGAAACACAGCCGTTTAACGAAAAAACCCCTTTGAACAGAACATTTCAGAGCTTTTCATGTCTACTGATTATTTATGAATACCATTTCCCACTTTTGGTAATTAGTAAAAAGTAAATATTATTAAATTACTAATTAGTAAATATTATCTCATTTTGAACTTTACCTTTTATTAGGAATAAAATATTTAAAATTTCAAGAATGTTCTTTTCATTATCCTCTTAGAGCTCTAATTATCATAGAATTTTTTTTTTGTCAAGGTCGAATAATTTTGATATAAGAGAAAAACTTGATCACAATGTTCTAAGGTCGATTTCCTAAACAAACTATGTTGTATTATTCGAGTTTTATATTAATGAAATTATGAAGTGTTTCAGGACGTTCATCAGAACTGTAAAGAGTTATCACAAGTGACTCGATTCAGAAGTAAAATTTGTTCTAAAAATTTTTGCCGAAGAAGCATCTTTTTATGATAAAAGAAAGACTAGTATTTACTGTAATAAAAAATGCATGAAACCTATCAGCATCTAACCGTACAAAAAGAGATATTTATTCAAAAGCATTGCGAAAGAAGTATGATCAGATATTGCTTTCAATGCATTCATATTAAACAATAATTAGCTTATAAAATGAATATGAAACATATTCACAGTGAAAAAATAAATACAGAAATACAAGAAATTATAATTGTATTGTGAATAAAATCCATTAAATAAATGACAAAGTCAAAACCACGTACGTGACTATACGTGAAACAAGAAATTGAGAAGTTTAATTCAAGATTGCGAGTAATTAACTTCGTGTACCCACATTACTGAAAGTAACTGCACCAATCTGCGAAATCTTTACTTAATCTCCCTTGATTGCTAGTTAATGCAGTATATAGTGATGGTAGAATTTAGCAGTTTAAATTTAAAAAATCGCATTTTGAAAACAAGGCTACAGAATTTTATAACTTTATAAAAATTATTATTTAGCATTTGTTGAGAAAATTATTATAAAGAAAGGACTCTTTCAGGTAAAAAATATTTTGATACCTTTTAGATTTCCGATAAAAATTAGAAAACGAATTTAATATTTCGCCATTTGTGAACTACAACAACCGGGAGCGGTAGCTGAGTGCATCAACTGATGTCACTGCAGCGCCTCTGGCCGGGAGGTCCTAGGGTCGAGTGCGGCAGGATTTTCGAAACTAGCTTTTCAACTAGGACGAATTCAGTCTCGAGGAGAGTTCTAGCGGCCGGCTGCTCTAATCGGTAGTTTATCGTGGTTTCTCCGATCAAAACCAGGCGAATGCCGAAGCAGTACCCTACCAAACGGGCCACGGACCGCGCGCGATCTGTCCTTCCTCTTCTTTGTCCTTTTCTCTCCCCTTACACACACACACTAACATGCACTACACTACCACATATTCCGGGAGACCGGTCGGGAACTTAGAGCTTGTGCCGGCTGGGACGGTGCCCCGCTGGTGGGAGAGTCCTGGTTAGGGGGAAACCCCGCTAGCCGGCGGTAGGTCGGCGCCCGATCTCGCCATCCAGCGGGGGAAGATCACCGCCATCTTCCGATGAAAAACATGACTCCACTTACGGGACTAATGACCTAAGCTGTTGACGCGCCCGGTATCACTAACAACCAACCAACCAACCAACCAATGAACTTCAGCAAATCTAAAAGCGCAAGAAGTAACGCGTGCGCGGTAGGCGTAGGGCCTTCCTCTTCTTCCTTTGACCTTCTCCGTACAGAGATCTGAGGAAGCTGAGACTCCTTGAGATCACCCTGAGCGCTAAGGCTTTAAGGATCAGTTTTTAATTGTTCTTATTATTGTTTACATTGTTCAGTACTCAGTTTGTACTAGATAGATTTTTTCCTGGGATTTTTATCCAGCCAACAGCCGGTTACCCTTTACGTCCCGATGGGACGCATATTCGACGATACACTAGACCAACACACTTGCGGGCTCCTCTGATCTGGGGTCAGCAGAATGCGAGGCCCTCCGCGACAACACATACAAAGTCAAGGGACAAACAACCATGCCCAAGGCGGGACTCGAACCCGCGACCCTTCGGACCAAAACGCTGAGTCGGTACTCGCTCTTAGCCATCTCAGCCATCCAGGTCGGCTACGATAGATAATTTATTTAATTTGGGCATTAAGCCCGATGGCAGATTCTTTACACTTATTATACATCTAATACCATAATACAATAATGAATACTAAAATACATACAATTCAATATACGATACAAAATTATTCTATTTATGACATGGCTACTAAATGCAGATGCCCTTCTTAGACGACTGATCATATCGTTTACACTATTATTAGAATTTAATCTAACCTAAAAGTGTTGATGTTTGGGGGAAGCTATTCCATGACTCGATACAAATACTATTTACAAAAGAGTATTTTCCAACATCTGTTCTGTTTCCTTGGACGTATTTTTCTAATATTTTCGTGACGTGCTAAGTAGACAGGTTCATTCATTCTTTGCTGAACTTACCTCCATGCCGGATTTTTCCCTAAAGCCTTGTAAAATATACACAATCTTGCTTTTTCCCTATGGCTCGCCAATGATTCCTAAAACGGCACTTTGTTGGAAATATTTTCTAGTGAATTTCCTTTCTTAACAAATTTTGCTGCTACTTTCACTTGCTTATAATTAGTTAAATCTTAATTGTAAATTAATAAACACGGCCACTCTCAAATCAAATGTTTTCAAACATCGATGTGTTGTTAACGATGTTGCATCCCTAGTTAGGGAACAAACACAAAAAAAGCCATAAAATGAAATTTAGTAATTACATCGCTGATCCAAGACCATTTCCCACTTTGTACGCGATTTCGAATTTTGCAATCGATTTTTCATTTTATCGCAGAGTGAAAATCTTCATAAATATACTGCAGCGACCGTCAAATACACAATTTCTGATTTTCTCAGGGTTTGGTAATATTCCTCATTTTTAGCAATAGCTAAAATCTTCCACCTCTAGCAAGAGTATAAACCACCGCAGGAGTTAATTCTCTTGTGTGCTTGTTGGCGGCCACGTGTCGTGTGGAGCGGCGCCTTAGGTCTAAGACGTCCGGTGGAAGAGGAGAGTGACCAAAGAGAGCGTCAGGTTCCTCCTCGCGCACCCACCCTGCCCATTGTGCGGAACCTCAATGGCAGCCCCATTCAAGACGCTTCTCTCTGGGCGGCGCGGGTAGCGGAGGCGGTCGCTGGGCACCAGAGCGTGGGACGCGACGACGCAGGTGGATGGGGCGGGAGGATGAGCGCGTTCAATGGACGCACACCTTGCACAAGGTGAATGGTAAGACGATCCCTGGTGATGTAATACCGGTTCATCCAACGGCTTTTTTCCTCAATGTCTCGGTTACTTTAGAGTTTGTGTGTGTGTGTGTGTGTGTGTGTGTGTGTGTGTGTGAGAGAGAGAGAGAGAGGGAGAGGGAGAGAGAGTGTGAAAGAGTGTGTGAGAGAGAGAGTGTGTGCGTGCGTGCGTGTGTGTGTGTGAGAGAGAGAGAGAGAGAGAGAGAAAGAGCGAAAAGGGGAGGAGCAAATGTCCCTTGTATTGAAATCATTTCTGTATAAGAGAGGCTATAATAAGAGAAAATGAGAATAGTTTTCCTATTCTGATAAGTGATTAGACGCCGTGCATTCTTTTCGTATAATTATTTAATAGTAATAGTCTATGAAGAACATGGAATATAAATTCACGTTTTATCTTTATACCATCATTAATTGCCGACTCCACCTCCTCATAGTACTCCATGTCCTTACCAAATCTCGAGTATACCTTTCCCCACTATTAGAGTGTGTGTGTATATATACTTTATCACACACACACACACACACACACACACACACACACATATATATATATATATATATATATATATATATATATATATATATATATATATATATACTTTATCACACACACGCGGACACACACATATGTGTGTTTTATACTCATGATTTTCAGAAACATGTGAACACTCCAGAATCATGTAATGTTTGCAAAAGAAATTAATACATTTTTTCACAAAGAAAAATTAACACAGAAATAAAAAAGCACTCAAATTACACAATTCGACTGGTTTTGTATTTTTATGTTAATATTTCTTTGTGAACAAAATTCATTTGTTCTAAAGAAGACTAAATTAATACTACTCTGACAAATACTTGCTGCTAGCTTATACACTGTGATGTTCACGAAGTCGAGAAAGTTATTTTTATGATATGATAAGAATTATAATTAAATAATTTGTTGTTAATAACGTACAATTTACGACTATCTAATATGGAACTGGAAATTAATAATATAATATGCAGTATAATAACGAACAATATATAATAGGCAGTACGAAAACAGAATTTTTAAACTCTTCTTGTTTATGTGTTAATAACAACTGTTCACCGGGAACGGATACCTTAGGCAAACCCAAATAATGTCTGCGAATAAGTTACAAAATCTATCTTCTCTCCCTCAAAGTAAGAATTGTTCTCCTTTTCTTTTTCTATAGTCTTAAGGACGCGCCAGTTTCTTCCAAACTTCACCAACATTGCGTAAAGTAAAGTTGTGGATAAAGTATTGACTTCTTACTACCAAACTGCTTAGGATTGTTATCATTAGAAATCAATGTGAAATCCACGTCGAAAACGCCTCTGTAAACGCTTTATATTCTCCCCCTCTGTTAAACACTCATGATTTACATGAAAAAGAATAGAGCTTATGCTTTGGCTTTAGAAGCAATTTCTCCACTCAAAGGTGTGAAGTATTCGAAATATATGGCAAAGCTTAGGCTCACACTAAAGCAGGGACTCAGGCTCTCAAGGGGGAAAATGTTTCATAATGGTGCATTTTCGGGGGATAATGGGATAAAATCATCTACCGGAAAAGCTTTAAAAATGCAGAAGTCGAGAAATCACTCCAAAGAATAATAAGGGCTGCGAGAACGGTAAATCAGAGTTGGATTTCTTGCAGTTGCACGTCTTCGAAAAGCAGGGGAAATAATCATGACCAAGGAGACACGATATAACTGTAGGCAGTTAGGGCATGAATAATGCAAAGAAGTCAGGCTCCCCTTGGTCGTAGACTCTGTTTAGTGTAAGAAGCTGGGCGGAAGGGGATCGGGCGGTGGCGAAGGGCTGGCGGGCGGCGGGCGGCGGGCGGCGGGCGGCGGGCGGCGGGCGGCGGGCGACGGGCGACGGGCGACGGGCGACGGGCGGCGGGCGGTGTGGGCGACGGGTAGTGGGGCGACGGGTAATGGGGGTGGCGGGGGGCGTGTGGCGGGCCTGGCGGGCAAGCTTTGGCGACCCTCGCTCTCCCGCCCTTCGTCGCCACGTAGGCCGAGGGCGGGGGCAAGGACAGAGCATGGGTCCCGCAGAATACCTCACCGCCTGTTGGTGGTGCATGAATAAGCGAAGAGCTTACAAACGTCACCAGGCCGACTTCCAGGATGCCGTCTTCCTTCTCTAGGAACCTCACTTCTAGGGATCACTAACATTCTCGGTAGATTCGGGATCAAGGAATATAGCAATACCACTCAACGCTGCCAACTAACCCTCTGAGGTTTTAAACGCGACAAAGATTTGACTTCATCTCATACATTATCCATTCTATGACGATTTTTTGATGGAGAATACGTATTGTAGGTCCTCGATATCAAAAAGTGGGTTGTTCTTGTTTATGCAAGTAGTAAAAAAAGGAGAGAAAAAAGTGCGCTCATAAAAATGACACACGTCCAATTTTTGTCAAATTTTCCAAAATTGCAAAATTTAAAATTTTTGGCGATTTCTTAAAACTGTAATATTGAAAATATAGATTTTTCTTCTAAATGCATTTTGTTCTTCAAAATTAGATCTTTAAATGATATCTTGATCAATTTTCAGAATAGGAGGAGTTTTCTTGGATTTTGAGTGAAATATTGAGAGAGTTAAAATACGATTTTCCCAACGACTCCAAATTTTTTCCTTAAACGTTTTGTACAGAGAAAGCAGAATGCACTGAATAATGTGACAGTAAAGTAATTTTGATGAATTCTTTTGATTTTTTAGAAAATATTGTGATATTTAAAAAGGTATTTAAATATCTCTCACGTCGTTTATATTTATGATGTTGACAAATTTCATTATTTAATTATTACTCGAGTGCTTTATATAATTTCTAGAAAAACTCAAAAAATATTGTGTGAAAGTCTTTCTGTAGCGCCACCAGATTTTGTTACTCTTTCCCTTAATTATAATATTGTCGTTTTGGAACACTTATTTTCTGCGGTTTGTATATGTTTTAGAATAAAAATAATTTTGTAGTATAATCTCATTCACGTCCTGGTTTCTAGTTTTCTTCTCTAATAGAATGCATCATTTTCGTAATAAACCCTTTCTATCAATTCTACCAATTCTATCAATTTCGTTCTCTCGTCTTTTTCCTGTTTAATATATACTTTATTTTTCGGTAGGGTCTCATTTCTCAATTTTTTTCTTAACTTCATATCCTTTTAAGTTTCCTCTTACACTACTCTCTTGTTATTTTCCGTATCCACTACTTCCTGCTCCAACTTTTCGATCTAATCTTATCGCTTACAGCTTAAAATACATTATATTTTATATTAAATCAAAGAAGTTTTCATACCCCGTGCACTTTATTCGCTTCTTGATCATAACTATGTAATGCGTTTGTCAATATTTCTAAGAGCTATGTCGTAGTTTATTATCTAATTATCCCAATGACTCTTGTAATTAGTGCTTCTCCCATAGATCCTATTCGCTCCCCGGAAGCACCCAAGCGCTCATAAACAGCCTTGAGGGTGACCTACACCGCAGTGACGTCGTTTCCTGTGGCAACAAAGATCCTGTGATAGAGCCACTCATGTCGTTTTCGCAGCCACTATGCCAACGCGAATGCTCAATTTCGCGTAATTGGGTTGCTCTAATCGCCGCGTTCTGCATTGTTATGGTTACTACATAACATCTATCAACCGAAGTTGTCCTTCCTTATTTGAAACATCTGCAATGAAGCTGATATATTTGACAACATTCAACAGATAGTGGTAATAGAATAACGACTTGTAGTTGCGGCATTCGGTCACAAGTGGAAGATGTAGCCGTATATCCGAAGTGTATGAAACTGATTTACTCGTCAACCCTGGCATATTCCCTGTACTGTTTGAAGTCTTCACTTGTCTGAACTCCACCTAACTCCACGTCAGCTCTTGCCCTCCAGCGCCCTTCCACCACCTGGCAAAGGGGCGCCGCGAGCCCTCCCCCCCCGCCCTCCCTCCAAACCCTCGGGTGCTTAGCCAGTAACTGCGCCCCCTCTCACGCACCGCTTCATTTTTATTCAGATATTCAAATATAATTTCAACGTCTGTACAAACAACGAAATTTCGAATTGAATTGCATCGTGAATGAAGGTGCAATCCTCGATGCAAATGCGTTTTGCATAAGTTTTGGGGGGCTCGCTCGCTCGCCCGCCCGCCCGCCCGCCCGCCCGCCCGCCCCGCACGTGCAGGCGGGCGCGCGGGACCCATCCGCGTCGTGTCGTGCAAGGGTGCATGTTAAATGGCGGTGCGGCGTTGCACTCCGCTGGTGCAGCGCCCTCGCCGCCAGGGGCGCCCGCGTAGGTCGCGTGGCGCCGCTCGGGGATTCCCCGGCCCAACGCAGCCCCGCACGGCACGGCGCGGCGCCGCCGCTCGCTGATTGAGTCCGTGGGCGCGCGTGGGGTGGGGAATAAGGGCGGGGAGACGAGGGGCGCGTCGTCAGGGGAGTGAGGCATCGTTGTAAAACAAGCGGCGTGCGCTGACGGGGTAATGGGGGTGTGAAGGTAAATAGTTTTGCCTGCCTCTTGCTGCATGCGAAACAAGGGGTGCGCTTTTATTCACTTAACGCGATGATTTGCTTATTGATGCGCTAGTTTATGCAGGCTGTCGTATAATAATATTGCTGTTATTCATATTCATATTTACCAGAACTAGTAAAACTTTTTGCCAAATATACAACTATTGCTCTCACATGTACCATTAATGAAATTTGAAACATCGTCACAAAGTAAAAAAAAAAATGTTTTTTTAACTTCTAGAGTTACCATCATGTCTGCATAATAATCCCATTTTCGTTTTGATAAATTGGTAAAATGTGAAAAGGGAACTTGTGGGATTACGCTGTTAATAAAGACATTTGAGATTCTCATTAAAATACAGGTTTTTAAAAATTTGCAGTAGCACCTGTGAATCAAAAATGTGATATTAATATCTATGGTTAATGAATTTGACTTTGTAACTAAACGTGAGGCATGTCTCTGATACTTTTAGAGCCGTTATTTGTTGGACATTTTACAAAGAAATTCACTTTTACAGACTTCCATTGTTTTATATTTGAAACAACTTATCCTAATTTAATCTGATAATATATTGTAAAATGACGCTTTATAAAAGTATAGTACGTATCCATTTATAGAAACTATTATTATTATTATTATTATTATTATTATTATTATTATTATTATTATTATTATTATTATTATTATTATTATTTTAGCCTCTGGAGTGGCTCATAGGCAGCGTACTAGCTTCCCGTGCGGTGGTCCCGGCTTCGATTCCCGGTCGAGGCAAAAATAGAGTTGTAGCTTTCCTTTAAAATCGTCACAGTTTCCGTAGCTGTGTGACGAAGAAAAGCTCAACCAGGCGGATCTTGCTAGTTACGGTGAAGAGAATACATGTTCGCCTCATGTCGTTCTTACCCCAAGCGTGGGAATTTAACTAGCTCCAGACACGGGAGACACCGGTAGCTGGCCGGCGAATTTCGGACCACCGACCCAATAACGCCAAATACACATATACATTATTATTATCTTAATCATTATTTGTAATATTATTTTATTACTTTCGTGAGACTACGTGCCCTCCGAATGATTCTTCTCAATTTCACATTTTTGCTGGACCTTATCTATTTTCCGATGGAGATATTCTCAAAACCCAACAGCTCTCTAGCAAAAAAAAAATAATTTTTTTTTAATGTGAACAAATCCCCGTTAACGGAAACGCGGAATGATGTATTGTATTCCTTTCTGAATAATACCAAAGCAAGCCACGTTCAGCCGGAGCAAATCTTCCCCGCCATTGAAACGCGAGTCCTTCTAAATACGAATGTCTCAATAGCAGCGCTCGGATTACGGGCAGCGAGCGCCCGGGGCTCACGGGGATGCGACGCGACGCGGCGGCCGCGACAGCGCTTGAGAATGGGCAGGAAACAAGGCGGCGCGCGGCACATCCGGGGCGCTCCGGGGCGCGTCCGGCCCCCCGGCCCACCCCCCGCCACCCGCTCGCCCTCCCAACCTCCGTCTCCGCTTGCTGCGGGCGTGGTCCCACGCCCATGCCTCCCTGCAAAGGGCCCCCCAGGTACGCGTACAAGAGGGCTGCACCTGGTGTGGCTTCTCAAGAAAGTGATTGCAGATGGTTGCACCTGGCGTTGTCTAGAGAAAGATATAGGATGTTATAATAGTCAATGATTCTTGACCCGTTGTAATTATATGTCTAATGGTCATTGAGTTTGGGTCACAATTCACCTGTGTCCCAAATTCAAGAACCATTAGACATGTCTTGGATGTTGCAGTATTGTGGATTTTCGGCTTTACTAACATACTGTATAAGTAGATTGTATACGGTGTAAGTAAATCTACATCTAGTCACATTATATAACTAGACTTTTGCATAAATCACACTCAATGAATCAACATACGCATAATTTATTAAGTGAATTTTTAGTATACAGTGTAAAGATGTTTATTAGTATGTAGCATAATAATACTTGAAAATAATTATTATCAATTCTAAAGAAAAGAAAAGAAAAGTAGATATTGGATCAAACATTTTATATTGGGTCAAAATTGAAGGCATTATATTGATAGTACTACTCCAACTACTTTAAATAGTAACGCATGTCAATAACAAATCATTAGTAATTACGAAAATTTCACCAGCAGAGTATTTCACGTTTTTATGCAGTAACATTGATTATATCACGATACAGTTTGTATATACATAGTACTTTGTGTACTAACCTTCAAAGTCCTTGTATATTTAATTTTGTGGTAGGTGTTGTAACCCCTATTTGCGTAAGAGAAGGTTGATTTCTCAATGAATACACGATGGTAGAAATATTCACCCTCATTGTATGAAATAGATGATCTTACATTAATGAATGAAGAAATGATCATTTGTCGTGAGTTAATAAAAGCTTACTTTATCAAATTTTCAGTCGTGAAATCAGATTTAAGGTATTTTTCGAGTTCTACTTTTGCACACGCGTCACAGCTCTACTTTTACACAGACAAGGTCTATTAGTGCGATTACAAAGAACGTTAAGTTTAGTGGAGGCGATGAGATACCATACCCCTGAAAACAATGATATCTGGATGAATGGATGTAAGCTAGTCAGGCATAACTCGATGAGGTCAGAAGCTTCTGAGTTGAAACGTGGTAAATGTGTCAGGAGAAAGACCTACTTCATGAAGATTTTAAGATAATTTTGTGAGTATTTTGCGAAGAGTTCCTGTGACATATGTGAAAAATGGCTGCAATTTTTACTTCGGCGTCTTAATATGATCTTCCTTTATGTAGAAAAATTACTTCCTCTGACTCGTTGGTTTCAAAGCACAAGTTTAGAGGATACTCGATATCGAAAAATTGACGGCTAAATGCTCTTCCAGTGCACCCGTCTCTCTGTGATTACCGCGAGCTCCTAATCCGTTCCAGCGATTTGTTCCAAAATTAATACTCCCTGATCCATATGGCAGAAATCTAAAGCTTACGAATTTGGAATCTATATTTTGATTTTGTAGTTTTTTTGTAGTTTTAACAACTTTTTCAAACTTTTGTCGAAAATAGCTGAAAATTTGTTAATGATTTTTTCCTTGAATAGAGCAAAGATTGCTTAAAAATAGCACAAGTACGAAGTATAATTTTCGTTGAACTCTGTACATTCGAAAATTGCAAAAGTTTAAAATTTGTTCGGTTCATACAACCTCAATATTGAAGATAGATTTTTCCTTCATGAAAAATGTTCTTTAGAGACAGATCTTTGAATAAAGTAATGTAGAATTTTGTGTAATGTAAGGGCAATTAATATTTTTCTTTAGAAAAAATCTATTTGCAATTTTTTCTTAAAGTTTTCCTCTCATAGAGAAAAGGACGATTTAAAAGCACCACTAGTTTTATTTTTTCTCTAATAGAAGAAAGAACATTTATATGTTTCAATTTTCATTACAACCTGAAATTTGGAAAATAGTATATTTCCTAAGTTATTTTCTAACCTGTCCTACATCTCCAACATTAATTCCCAAGTTTCCTTTCTTTACGTTATTTTTCTTTGAATTTTAGATCTACAAATTATGTCAAGCGCTTTTTTAATGTGAGTAGTTGTTGAAAAATAGGACCAAGAGGACGAAAATTTCGGTTTACCGCGCATTCCTACAAGTTAGGCTAGACCTCATATTTCGTAGCTAAGTGCTACTGTATCTCGAAGTTAACTTTCAATTAGATACACTATCATGAAGAGGAAATCAACTATTAGAAACAAATGGACATTTAAAACTGCGGTGTTACGTTGGTTGAATTTACTGGGATCTAAATTTCTAGTAAAAGTATAAACAATATACTTTTCTATAATGACGAAAATTAAAAACTGTTATTTCAGTATGTTAGAAACATTTAATAGCTCATTTGCTCTTCTAACATGTTAGTAACTACTCTTTTACCATTTTGGACTACACAGTTTGTTCAAAATAAGATTTTTTACCTTTTCGAGACATCGCTATGATAGTATCCTTGAATTGAAATTGAAATTGAAACACAATTTTGATAAAGGAGAGAGTAGTTACGTTTTGACCGAGGTGTCGAGTGTTTTCTTCAATGTTGCAAGAAAGTAAGTACTTCTGTCGTGGCCAACGCAGTATCTAATAACAAACAGGAAAAGGTTGTTTTCAATAAGGTAAAATAATTATTTATTTCATTTCTATGGTTACATACTCATATGTAACATTCGAACATTATTTTCTCGACGTAATGAATTCGATTGGGTTTACTGTTTAGTTACTTTCCTTCCAGTAGAAAAAGTAGTGGCGGAACAATTATCGTCTTCCACGAAGCAATATTAATTAGAAAATTAAAATAAAATAAAGGTTTATATTATTTTCTTAACAAAAAAACCGTGAAACGTAATTTTATGTTAAGGCATCTTTGTTAAAAATAGCAATATTTTATCTTTCAAATTGTTAGTAGTAGTGCTTCTTGTTACTTAAGTACTACCACTAAATCGAAAATTCTCCCACGGGAATATAAACCACCGGGCACAAAGATGTATTTACGCTGTAGAACGGAGACGTTCCGTTTCCCTCTCGCCTTCTTCAGCAAAGTGAACAACCACACGGCGCACCGTGATGCTCATCTCAAGTAACATGCAGTAAGAGGTTGCTGCACCTGTTTGGTCGACGCCTCCCGCGTTGTGCTAACACAAAGACCCTTCCCGCGCGCCGTTCCCACACACGCGCCGGCGCGGAGCCGCTTTGCCGTTCGCACCCTCGCGACATCTTCTGACCCCCAACCCCCGCGCCCCACACACCCCTCGTCAGCCGCCACCCCCTGCACAACTGCTTCGCCGTTTCACCTGCAAACACTGCCGCCACCCGCGCCAACTCCACCTCCACCACCTCACCCCGCCCCATCCTACTCCTTTCCATACCACTTTTCATCCCCGCCACTCAACGTTCCTCATCTTGTCGCTTTCTCCGTCCCTGTCCTTGTGTCCAATCCCGTCCCCGTTCGTATCGCCAAAAGTGGCTCAGACCATCAACGAATGTCATTGCAGCGCCTCTGACCGGAAGGTCTTAGGGTTCGAACTCTCGCGGTGGCAAGACTTTTGACACAAGCTGGATGGCGAGGTTGAGTTCAGCCGCTTTCTGGAGGAGAATTCCAGCGGCCAGCTGCTCTGATCGGTAGTTTTCCGTGTTTTTTTAGGCGGTGTCGGAGCAGTACCAGGCAGGGAGCGTACGTCAACATCAGGTGAATGTCGGAGCAGTACCCTAAAAAATAGGCCACGAACCGCGAACGATCTCAACTTCTTCTTTCTTGCCTTATCCCCCTTACTTACACACTCACACTCACACTCACATGCACTGCCTTACCACACATGTCGGGAGACCAGTTGGGAGCTTAGAACTTGTCCCGGCTGGGGCGGTGTCCCGCTTGCGAGAGATACCTGGTTGGTGGAAATCCAACCGCGCAGATCTCACCAACCCGCTAGAGAAGGTTACAGTCACATCCCGAGGAGAGAACATGCACTACACTTAGAGAACTCGTACTCTACTCTCGGCCCAGTTCCTATATTTGACTCTGTTTCCACCCCTCTCTCTGTCACCGTCCGCGACCTCTTCTCTGACCTCGTCCCCATCCCGTCGTCGGGTCCGTCCCTGTCTGCGTCTCCGTGCTCGTCTCCGTATCCGCCTCTGAACACGTCTCCGTCTTCGATCACGTCCCCGTTTCCGTCTTTCTCCCCAACCCCATCGTCCCTCCATTCGTCCCTCCTCCCCGATCTCCTCATTGTTCCCGCCCCAGCTCCCGTTCCCTGCCGTATCGGTCTTCCTATTCCCACCGGCGTGCTGTTCTCTTCTGCTTTTCCCTCTCCCGACTCCGTTACCCGCTCTCAATCGCTCTCCCTATCCCCACACCTTCTGTACACGTCCACAGGGCTACCACCTCCAGGGCTTCAGCCTGCTGCATTAACTTCATTGTTGCTCTCCCTTTTCAGCCACCCCCTAGGATTCTCCATCGTCTCTTTCAAGCAGAGCTGCACTTGTCAATTGTGTTACTGAATTTGTGCTGCTCCTGAGTGATTTCTGCTCGTTTGCTACTATGATTAATTCCGGTACTTGATAGTCATGAAACTATTTGGTGTTTCAGAGGTCGTTACTGTATTTCCTGCTGTAGATGATTCACACTTCGAAACGAATAGCAGACGTTAGCTAATTAAATACCAAATATGGAATGAGGAATACTTGAAACAATAAATTTTTAAATGAGTCTTGAGAATTCCATAAAACTTTTTTAAAGCTATACACCTATTATACATTTTTAAGAAATGCGTAACTTATTACTACGGTGTTCCCTTCTGTGATCGCATAAAAAATAAACACGGAATAGCAGTTTTGTAATTGAATTTCCAATACTTGTAGCAATTACTATGTATGATGTTAAATCTGATTTCAATTTATTTATGCCGATTATATTTTTCCACTAATTATATTTTCATTTTTGCCAATTATATTTTCTCACAGAAGGCTGTACTTGAATAATGAAAATCTATAGAAGTAATTGATATTAACAAAAATATAATAAGTGAGAAGAAATTAATCAAGACAGAAAACCAATTATTACCATACTTATTATTTTCTGGAAATTCTTAAACACATGATTCGAACATCCTGTAGAGCCCTTCCTCAGAGCCCGGCTCCCCGCATCCACGTGGGCGCGCCCGGAAACGGCCTGTAGATGGACAGCGCGGCCCGGGGCACCCACGCCCCCCTCCCGCGCGCCGCGTCCCCCTGCGCCGGAAGGGCCCGCGGGGGCGCGCCGCGGCGCCCATTCAGCGCGCAATTGGGCGGGCGAGCGCGGGCGGCCCCGGCGGCGCGCCGCCCCCAGGCCACTGGAGCCCCCGCCGGGACACGCCCCCTCCCGCGCCGCGCGCCACCACTGCCTGGCGGGAGACGCGTCGGCAGGGAAATACTCCGTGTTTACCAGACACGGTTTTTTTTTTTTTTGCAAGCAGTTGCCGTCAATATGTTGCCCGAAAGTTTGGGAAACGATGGTTATTCGTTCGAATTACGCACAGAAAATTGCCAATCGTAGCTGAATCGCGTTAAAAAAAATCAGTGGTTCTAAAACAGCACATACTTTCTCGCCCTTAGGCTAATTCACAATGCAAACATAAACGTAAACGTATCGTAGCCCCAAAACCTACTAATGTGTTAATAAGCGACGTTAAGTTTACATTGGAATTCTACCGAACACCAATCAGAGAGCAGCGTGGAAGGTCTATTTCAGATTGTGTTGAGGTAATTTGTGGTAATGTCATTTTGTTATTGTAATGTAGAAAAATAACTTTTGAACAGTTTTGATGGGTGTAGTGAATTCGAAGTAAGAATTTGGGCGATTTTTATTGTGACTTTAACATGACACGGGGAATAAACTATTTATGTTCGACAAATTACTAGTGAATTTGGTGCGAGAGAATCCTTGTTTATACGACGAAGGAACTGCGAGCACTGCTACAACAGCTACTTGCTCATATATAAAGTCAAATCGATAGAAATGTCGAAGAAAATGCTAGAAACTATTGTGGAAAGATCTTTCCCCGTGCTAGAAACGAATCGATCAAATTTCAGTACGTTGAATTCTGATTTGTTCAGGCAAAACTTACGTTCCATATTACGTTCGTCATTTTAAATACTTGTTTTTACGTGTAAATTTTACGGATACGTTTACAGCATTTACGTTTAAGTTTTACGTTTATGTTTACAGCTCGTTACGTTTAAGTTTTCATTGTGAATAATGCCTTCCGAGAGACGGTTTTTTTTGCAAGCAGTTGCCGTCAATATGTCCCGAAAGTTTAAGAAACGATGGATATTCTTTCAAATTAAAAACAGAAAATTACCAATCTTAGCTGAATCACGTTAAAAAATGCAGCTAAAACAGCACATACTTTTCGCCCCTAGTAATACTTACGTAATAATATTTGTACCGCAATTTCTCTCCGAATTAGGACCTAGCACATCTCAGTCATCATTTTTTGTAAAACTCAAATTTTCGAAGGAATCGATTTCATTAAGGGAAAAATCTCTATTTTTAATATTTTAGTTCTAGGAAGTCGCCGAGGAAATTTTAAGGTTTTGCAATTATCGAAAAATCAGAGTTATCAATAAACATGAGACCTGCACCGTCCTATTGAACGTCCTTCACACTATCCAAAAACAAAGTTTAAAGTTTAATCAAAAACGTTGAAGCCATGTTTTTGAAAATTTGGAAAATGTTTCCGGGGCTTTATGTAAAGTACACCCAGAATTAAATTATCAGTTTTATGTTAAAGGGGCCGCCACATCTGCCAGATCGATTGGGGAATATCAATTTTGGTAGAAATCGGCTGAACCGCGTAGCTGCTAGCATTGTTCACAGACAGGTGGACAGGCAGACAGACAGATGGACAGACGTTTTGTCCCCAATCGATTTTTCGGTATCAACAACCCACAAAACATTCTGACTGCACCAGGTGTTAGAGGATTTGCTTTCTAGATTTAGCAATTGCATTTATCCACTTTTTCTTTAGCAGGGTGTGTAATAAGAGATTTGATTGTATTTGTCGCCCGACATTAGATAACTTTCACTATACTGCGTAAGCGGTAGCGAGAAAGTAATAATTCTCCTGTGTGCGCGCTGAAATTGAATGGCCAACTGTATTCCTACCAAAAACCACTAACTGCCTTCCCTCGCTCGTTCAATGTGAAGTCGCCACGCAGTCGGCATCGCTGACACATGAAGCTCTTGGAGCGCGATTGCGTCTGATGCAAAAAGGGGGCCAATTGCATGGATTTAAATGACCGCTGTAAAACCACAAACGTTCTTGTATCACTTCTTGTCTTTTAATCGTTTAAATTGAAAGTCCATAAATTAGTGATTCTAAAAGAACACGTAGTTTCTCACCCGATATTTTCACGCAAAATTAACCGAAAAACACTCAAATTTTCGAAAAGTTGTACATGGCATTATTTCCAAATCTATCTTTAAGAAACAGGTTTCATTAAGGATAAACATTTCTATCTTCATAATTGTAGTTTTAAAAAGACGCCGAAATAATTTGGAAATTTTGCAATTTTCTAAAAATCAGCTTCTTTAACGAAAGTGACTCATGCACCATTCTCTTAAACGTACTTCACACTACCCAACAAAAAGATTTAATCAAAAATGATGGATCCATTTTTTTAAGTTTTGGAAATGTCCCAGGGGTGCCATATAAAGTAACTACCCCTAAAAAATTAAAATATTGGTTTCAAATTCAAGGGGTCGCCACATATGCCATATCGATTGGGGAACATCAATTTTGGAGAAGTTCGTCTGCACTGTTTAGCCACTAGCGTTGTTCACAAACGAACAGGTGAACCTTTTGCTGTCAATCGAGTTTTCGCTATCAAAAAGAAAAAAAACATCGGTTCTCGCTACACCACGTGTTAGAAGATTTTCCCCCTAAATTTATCAACTGACTGTATCCGCTTTTTCCGTAGCGATAAAGTAACAAGTGGGCGGAGTTCGGACAGTCGTCTCCCGGGCGATCGAGTAAATAACAGCTCTCCTGGGAGGGCTCGCGCGTTCCGCTGTGCTGGCGGACCGGGCCCTCCCCACGGGCGAGAAGATTCTCATTTTTCTATTAACGTTGATTATCACAATTTATTCCCTCGGAGTAGTTAAGAAGGACCAAAATGAATGTATTCGGATTCAAATCACAAATGTGCAGATAGCTCACTGCATCACTTCGAACATGCATCACTGTGTAGATACTGTTGTTTCGAATCAGTGTTTTGTAAACTATCGAAGATTTAAAAAGGATAGCTTTTAGTCTGATGCCGACGAGATCTCTCAGTGTGGTGTCGACCTGTGGTGTTTTTTGGTAGTAAATGTTGAAGAACAAAGTATACAAAATCAACGCATGCACTAAAACGGCGGTTCAGAAACATAGACTGAAAGAAATGTGTATCATAGAACCATTTTTAAAAATGAGTTTGAGTGTATATTAAACATCATCTGCGAGAGCAGTTGTGTAAGAGAGGGCGTGCGGTCCTCACATGGGCAGTGCCCGCCCACCGCCCGGGTGGCCAAGACATTGCATTTGCTCAGTTCTAGATTTATCCTATGCATGTACGAATGTACTTTGGTACAACATCTCTTCATGAACTAAAGCCTACTAGGGGCGACCGGGCCTTGCGGTGATGGGTTGAGGGGTACGTGTGATTAGCACACAGCGATCCCTTCGCCGTATCTCTGGTTTTCTCAACCTGAGAAGTGAGCTTTCCTCATCGTCACACAGCAACGGACACTAAGACATTAGAAGGCCAACGCACAGTTAATTTTTGCCCCGGCCGGGAGTGGAATCCGGGGTAGTGCCGTGAAAGCGAGTACGCTAACCAACGAGCCACCGAGGGCTTGAGTATTCCTATACATTCTGTAAACGGGTATTCATTTATTTGCTACACCACTTAAACTTTCAAGTAAGAAAATTTATTAAAATTTTTATACAAACATTGAAGAGTAGTAATGTCGGAAATGTTAATTTAAGTGTTGATTTTTTTCCACAATCTCTCTAAAAAAGTGTTTTATTCATGTAATAATACTCTCTTATATTGGACGCAAAGGTTCAACCTGCATAATAATTATACACAAAAAGTATTAGCATTTTTAATTACTGGTTCTTGTAACTCCAAAAAATGCAAAACCAATATGATACTCGTTAGCCATTGGAAAACAGCCTTAAGTTTGACACAGGGGTCTCCTGTTAATACCATCTACTGAGATCATCTAACGCCAAGATGGATAGCAGAAGAACGATCGATAGCAGAAGTCGAATCGTCGACATGCGTCTCTAACTGCGCTGCTCCAGCCTCATGCGCACGCCGTTCTCGGATTTCAGGATGAGCTTCCAGGAAAACTGCGGCTCGTAATCAAGGTCCGGCAGGATGCGGAAGTTCCACACCACTTTGGCGATGATGCTCTTCAGTTCCAGCATGGCAAAGCGTTGGCCTGGAGACAGGGATTTGTATATTTATTATGAAAAACAAGAAAAACAAATATGTAAAACGTATGGCGAATAAGACATTTAAAAGCAGGCGAGCATGATACGTATACATACACATGAAACATGATGTACATTAGTGACTTCGACACAACATACCATCTATAAATAAGTATACATCAATAACTAAGGCTGATAGAGTAAAAGTGTCTGGTTTTGGATATTGAAGACGACACTAAATTAATCATACGAACGTAAACACAAACGATCAGAATTAGAAAGGATAGAAAATTTAGAGGGAATACGTCTGACTTCTAAGAAAAAACTAGTGGTGCTACAGAATGGCAAAGACTCTCGTAAAATAATTTTTTTGAATTTCCTGGCTGAAGACTGGCTTTACGCTCTTGCTTCATTCTCTGGACGTCTACTATCTATGCTCAAAGTACTTTTTTTTACATTTTATCAACTTTGCGGTTTCCCAATACTAAAACCGAATTATTACTTCAAGAATATTAAAGAAGAGAAAAATTTCGTTCTAAATAGAAATTTTCATTGAAAAATATGAAGCCATTTTAAAGAAAATGGCAATTAAGCATTATTGCAAATGCAAAATTTGAAGCTCTTTTCATAGGAATTTATTGAGTTTTGAAAAACTTCATTAGAAGTTATTTGAAGCACTTCCAGTCACAAACGAAATAATATGTACAAATTGATGGAAATTTGCATGTTAACGGCGTGAAAAATCCTTTAAAAAGTTGCAATTATGTAATTTTGTTGGAAACATTCGATGAAACAAAATTTGACGCCATTTTTGAAAAAATGACATTTCAACATTTCACGAAATGTGCAAATGTAAGCTCATTTTCACAGGAAACTCTTGAGTTTTTCAGAATGTTTATATCACATTACTCAAAGCAAATATTCTCATAAATACGATAATGTGAACCAATTGTCGTTAATGTAATATTAACGACCTGTGAGACGAGCCAAAAATGTCACATCTTGGTTTTATTGAAAAAACAAAGGAATAGAGCAATACGGCGTTAATGGTAGCTTCTCAAGTGCAATTAGAAATATCTATACCAAAAATTTAACAAAAATGTTTGGTACCGTTTTTGAGAGAATCCTCTTTTTGTGTTTTTTTAAAATTGCAAATATTGCACGCAATACTGCATGAAAACTACTATAATTTTCCAAAATTGTACATGATCGTATTAAAAAACTAATTATAGCTACACATTTTAATTGAAGGAAAAATCTCTATCTTTGATTTTTTACTTCCAGGAAGACAACGGGAATTATTCAAACTTTTGAAATTTTCGAAAATTTTGAAAAAAATTAACTAAATTCCCTTGATATAAGTACCCCCTAATTTTAAAGAACGTTTTTTAAAATCTCAAATAAAGCCAGTTCGGCAAGGGTTTCTTGAATTTGTAAAAAACCCTACGTGTAGTTTAGGTGATAGTAGTGTTAACAGACGAACGGATACTCACAAACGGAGAAACGAACAGACAGACCAACTGGCGGAAGGACATTTCCTTTCAATTTGTTTTTCGGCATGAAGGTCCCACAAAACAGCGATTCTGGCTATACCGCGTATGACGATTTTTTTCTCTTAATTTAGCAATTGGATTTATCCACTTTTTTGTTGAGTCCGACAATTTTTTTTGTGCCGACTATCCTCCGTTTTTCTAGCAGCAATATACTACTTTCTCTATTCTCCGTATAATACTCCGCATATACGTAGTATGTATACTCCGTAAATACGTAGTATACGCACGTATGCGAGAAAGTAAAAATCCTCCAGAACGTGCTATAGCCAGGACCCCTGTTTGATGGGTCCTTGATACCGAAAAACTTATCGAAAGCAAACATCTGACCGTCCGCCGATCTGTCCTTCCGTCTGTCTGTCTGTCCGTCTATGTCTGTCCGCCTGTCTGTCCGCCTGTCTGTCCGCCTGTGTGTCCGCATGTTTGCCCGCCCGTCCGTTCGCAGGTCTGTCCGCCTGCCTGTCCGTCTGTCTATCCGCCTGTCCGTCCGTCTGTTTGTCCGTCTGTCTGTCTGTCTGTGCGTATGTCTGTTCGTCTGTCTGTCCATCTGTCTGTCCATCTGTCTGTCTGTCCGTCTGTCTGTCCGTCCGTCCGTCTGTCTGTCCGTCTGCTTGTCCATCTGTCTGTTCGTCTTTCACTCCGTCTGTCCGTTCGTCTGTCTGTCCGTCTGTTTGTCTTTAAATGTTTGGGGTACTTCACATGAAGACCCCACGACATTTTCAATTTCTTTTTGATAAACGGATCCAAATTCTTTCTTTAAATTTCATGAAATAATAGAATAAAACACACTTATAAAAGTGGCCCAAGTCCGATTTTCGAGGTTAAATCTGAATTTTTGAATAATGCAAAAGTTCGAATATATTATCGGCGTTTTCCTACAAGTAGAAAATTGAAGACATATTTTTCATTCACATGAAAATTGTTGCCTATAAATAGTTCTTTCATATGATGACATAAACGCAATATTCCGCTATTATTTTCTTTTTAAAATTTTACAAAAATGTACTTCTATTGAATGGTCTCTCACGTTGTTAATTTTTAGATCAGAAGCGATTTGTTCAGAATATTGAAATTATGAGTAAATATGCTTTAAATAATGTGGTATTAGGCTTCTAGAAACCTCCAGTCAACTCAAAGGAATATAGAAAGTTTTTCTACGAGAAAGTCTGTTCCATTCTGTAGCATCACTAGTTTTTTTTGTTGTTTTTTTTTTCATTTTTCATAGATTTTTTCTAATAAATCATTTTTCCTTTTTATTTTTAATGCATTATTCGCTGATTTAGTTGATTTTAATATAATTTTAATAGTTTAATGGTTGTATGTAATGTAAGCTTCCTGCGACGCTTGTCAGCGCCAATGTCTGTTTCACGAATTTCGGGCTAACTAAAGATAGAGAATTCGTAGTAAAAAGCAGCCCATAACAAAAGTTGGCAAGCTGAGTTCACTTCACCAAAAGAAAAAAGCTTCCGTTATATCAGTACCATATCTATTTTTCTTTGCTTTTAGGGCATTTTAAAACATTTTAAGAGCATTTTATTGATGATTCTAGGCAATGTTACAGGTCATCAAAATCCGCTCCCTAGTAATGAACCTATTAGTATACTAATAATTATTAAAATCCTCTTGCTATGTCACAAAGTCTAGAAACATTAAATTATGATTAGGAGAACTTGAAAAACTTAATATACTTGCGTCTCTATCTTAGCAACGCTAATTCTTCTCGTTGGAGAACGCGGGTCTTTAAATGCACGTGGATCTCAACCGATGGAGAAAAGGGCGACTTCTGTAATCGCTCCAGATTTCTTCTCGAAAGATAGATCGAAAACTTCTGAAGATCTGTGAACTTTTGCGTGTATACGTTACGTCGTGCTCTGCTTAACTGTTTCGAATCTTCCAGCTTTTACATCATAAACAAGAAGAAAGGGTATACTGTCTAAGAGTCAGCGAATTCTTATGATTTAACTACACAATAATAATTATCTGTTGAAACAGCGTTACACTAGTTCTAATTAGTTACTAGTATTCATTTGCAATTAATAGAAATCGAGGAAATGTTGTATATCACATCACGATCACCTCACCTGTTCATTCTCTGGATAGCTATTTGCATTCAAAGAAATAGCTGCGATGACTAAGATACACGAGAATACATTTAAGCTGTGCTACATTTTTTAAAGGTAAGTGTGGGTTCCGATGCACGTGTTCACAGAAACAATTCTACTCCCTTTACCGTCATGAATTGCCTTCCTGGTTTTCCAGTAAACTTTGCAATCTTCCCGATTATGTTCTAACTACGTATACTCTAAGCAATGCTTTCAGACTGAAGTTCATCTTCCCCCCAGTGCGAGACGCAGAAAGAACAAGGGAATGGAAGATAGCATGTTATGAAATGCTGACTGTTAAAAAGCGGCAGCTCAGAAAGGATCTGAGAAATGACCGGTCAGACGAATGGACAAGACTGAGCGTTCTGCCTTTAGAATTCATTCGTGGAATCATCCGTGTGAATTTCTGGATTTGACATATTCTGGTTTGAAACACACTCATTCAGTACAACGTGCGATGCTCAGCCATATCAGTAGTAACGTTCAGCAGACTCACCAATGCAGTTGCGTGGCCCGGCGCTGAAGGGAAGGTATGCGTACGGGTGACGTTTAGCAAACTTCTCCGTTGAGAAGCGTTCAGGGTCGAACTTCTTAGAATCCGGGTACAGTTCTTCGTAGTGGTGAATACCGATGACACTCACCTCCATCAATGAACCAGCTGGTATTACATGTCCAGCTGGAAGTAAATGAACGCTTGTTACACAGCTTGAGTTTCGTTGAATCTGCACCATTGAATTGCATCTCTTTGATTTCTGAACCATGACAATATTTATCTCACAATATAGCATGTGGGTAAATATTAGTCTGTTATTCGTATAAAAATTATTGACTACATTACCCTTTGGAAATGATTTAAGCGGAATAACTAGAATATGTGTTTATTATTAAAACGTGCGTTTATATTACTTTAAAAAGTATTATTTGGAAATTCTGCCGAAAAACAATTAATGTAAAGTTTTCTATAATTATTCAAATACATACTCGTTGGTAGTTTCTCGTCTTGGTGGATATCTCGATAAATCATTGGAACAGGTGGATAAAGTCGGAGAGACTCTTTCACTACCATTTCTAGGTATTTTAATTCCGAAATTTGCTGCATCGTTGGTTCTAGAGGTTGTGAACTGTCAAAAACTGCCTTCAATTCTTCTAAAACTTTCTCCTAAGAAAGAGAACCAAAGCAAGGTAAAATGTTAAATATACATCCTTTTTATTTTTACATGAGCTTTTTTAAGGTTGGAAGTTTATGAAAACCTCGTGTGTAATATTTTTTTCCGTTCCTCTACTCACCTGTACATCTTGATGGCGAGATAGTGCAAACATGGTAAACGATACTGCAGATGCTGTAGTATCATGGCCCTGAGAACGGAATTCGATATTAAATGAATTTGTAAATTGAACATCACTACAAATTATTAAATACTTTATATAAAATTCTAATTTTATTGGCGTACCGCAAGTGTTCTAACTCATATTAAAAGGACATGGATGTGCTGCACTTTCGTATTCACTTTTACTCGCTACACCAGACCGGGAGTGACGGTACAGGGCATCAAGTGATTTCACTACAGAGCCTCTGACCAGGAGGTTTTGATTACGAGTCCCGACGGTGGAAACATTTTCGATACTAGTTAGATAGAAGAGTCGAATTATAACTCTGTCTGCACGAGAATTATATAGGCCGGCTACTTTGATCAATAGTTTTCCGTGGTTTCTCCCATTAACGCCAAGGGAATGTCGGAGCCGTACTCAAACAAACGGGCCACGGACCGCGTACGATCTTTCGTTCCCCTTCCTTGTCCTATCTTCACCCCTTATTACACACACTTTCACTCACATGCACTACACTAACACACACGTCTGGAGACTGGTCGGGAGTTTAGAGCTTGTCACGGTTGGGGTGGTGCCCAGGTTGAAGAAAACCCGGCTAGTCGACGTTAACTCGGCGCTTGATTTCGCCATCCAGCGCGGGAAGAACACCGCATCTTCATGGGGAAATTGCAATACACTTACCAGTCTAATGACTTCAGCAGTTGACAAGCCCGGAATCACTAACAATCATTGCTGGCGGCAATGCGGCATGGAAGAGAAGCAGTGCAAAATAGAAACATTTTAGAAGTAGGATAAAGTGCTAGGTTTCAACGGTAACCAATGAAAATTAACACGATGAAGGTTTAGTTGAAATAAAAGATGCAATATTTAAAAAACGCACTCAGTGTATTCGATTAATTTGCACATATATTAGTAACTTCAAATGCGCGCAGAAATTGTAAGAAAAATACAGTCGACTCCAGTTTTAGTGATCTTCTGGGGACTGTCATTTTTAGTTCACTATTTCCGGAGTTTACTATGTCCAATGATGTAAAAATTATACAGAATTTTTCCATAACGATTAATTGTATTAATATTATAATATAGCAAAAACATTTTTGTAACCACAAGGTTAATACAGCAAAAAACATTAACAAAACGCATTGAAAATTTCAATGTTTTTATTTGTCCTTAAAAAATTAAATTCTTTTCAATTGTTTGCTTCATACTTTTTCGTTAGTAATTTCTCTAAATGTTTCTCCGAAATTCGTGTTCTCTCTCTAATTGATTCTGCATTGACCTCTTTATCTAAGTATTTTAATGCACTCTTGCCACCCTTCAATACCTCTTGCACTGTTGGAACCGTCCCATTCTCTGGCGGCCCTTTTAACTTTTCACCTAATAACATACGAAATGCTTTCGGTAGCGGGATAGCGCAAGCGGCTAATTAAACTGATCGCTTTTCCGTACGGCACGACGGATATTGTCAGGGTGGGGCAGTCACGTGCTTCCTGTCGCCTACGTTTAACTCAGTGGGCTTGTCCCGCGGAGTATCAAGCAACACCAAGATTGAAACTGTTGCAAGCAATTGTGCATCGCCACCGCCAATTGTGGCTCAGGACACGACCTTTGTTTCCGCAGTGAAACTGAGTGGCATAAGGTCATCAGTAGACATCGGATGTTTAGGGAAATGCCTATTATTATGTAGAAAACTTATTTAAAGGCTGATAATATATGTCCACGAATCATGACAAATGATGACATTTGACGGAATTTTATAATGCTTATTTTTGCTTATTTTAGCATAAATGCCTATTTTTTTGCATAAATACCTTTTTAGGTTTTTTTGCCTCTTATTTAGTATATTTATATACAATGCTAAGATATCGGAAAATCGGCGATGGTCCAACGTGACCATTCATTATGAAATTTTCAATTCACGTCTTGAAATTTAAAATTACGAGAGAATTCCTGACAGTACACCAACTGATTTTTCTCCATTTCCCTATTTCACAAATACTAGCCATGATCTGAGAACATGGACGATTGACAATACGCCGAGGGAACCGAAATTTTAAGTGGAAATAAATATAAATCCCCAGAAGGTTTCAGTGTTGCTAGTGTTGGACTGCTAAAATATATGCCAGTCACATCGTTCAGATATCCTTCTCCGCATTCAAACTGATTTTGTCTCCCAGTCGTCGCAAATTTGAAATTGTGATCCTTGAAAAGTTACTGGTAATATGTAAGTTGCTGGTAATATTACTGGTTAATGGAAACTAATCAGAATAAAATGTAGAAGAGTTGTAAGTATGTAAATCTAGTTTTACATTAAAATATACGAACTGGTTTTGTGCATTTAAGTTTACAAAATAATATATCCAAAATTACAATTTTCCATTTTATTGTGTATGTAACTAATGAGTGCCTTTTTTCTCCTTATTCTTGACTTTTTCAGTGCCTTTTTAGGCGCCTAACAGACGATTTTTTAGTGCCTAAACATCCGATGTTTAGTCATCAGTAAGGTGTCCATTCCCAGTCCCCTACATTCACCTCAAGGGAGACTTCTTCTATTATGACCATTGGCCGACGTCATTTTTTTCAAACTGCCTAGTGTTGGAATTTTTGACACTGAGACGATAATTTTTTTTCCAGGAGGGAATTAATTTTTAGGACGTCGTATTTCCAACGTTCACATTAGCCGCTGTTCAGGTTCACTTTAACTTAGTTTTCTTATGCTTATTTATAATATAAAAGAAACGGGACCAGTGACTAGTTAACTATAACCGAGTTAACTATAACCGACAAGTTAACTATAACCGAGGATTCATTATATCCGAATTCACTATAACCGGAGTTGACTGTATACAACCACCGCCCGTGTATAAAGTTGTTTTAGATATCCAGTAACTCGAGGAAAATCCAAAAACTATAAAACAGTTTTCGTCTTGGCAGAAAATTGAAAATGATTCTATTATTCCGTAATAATTGATTGTATTATCCTAATATTTTTTTTATGTAAAGAACTTGTACTGTGTAACCACATATATGTACTATATTATTTTAATTCTGTATTAGGGGAGATTGTGTTATGTATGTGATTAGGTATGTATTGTGATATGTATCTTAAATTTTGTAATATCTCGGAGTGCTATAAGAGTCTTTTTTATTTGTTTTTACCAGCGTGTTTGCTACTTAAAAAAAATCAATTTCTGTGGTTTCGATCAGTAGACGTTGTGCTACTGCCAGCCATTAGTAATAAAATAAAAGCGTGAAACGCAAAAAGAAATCCTCAGAGAGTACCGCACATTCATATTAGTTCATACGTATGATTCACATATGTCATATTCCTTTAATTTGCTCTAAAATAGATGCGTACTGCTATTTGCGACGATAAACATACGTTAGCTCTTTAAAAGAGGTTATAAAAGCATTGAAAAATATTGTAAAGGACTACGTGTTCGATCCAAAAAGTATCAATTTACCTCACGAAGACTGGATTCTAATAATGGGGTCATTGCATTAACCCCTAAGACTCTTCTAGCACTCCGAGATATTACAAAATTTAACATACATATCACAATACATACCTAATCACATACATAACACAATCTCCCCTAATACTGAATTAAAATAATTTAGTACGTATACGTGGAGAGTAAAGACTCTTCTTTGGCGCAAAATCATACGAACTCACGTGGCAGTTTGCCAGATCCAGCGTCCATCAACTACGTAAGATTAACTTTACAGCCCTGAGACATGAACTGAAGCTATAAGTCGTACGTTACGAGTAAAATTCGTCTTTACAACTCCAACGTCAGTTTTGTTACTCGTAATGCAATACACCAGGACCTCACATATGGGTCAAAGCTCCCCAGAGGCACATTTGTAATTTTTGCAAGAAAAGGTATGAGAGATCGATTTTTTAGGAAGATAACTTACCTCAAACATGAATGTGTCCACCTCCTCTCGGATATCTGCGTCAGAAAAGTTGCCGTTGCGGGCTTCTATCAGCAACAGATCCAAGAAGGCAACTCGCCGTCGTCTCCCTAGTAAAAATATTCCATTTCTTCCTCTCCCAATTACATTGTATCATTTGAACGTAGATGAAATACACGTAACAAGTTCAATACTTTATGTATACAAATGAGAAAAAGTAAGTTAAGGAAATGCGTTGCTACTGTACTTTTGTAGGACAATGAGAAAGTTGTACTGTGTATTTATTATATAGTACACCTTTTTTAGTATTGTAATGTAATCCGATTCATTATTATAAAATGTCCCGCTTGAAGATGTCCAGCTCGCTCAATGACACTCCGAAGATAGCGTGACTAACAGATTCTAAAAACGTAATAGACATTTCAGTATAATTACAATTGTATGAAATATATTATATTAACACTAATTAATTACGAATACAAAAAATATAATTAATATTTTTACCCCTCAGTTCGTACCTATTAGATGGTAGGCAAAGTTTCTCGAGCGATATATTATACTGGGATCGCCTTGTATTTTTCTTCTCTGTATAGGATTATGCTAGCATTTTTCGCTGATGTATTTCATAAAATTAAAAATATATCAATTTTCATCTGAGATAAATAGTGACTGAATTTTATCTCCAAGTAATAGAATTTAAATAAAATTCCTTTTTGCGATTAAATTGCTTAAGCTGCATGTAAATAAAACAAAATTAATGTATATTAATAAACTGATGTTCTTCAAATTGATTTCAAGTGAATTTTCCCCTCCTATTTCAATAGAATTATTAATTTATGTTAACGTTATGAAATATTACTCACCAAGTTCATCAATGTCAAATGTAGCGTCTCCCAATGTCTCGCTTATTTTGAGAATTTCTTCTCTTCTATCTCGAATTACCTGCAACATAAGATGTGTGTTCATTCGTTCTCAAACATTGAATGTTCACCTTACTACAATTAAATTGCGCGATATTAATATATATGAAGCGTCTTGTGGAGAAAATATTGCTTTTTTTAACTTCAACATCAGTAAATATATTTAATACATTGTTAAATTTAGCATTTTTTACTAATAAATGATTTTATTTTTTTATAAAAACTATATAGGAGATAGGTTAATTGGTCCACTTTTTTTAATTTTCTTTAAATAGTATATTATGAAAAGACGATGAAATGATGGATATTAATACACGATTGTTACGTTACAATGCGAGCGAGGTACGAGCGAGTACGACTTCACACGAGTGTATTTATACCTATTATATGGAATTCCATGAGGTACTTTTTCTACGATTTATGGTAACTTGTATATGTTAACTTTTACATAGAAGCGTTTCGTGACAGTTGACATGCAGGATTCATCCAAGGCCACCTAGTGGACAGCTAACCTACCTGCCGCAGATGGCTTTGGTTTACAAATCCGCCTGCGTGAGAGAATAAAAGTAGTAGCAATAATTCTGAGGTCACTATTTTCGCTTTTCTCTTCTTTCTGGACGTGCCAAATCAAACTCGGATTCACTACACAATTTGAACTAAAGATGTGGCCGATTTTTTAGAGAAACCACATGGCAACAACATCCAACACAAAATGACTGGTGTTCTGATATTAACGTCAGTCAGATGTTCCCTCTACCAGTATCACTGCCCTCGTCAAATAGGATCAACTGAAATTACGATCAAATTTATTTTAAATAATATTCCATGTACAAATTACTAATGATAAAAGAAGTTAAAACTGAGAAAGAAAATATAACACTAAATGTAATTTTAATATACACAATCGCACGAAACATTTACTAGAACGATTCTCAATGATTAATGGTGTGGCAATACTTGGTTTGTAAACTTCTCTGTGATTGGCCAAGAACTTGTATCATAATGAGTATCATTATTCAAGGGAATGCAGCCATCAAATAACAGAATTATACAATGGGAGTATCTAAATTGTTTTTGGTTCAACTATACACTAGAAATGATACATGATATTTGAGTGTGGCTTTCTCCTTGTATTGTAGGAACAAATATCATCATTGTGCCTACAGTTGTTGCCAAATATGGAACGATTTATGCATTTGCAATGGGACCAGTTAAACTAACCAGAAAGGTTATGTGGACCGGAAATTGAAATTAACTGAAAATATCATTGACATTTTAACGACAAAAATTCTTCTACACATTCCCATAACCTTTATTTACTCGTAAATCTAGAAACTGTTTACCGAATATTGTACCCTTCCAAATTCACGCTAAAGTGAATCATGTCTTTAAATACTTCCCTGTCGTCCTTCAGCAGGCATAGAAACTTTTTAACAATATCTACTGTTGTCACAAAAACATTTTGGTTGGTCCGGGAAAGATTCTCAGGGCATCAACTTATGTCACTGATAATTGGAAACATGCAAATACTACTTTCGAAAACAAGCAAGGGTGTAACTGGACCGGTCCACTTAACCTAACATCCCGGCGGTCCAGTTGACCCCACAGCATATGTTTTTTTATATGTCCGAAAGCATACAAGCCGCAACGTATTACTAAAAACAAAACACTATTATAAAGCAGAAATAATAACAACTAATCTAGTGGGTATATATTTCTTGTAGTTGTTATTTAATTGCAATAAAATTGCAAAGCAGATGAGTGGTAGAAAATACTTCTGACCTTTCAGAACAATGAAGGCCTGCAACATATGAAAGGGGCTCAGATTATCACCCTGTTATTCTACGAATGCTATCCAAGGGAAAAAGCAGGAATCACTTCCCACCAACATTTAAAAGCATGGACCAATTAACTTAACTCTCCCCTAAATATTTAAATGCAATATTTTTAAAGAAATCTTTGGTTTCTTATAATAAAATTCATACATAAACAAAATTCATAGTTACATATATTGCAAATCCCGTAAAAAGTTCAGAGTCTTTTTAATATTTATAACACTCATATAGGCGATAAAATTATCTAAAATTACAGGAGGTTTGTGAAAGCGAAGTCTCACTTTTTCAGTAGTGCCATGTAGTACTTCCAGGCATTTCTTATATCTGCGGCCGAGGGAAGTCCAATAGAAAATGAAATCGATATGCATCCACGGTTGAAGAATGCGTTTGATAGTAATGTCTGCTATTCTGCAATAAAAGAGAAATATCTGAATAATTTTCAAACTATAAAAACATGTGTAGTTATTACGTAAATTAATTTATTAGGGAATGATTGTATCACTTTATATTTCGTGTAACTCAAATTTTGGGTTGAATTGTAAGAATTTTTTCTTTTATTTCTAGACTACTATTTGACCCGTATTATAGTATCTTTAATTTAATTTTTTTATCGAATGCTTACATCAGTTAGTCTGTGTTGGCTTTTCTCACAAAGTTAAGAAATATACAATTTATATATATATATATATATATATATATATATATATATATATATATATATATATATATATATATATATATAGCCTCCAGAATGTACCAAAATTATCCATCTGTTCCAGAGATTCCCTATTTGAAAAAATAATTTAATGGCAAAATATTTTTTTAAACTGTGAAAAAGACCTTCCAAGTTCGCATTTACTGTATCGTTCAAATACCACTTTTTTAGAAACTGTTCAAATTCAACGATAATTTCCTTATCAGACAACATTTATTTCATATTATATAATTAATATTTCTGTTTTACCATTAGGAAAATGTACATTGAGCAGCAATAGATTGCAGGTGCGAAGAGGATGTGGCAAGACCGTAGGCTTTCCCAGACAGAAAAAATGATAGAAAAAAAGAAAATTAACAAGTGCCAGAAAGTCTGTGCAATGCTGTATCAACACCAGTTTAATTTGAAAACAATTTACTGAACACAGTGAATTTGTATGTATTAAATGCACCGACTTAGTATGATAATATCTTTCCAGTGTTCTCATCTGTAATATTGTAAGTCGATTCTGAAAACTGTCTTTGAAATTGGTTGTTGTTTTCAAGAGTGTCTGCTGTTTCTCCGTAGCAGTCAATTGTCTGTCACTGACAGTTTCCGAAAATGCGTACATTTACAAGCGGTTAATTTGCTTTAGATATTGTGAGGGCCTCTTTGGTTAGATTTTTTAAACTCCGAAAATAGTTTCGATTATCATGTTACGAGAAGAATCTGGTCTGCTATTGTTAATTGTCATAGTTTTTTTGTGAATAAAGAATATTTAAAAACTAGTGGTACAAAATCAGTACATTGTGTTTCGCATTATTTGCAACTTTTCCAATTTTGGAAAATTCAAAGAGTAGAATAAACGAACTTTCGAAAAATTGTAGCTGTTTTTGAGAAAATATTTTCTTTAAATTACCATTATTTCACACAACGTTAGCCTCAAAACAATTTTTCTTTTTCTGAAAAATTTACATCACCTCAGCTAAAGATGTAATTTTGAAAAGACTTTATTAAGAAGGAAATTCTGTATTCAGTATTGAAGTCGTCAATTCAATTTCTTCAATATTGAAGTAGCGCCCATAAAAATTTTTAAATTGTACAATTTTGAAAAATTCAAAGATCAACGAAACTGGAAACAACAAAACTTTCAGACTACACAACTTGCTTGAGGAAGAAGTTTACTACACATCTCTAGGCAAAATAATTATGCATTTCTCTGTAACGGAGGCCTACAATACGATTTTTTTTCGAAATTACCGTCTTTCGCTGCAGCATAACATTACTTTGTCTATGTTAAGTAAATAGTATAGAGAAACTAAGAACGAACCAAACAACGATGTGTGAAAGTACTCACTCTTCAACAGCATTAACATAGTTTGAACCGCTGTCTATCTGTGCATTCATTTTTACACCCATTGCAGTTTCTACAAAGAGACAGATTATCTTAGTCAGTTAAATAATCAAATGTGCAATCCATTTGTTTTCAGAAACAGTTATTTTTAACTTAATTTCTAATCAAATTTATTTCGTTAATCATTAATTTTATGCATTTTAAATATTTTCCCGGTTATTTTGAATGGAATGCCGACAGGCCACGAACCGCAAATGACGTCGAGAGTAAGAAGTTTGACGAGCGGCCAAACGTCAAAGGCTGCACCGCCCGCGCGCTTCTGCAGCTGCCGCACGAACTCGCTCCCGCAGTGGAGGAAGACGCTCTGGAATTGGTCGAGGATCTTGAAGTGGAACGCCGGCGTCAGCCTCTTGCGGCGCGACCGCCATTTTTCCCCTGCGAAGGCACACGGAGGTTATTCGAACCGACAATACTTCGCGGGAATAGATGTTTGCACAGGAAAGGAGCCTGGAAATTAGCCTGATTACTCTTACTTGAATATTTACAACTCAACACTTTTAACAACTGTGTGTGCTTGCTCCAAAGACAATTCAGTCTATTATTTTTTAAATACATATTATCCTGTCATTTGTTTTGCACCTTGGAATTTTTTTTCGTAAGATGTATCTCCTACAATTTGGGGTTTGCAGTGTATTGATGTTTTTTGTAATTACAATTTAGAGTCATCTTTGTAATTTATATATGAGATGTGACCACCAAATTACGACTGGCAAGTTAGTGTGAACGGAAATTATTTTAGTATTACGTCACCGTTAGTCATGTGAAAAAGTACACGCTGTTGAAGTGCCACTAGTTTATTCTAATTATTCAGGAAGAAATATCATATAAAATGCTCACCTTGTGAAAGCAGTAGACCATCACCCAACCACGGTTCTAGAAACTTGTTGTAAAGATGACTTTTATTCAGGAACTTATACCCAGAAAGAATTCGCTGAAAAACAGTGAATATGTAATAAAATTCAATTATAATTTACAAAAAAACATTATCTTGAACATTATAAGTACCTATTAATTATATTATGAATGTTGAATGGAGAAATCTAAATGCCTATATTTGAAACGAATATGAAACTTAATACAATATAGTTAATATTTCATCAACTGTTAAACTACTCACGAGATATGCTTACCTCATTGTCTTTTGGATGCGTTGAAACAATTAGCAAATACGGTCCAATATAATAACGGAAAAGAGGAGTATATTTCTTTAACATTTCATATCCCCAGTTGAATATAGCTAGAAAAAATACAGTCAACTTTAAATCTCTTTCTCATATTTATATAGGTAAATGTTGTTAAGAAATAATAAATTGAAATTCGATAAGTTGCCCATATCATCTCATCAGGTAATTCATTTCTTAAGCAGAAAACGAAGCTACATGAATTACGAAGAAAAATTAATGCCGGCAATATTTAGTTAAAATATTCAGTCAACCTTTCCTCGGCAACTGCTTATTAACCATAAAAAAAGTGAAAACTTGAAACCTTGCGTTCTTCAAAGTGCTCCAAATTTTGTTCACGTTTCTAATATGAACTTGAAAATAATGTCTAATGAGTTGTTCAGAATGCATCCAAAACGTATTTGTATTCTAGTAGAAGAAATTTGCCTGACTCCGTTCAGATTTGTATTTTCCTTTTTCGTGCTCTCAATAAACATGCAAAAAAAAGAAAATATTTCTGAAAAATCACGATCATTACTCTCATAATAGAATGCATTAACCCTTAATATGAAATATTTTTTTTAAGGTCATTACCGACCACATTCATTTTAAGTATTAGCAATATTTACACTAAGTATAACAAACATTAGATTCATCACACCCAAATAATAATGAACTACAATATTTTTTCACATAAATTTAAATTTATTTGGCCAAACCATTAGTTTAAAATATTTTGCCAATAATATACAACATTCAATTGAATTCAAATTTTCATACAAATTATTTTTAATACCAAGAGATTTTCTTTTATTTTGAATATTTGAGTATTGTAGGATAATGTAACTAAGAGAAGAATACTCAACTTCCTTCCCTTCCCGGAATGAATTGGAGGAATGGAGAGTTAATTTGAACTCAGTCTTTTGAATTTTAAGTTCGAACTTAACACACTAATGAAAAAGAATAAAATAGAATACAATATATCCAATTGTTACAAAAATCAGTTAATTAAATATGTTAGAAAAAAATAGTTTTCTTAAGAATATTATCAACAAACCATTCACGTATTTAATAAACTTAACTTCTCATGCGAGTGTGTATAGATTATTATGATTATGTCGAGAGGAAATCATTTCAATATTTTAAACCGAACTTGCCTGTCAGGTTTACAGTCATTCAAATTAAAGAGAACACCACACAGATCTTTTACAGATTAAAGGAATCATTAAGTACTGAAGTCTTAATCAATAAAAATCTTCAAAGAATAGGACACGAGAAAAACAATGACTAGAAGTTTCGTATAGTACCTTTTTCTTCGATTCATAGTTCATTATTCTCTTCGATTAGAACATCTTCCTTTCCCTCTCCATCACTATATACGAGAATATGCTATATCACACAGAAACAACTAGATTCAACATAGTTGCCCTGTTATTTGTAATCTCTGAACACTTATATTTACTTCCCATGTACACTGCAGGAATAAATGAAGTAACTGGTGATGCTACAGAATGGTACAGACTTTCTCGTAATAAAGTTTTCTAATTTTCTTGGTATGGACTGCCTTTACGGACTTGCCCCATCCTGTTGCTAGCTGCCAGCTATCTCCGAGCAAAGTAGATTTTTTTGAAAATTTCTCAATTTTTCAGATTCCTAGTAGTAGAACCAAAATATTACTTTAAGATTATTAAAAAAGAGTAAAATCTCGTCTTAAATGACAATTTTCATTAAAAAAATTTGCCGCCGCTTTTAAGAAAAAGGCTATTAACCGTTAGTGTAAATACAAAACTTGAAACTGAATTCACAGGAATCCATTGAGTTTACAAGAAACTATTTAAAGTCATTTGAAGCCCGTCCACTCACAAATGCAATAATGTATACATCTTGCTGGAAATGTGCATGTTCACGACGTAAAAGATATTAAAAAAAATATATTTGTGTAAGTTTTGAAAATCAAAAGAATTCGTCAAAATGAACATCAGGTCATATAAAACAGTGCAATAAGCACCATCCCTTGGACAAGTTTGAAGAAAAAGTTGATGCCGTTTTTGGAAATTTGCGTGTGAGCTTTTCTGAAAATGCGGAATTTTCAGATCATTTTATCAAAAAACTGAGTTTTCGAGAAAATTTATATGACTTTTTTAAAACGTTTACTCATAAATACAATAATTTGAATAAATTGCCGGTTGTGTAAATATTAACATGAGAGACGAGTGAAAAATTTACGTTCTTGTAAATTTTTCAAAAGCAAAAGAATAGAATTTTATGGCGTTTGTCATCTTGTAGGGTGCATTTAGCTCTATTCATACCCACAAGATTGAAGAAAAAAATGGAGCAGTTTTTTAAAAATTCTTGTTTTTGTATATTTTAAATTTCAATATTGCAAGCAACATTTCTCGAAAACTACCGAAATGAAAAAAAAAATTAATGTGAACTTACTGAAAGAACTATGGACAACGAAATTTTACTTGAAGGATGTATCTCTATCTTCTATTTTGTAGCTGTACGAAGAAGTCGAAGAAAATTGAAAGTATTAAATTTTCGAAAATTCAGAGTTATCCGTGAAAATCGGACCCATGCCACCTTCATAAGTGTATTTTACTCTATTGTTATACGAATATTTAAAGAAAAAATGTGGAGCCGTTTTTGAGAAAGTTTTGAATATATTTTCGGAGGATTTCATGTAAAGTACCCCAAAAATTTTAAAGAATATTTTTCAAGATCACAAATCTTTTACTAGAGCCAGATCGATAGGGAGTCCGTCAATTTGGAAAAAAATCCTATGCATGGTTTAGGTGCTAGTGGTGTTCACGGACAGATGGACGGACGAACGTTTTTTTTTCCATAGGTTTTCTGCATCAAGGACCCACAAGACACGTATTCTGGCTACATCAGGTGTAAGAGGATTTGTTCTCTTAATTTAGCAACTATCTACTTTTTCGTTATCAGGGCCCAGCATTAATTTTTTTCTGCCGAAAGCCGCCGTTTTTTCGCGCAGCATTACATAACTTTCTCTATACTGCTATGTATATTACTCCGTATATACGTTGTGACATACCAATATGTGAGACATAATTTGGTACAATATTTATTATTAACAGCGTAAATTATTGGGATAAATATAGGTGAATATGCCAGCATAGCAACGGAAAGCGAGCCGTCGTCAAGGTCAACAATCATCATGCAGGGACAATCGCGGAGACAGCTAATTCATTTTGTAAGTAATTGAGGGATTGGCTAGGCATGGAATTTTTGCTGACAAGAAACAGTAGCAAGACGGACCGAGTTTTGATGGGCTGAAAGAGGAGAATATGGATACATTCTGACTGATGCCGTGGTGTTGAACGGATCGTGCACAATTAATGTTAGGAGTTTTTTGGGACTTGTAAGCATCTAGTGGGGAGTAGATATTGGTAGAACTTTGAATTTGAATACTATGTGTGGACAGTAAGACTTAAAATATTTCAAGTGAACGAGTTAGAAGGACATTGACGGCTTAGGCGAATTTATCAGTAACTGGACTGGAATACTAACAGCAGATAGTTTGTTGATCGTTGAGTATTCAGCATACGCGTAGGATGAACTTGGAATTCGTGAATTGGCGAACGACTTAGACTTTATTAACTTCGGAAACAGTGATGAACGGTGATTGAAGTGTGCTTCTGCAAGAAAAGAAGAGAGAAGATGGTATCTGGACCTGAGGATAGCGACGTCGGAGAAGAATGAAGATGGTACAACGAGGCACCTTCGTCCAAGAGGGCGCGAAGACGAATACTACATTATAAGGTTGGAACAGGTCATGACCAAGGTTTTTTTTTTCATATTGTGTTAAAATTATCAAGTACTAAAATTGTTTAATAAATTTCCATGTTTTGTGAAATGAATACATGATTCTCATTGAGCCAATTCTAGTAACGAAGTAGCAATATAGAAATATAATTGCTTTTCAGATTCCTCGACCACTCTGTATAGATGGCAGATCGGATAATCATCTATTAGCATACAATAGTGATTATTTCTATGAAACCCATCGACCCAGGTAGCCGGAAACTAATTTATTTATAATTAGAGTTGCAGGTTGACTTGTATGATAGAATTAGCGTAATCTTTTCCTGGCGCCCATTTATACAAATTCGGAACGGATTACGTTGGAATAATACCAAATAATATTAGAAAGCCGAAGATAGAGTCAGAATTAAAATAAATAAATCATTAATATATTCAGTTTATTTCAACGTGTGTATATGAGAAAGTTAAAATGTTTATAAAAATTATTTTGTTCAAGTTAAAATCAAAAATGAAAAGTAAACAAAAAAGAATTAAAAAGTCAATAATAAACTTTTAAATGTCCCAAACTAAAAAGCAACCATGCACGAAATTCATTAATATCACTTAAAAGTTATTAAAAACATGTCCCACAAAATTCAAAAGAGTTGATTTACTTTCTTCAAATAGCAATTATAAATCGCAAATTTTGAAGAAAGCATGAGCCTGCCATAAGAATTCCTTCAGAAATTTTTCTTTTAAACTTGACCATTAAAGATTACATGAATTACACTTCGTTCTAAAAGACGTCACAAAAGTTTTAAAACTCTTTCAGAGACTTCCTACAACTAAAATATTCAGTATAGTTATTCAAATGATGTTCACCATGCTCTCCCGGCAGTAAGTGGTTTCGTCACGACGGGCATGATAAGGGATAATAGTCTAAGTCTGTTCCTGATAAGCTTGGGCAAATAGTATTTAGTATACCAGAGCGAATGTTTTCGTAAGTAATACCACGAGTGCTACGGAAATTATGGATAAAGTCCCGATTCGCGAAGCGAGGAGAATCTCCAAAGAACGAGTGGTATTTAATCTGACTATTCCACGAGTTAAATTACGTTTAACAGCGTTCCAAAATGCGCCAAATACTGAGATTCACCGCCCTAATTGGGGCATGTATATATAGTGAAACACTATTGGTTTAAATTTCACTAGTGGAATGGTCATTGTAATTCTTGCAAAAGAGCTCGTTACTACCTGCAATCATAATTCAACTTAATAGGTTCATGGGAGCCGACCTGGATGGCCGAGGTAGCTAAGAGCGAGTACCGACTCAGAGCTTCGGCCCGAAGGGTCGCAGGTTCGAGTCCCGCCTTGGGCATGGCTGTTTGTCCCTTGACTTTGTGTGTGTTGTCGCGGAGGGCCTCGCGTTCTGCTGACCCCAGATCAGAGGAGCCCGCAAGTGTTTGTCTAGTGTATGGTCGAATATGCGTCCCTTCGAGACGTAAAGGGCAACCGGCTGTCGGCTGGATAAAAGCCCTAGGAAAAAAAAAAGGTTCATGGGTTAGGACTGAGTTCTCAGAGTTAAGGAAATCGGGAACACATTCCTCTTTCACTCATAGCATGTTACACGATCTTTTTACGTTAAAATATAAACCCTAAAAATATACATATTTGTCTCACATTTTAGCGAGTTTTAAGAAGATGGTCATGGAGTCTTAAAAAACGAATTTACAATGTCAGGATTCTATAGTCGCATTAACATATTTGCTTTCCTTTTAACACGGGCGTGCTTGAAATTTAGCAAAAGCACAAAATATTGTTTTTGAGAAACTCTTGTTTTCAAAAACTAAAAAAATAACAAGTGCCTGTGTTTCTCCCTTACATGCTAATCGACCCACCTGTGGGATCGATGGTTCCAGAATCCAAGGCATTGCCGACTATGGGCATAGCAAACGGCCCCGGGAATTTGGCGCCCAGGCGCACCATGTGAAAGCGGCGCCTCCCCCATCTCCAAAGCGCCAGCGGCAGAGCGAGCGCGGAGACGAGTAGCGACAGCGCTCTGGAAAGCAGCAAGTCGTCCACTTGTGATTATTTTGAGATTAGGGAGTGGACTAAAGTTCACTGCCCACATTCAATTCGGTGGAAGTGTATATAGTGCGAATCTTATTTTTTATGTGCAAGAGGTCTTTGGAAATGATTACTTACAAAAACGTTTTATGGCCAATAATATATATATATATATATATATATATATATATATGTATATATATATATAATATTGTAATTGACAATTACGCTAAATTGTTGCGATAAAGAAATAAAAAATTATTATCGTATTTACTGTATTTTTAGTATTTTAAATACGTGTGTATTTAGGTATTCCAAACCTAATGTTTTTTGAGTATGTATTTAAATGCTTATTTAGAAAATATTTTTGCGCAGTATTTAAATACTAAATTTAAAGTAATTTGCCAAACCCTGCAAACGGTGAGAGCGGAATAGTGGAATGCCTGCTACGAACGGTGGCAAGGCGAGGCTACTGGATGACCTGTGAACCAATTCTTTCCGAATGCGACGTATGCCTACTCCACCAATACGATTAAGCTTACGAGGGATTACCATTATCACGGGCCACGGCCCATCAAAAGCTCGATTCCCATAGTTCAAAGTTAGCCGCAATGCTCGGAGGGTGTGACGAGTGACGCCCTTCTCTGCTCTGCGGCTTGCGGTCGTTGTAGGGATATCCGTATAAGAACAGGTCCAAGCGATTTGTCTTCTCTAGAGGTTCGAATGAGCCATTGATCACCTCAGATGATGCCTTTATCGCCTGTTTAGGTTACTTTAAATTCCCATAAAACACGGTTTTCCATTAACTCTGAAACTTTTAGATTGATCCGGGAAAACCGTTAGTTCCAAACCAGGAGACCCAGTCGTGTGGAATGACAGCTCAATCGCTCGGATTGGTAGACCGGCAGGGGCCTAACCGTGAGTTACGGAGGGACTCAGGCTACCTCTGCAAGGATTACGTAACCCAATGGCTAAAAAAGGATGTGGTGTTTTAGCGCCATCAGTTTAAATTTATGAAATGCATTTCAAGTTTCTAATATTAATCCGTTAATCATAACTTTAACAAATATTAGAGAATTATTAGACCTTTATCATTGGTGTAAGTATAAGAATATTTTAATTTCCCCTCACATACCAAATATTAACGTTCGGTCAGTATCATCAGGTATTCGTAAGTAGTGTATGTAACCTTGCTCTCAGTGTAGGTCACAAGGCAATCAGACATTTCATAATACATTTAACTAAAAGTTTTGGGTTAAACTCACAAAAATCATCAAATTACGAAACATTACACTTTATTTGAACTAATTAAAAGCAAAACTTAAGAATTAAGAACTAACAAGAAAACTAGCAAGAACGAACAGGATGTCGCGGGTGTTGTATTTTATACGGTTCAGGTGTTTGAGAATTAACAATAAAAACATGTTATTAATCAGTATCAATTAATAGTTTCCTTAAAAACTGCTCATAACTTTCAAGAGGTTTCACAAACAAATTCCTAATATTCTCAATTTTCACGCACGTATCCTAACTAACATCGCTTATCTCAATTAAAGGCCCGTAATTAATGTACAAATATATGTACGTTGTCACCAATCTAGTAACAACGTTTTAACAAACTATTTAATTAAACAATATTTAATAACAAAACCAAACTTACTGATTAATTAGCGACGTTGTCATCGGAAGGCGCTCTTTCTGTGCTGTGAAGTGCTCTTGAGATACATTCGAGTAAATATTATAACTATCAGCCGAATCTCTCTTATATACTGGTATATCATGTTCAGTAACAAGCGTGAATTTGGAGGGTTTATCAGTCAAGTACTTGCAGGTCACACGGGTGAGCTGTTACGTATCTTCCATTTTTTTGACAATCGAATGATATCCAACCATATCTCAAGGTCGAGCGGATGATAAAGAGACTGCTTGTTCAGATTCCGAAATAGTTATTAGCCCATTTGGGGATCACCAAATACATAGTATGTACTACTGCAATACCTATAGAACAATTCAGCACTATGAAACGTATTTTAACGTAACACAAACGTTTAAGGATCTCCGAGCCCCTATATTCATCCATTCCAATAAACATCATACAATGGCAATTCTTAGACATCTCGCAATATTTTGATAGAATTTGTCACCAAGCATGAATATACAAAATTTAAATATGCGGCACCGATATTATAATAAGGAAATCATACAGAAATGTTAAGAAAACATAACATTCTCAGTAACAGTCAATAATCATCAATTAATCTAAAAAATAATTATTTTGACAGATTGTTTTGGTTTACCTCAGAAGCCCTCCTACCTCACGCTCATTTGAACATAAATGTAACAATTTTTCCAAAGTTGAATCACATACAAACAGCGCTTACGATACAGCAACTTACACATTCGGAACATTATTCACAGTAATAAAAAACAGACTTCAAATATACATAAATTTAATAGAAAGCTAGGCAGCAAAATCAAAAATAAAACCAACCCTAACAAAACTGCTGTTTAAACATTCACACTTGGACCATCACCTTTCCGCCATTGGCATTAAATATTGAATCTATAAACATGTAACATCGAATAAGCCAATAAAATACTTAGATCTAAACATCGAGATCAAACTAAACTGGAGACATTACATTGACAATAAAGGAATACAGGTTGTTACCACAATGCTTTCGCACTTTATTTAAATTTTACGCATAACCTCTAATAAACAGTTATAAGCTTTCCTGAACACAAATCCAGGCTAAGTTCGTGCGTTTTCAAGTACCGCGCACTCAAGATAGGTTTATTTTTCTCCAAAACACGCGAGCATAAGTGCAAAGGGAAAAAACGCGGCAAGTCATATTCTACATTTGACTTTGTTACTAATTCTGCTAATGACTATTTTGAAGCCTTATCACAGGCTAAAAACAAACTACTACGGTTACAACCAAAACACCCATAATACATCACAATATACATAACAATAGTTAGACCCTTCCTACTGAACGCATACGAATACCCAACAGGGCATATCCAGCCAAGACCAACCTTAAAAATATCCAACTTATTCAAAATAAATTCCTAAGGACAATTACGAATGAACCGTAGTTCATATCAAATAAAGAGCTTCATAAAGAAATTAATCTTTAACTCATAACACAGCACATCATATATCTATCTAAGAATTGTTTTCGTAGACTTACGCAAATTCCAAATGAAATCGGATTCAACGCAGTGAGAAACCAAATCCATAAAAATAAAAACTAAACAACCTTTCCACATATTCCTAAAGAAATTTCCCGAAATGGCCCTAGTTAGATGTGACCATTTGGTATTCTAAACAATATTTTTAATTGTGAGTTAAATTTTGGTTTATTTAATAAGTCAATAAATGTCTAAATCATTTAAATGGAAACTGAACTACTCGTCATCAAAAGGAAAACAAACAAATAAGAAAAGCAGTTGTGTGAGAACAGTGAGATGAAACTTATTCTAATATCTTGAGTCAGAGGAAGCCTACAGATATCTTCAGTTTGAAGAATGTGACTGTAATATTTTAAACAGTACAATGAAGAATAGAACAAAAGGGGGTTAGAGAAAAGTAAGGCGGCGGTCACAGCGGAGCCAAATTTTGGACGGTAGACTTCGGGCAGACACAACCTAAGGCATCAGGTATTCAATCAATTTTCGGACGCTGACGGAAGAGATAGTTCGGGTTCAACATCACCATTTCTGTCTACTATCGCGTGTTTCGAGACTCCGTCGCTTAGAAAAGAAACGGCTGACCATAATTGTCTCCATTGTGACAACCACCAAAGATTCGTTCTCCTACCACTGCCGTAGGGCAAAGAAGGGAATTACAAACAAGTGTTACAGAAGAGTAAGACTTATTCTCATACCTTCGTAGTATCGGTGAAGGAAATGCGCGAGGAGCGTTACAGAAGAGGAAAACTCATTATCCTACCTTCGCGGTATTTTATAGAAAATCAAGACTCGTTCTCGTGTCTAAGAGATGACGGTGAAGAAGGAAATTTTCAAATAGCTATTCACGAGAGTAATACTCGTTCTCGTACCTACGCAGTAGCGGAAAAGATAGGCGCTCACAAATAGTGTTTCAGAAAAGAACAATTTTTCTATCTTCGCAGTAGCTACGAAGGAGGAGTATTATAGAAAGGCATGTCGCATTCTCGTGCATTCGCGGTTGCGGTGAAAAACGGAATACGCAAAGACCAGTTCAGAAGAGTAAGACTTGTTCTCCTAACTTCGCGATAATGACGAAGGGAATTCGCAAAGAGCGTTCCAGAAGTTCAAAACTGTCTGTCCGTCCGTCTGTCCGTCTGTCTGTCCGTCTGTCTGTCCGTCTGTCTGTCCGTCTGTCTGTCCGTCTGTCCGTCTGTCTGTCCGTCTGTCTGTCCGTCTGTCTGTCCGTCTGTCTGTCCGTCTGTCTGTCCGTCTGTCTGTCCGTCTGTCTGTTGTCTGTCTGTCCGTCAAACTCATCTGTCCGTCTGTCCTGCTGTCTATAATCCGTCTGTCTGTCTGTCCATCTGCTCTGTCGCAAAAGTCTGTCTGTCCGTCTGTCTACTCCGTCCTGTCTGTCCGTCCCCTGTCTGTCCGTCTGTCTGTCCACCCCGTCTGTCTGTCCGTCTGTCTGTCCGTCTGTCTGTCCGTCTGTCAATCCTGCCGTCTGTCTGTCCGTCTGTCTGTGTCCGTCTGTCTGTCCAAGTCTGTGTCTGTCCGTCTATCTGTCCGTCTGTCTGTCCGTCTGTCTGTCCGTCTGTCTGTCCGTCTGTCTGTCCGTCTGTCTGTCCGTCTGTCTGTCCGTCTGTCTGTCTGTCCATTTGTCTGTCCGTCTGTCTGTCTGTCCGTTTGTCTCTTCGTCTGTCTGTCCGTTTGTCTGTCCGTCTGTCTGTCCGTTTGTCTATCCGTCTGTCTGTTCATCTGTCTGTCCATCTGTCTGTCCGTCTGTCTGTCCGTCTGTCTGTCCGTATGTCTGTCCATCTGTCTGTCCATCTGTCTGTCCGTCCGTCAGTCTGTCCGTCTGTCTGTCTGTCCGTCTGTCTGTCTGTCCGTCTGTCTGTCTGTCCGTCTGTCTGTCTGTCCGTCTGTCTGCCTGTCCGTCTGTCCGTCCGACTGTCTGTCCAACTCTGTCCGTCTGTCTGTTCGTCTTTCTGTCCGTCAGTCTATTTGTCTGCCTGTCCGTCTGTCTGTCCGTCTGTCTGTCTGTCCGTCCGTTTATGTCCATCTGTCTATCCGTCTGTCTGTCCGGTTGTCTGTCCGGCTGTCTGTCCGGCTGTCTGTCCGGCTGTCTGTCCGGCTGTCTGTCCGGCTGTCTGTCCGGCTATCTGTCCGGCTATATGTCCGGCTTTCTGTTCGATTGTCTGTCCGGCTGTCTGCCCGGGTGTCTGTTCGCCTGTCTGTCCGTCTGTCCGTCTGTCTGTCTGTCTGACTGTCCGTCGGTTTCTGTCCGTCTGTTTCTGTCCGTCTGTTTCTGTCCGTCTGTTTCTGTCCGTCTGTTTCTGTCCGTCTGTTTCTGTCCGTCTGTTTCTGTCCGTCTGTTTCTGTCCGTCTGTTTCTGTCCGTCTGTCTATCCGTCTGTTTATCCGTCTGTCTATCCGTCTGTCTATCCGTCTGTCTATCCGTCTGTCGATCCGTCTGTCCATCCGTCTGTCTGTTCGTCTGTCTATCCATCTGTCTGTCCGTCTGTTTGTCTGTCTGTCCGTCCGTTTCTGTCCGTCTGTCTATCCGTCTGTCTATCCGTCTGTCTGTCCGTCTGTCTGTTCGTCTGTCTGTCCATGTGTCTGTCCATCTGTCTGTCCGTCTGTCTCCCTGTCCGTCTGTCTGTCTGTCCGGCGGTCTGTCTGTCCGTCTGTCTATCTGTACGTCTGTCTGTCCTTGTGTCTGTATGTCTGTCTGTCTATCTCTCTGTCCGTCTGTCTGTCCGTCTGTCTGCCCTTCTGTCTGTCCGTCTGTCTGTGTCTCCGCCTGTCCGTCCGTCTGTGTACACTAGTAGAGTCTAAACCTTACATAGGGTTTATCAAAATTGACAGTCCTGCAGACGTTGCGGTAGCGGCGAGGAAGGGCATTCTCAGGAAGCAATTCAGAAAAATAAGACTAATTCTCGTAACTCGGTAGTAGCGGTTTAGAAGATAATTTGCAAGGAGCATGAGTCAAAAATAAGACAGTCTCCTACCTTCGCGGTAGCGACGAACACGGTACGGCTCTAACGATTAAGATGCCGTGTGATCGATCCTCGCTGGGTGGCAAAATAACTCGTTTCAAAATCGTCAATACCGTCAGTAAGTTTAGGAATATTGAAGGTTCCCCCAATTCAGTAATCATTGGATCTCCTCATCAAACATTGAGTGTGTCGTTTTTCATTGACACTGTTTTAGTTGTCCCTGAAACGTACACGATAAACAATATCACATTTGTATTGTTTTATGTAATTTCTATGTTGATAATGGTATATGGTGTATGCTAATTTGTAATTTATACACAATTCTTTACGAAATATTTTTCCTCGATCCTTATTATATGAAATATAGATAATCAATTATCGTGCCCCAGGTAATCTTCAACCTTAATGATCTTGGTACTTGACAATTCTATGTTCAAAATATAGTTTGTAAAAATTTAAAATGTTCCTGTTTTTGTGCAAAATATCCTATTACATATTGTTGATAAATGTTGAAGAAAAGTAATATTACTTGTGTGCGTTATATATGACAATTATATCATTTTTATTAGGAAGATAACTGAAAAAGGGCAATATCGTAAACAAAAACAAGACCTTTCGAGCCCGTAACTCTAAAATGGTTAAATTTATAACAAAATCTTATATGAACTTGTTTGTAGGAACTTTTGTCTACTTATCTACTTGTCGAACTACCTTCGATCGCCGTTTCTTTTACTTATTTTGACTGAGCTATGTTCTTAGACTTGTGTACAGCAGAGCGGAATATAGAGCTGTAGTAGTGTTGAACAATCATACTGCCTATGCACAACTACATCCAGCAATCTCGCTGAATAGACTGAAATCATGGAAACGATGTTGTTGACAGACTGATGGACGGAGATACGTTTTGCCATCAATCGATTTTTCGGTGTCAAAGATCCACAAAACATGGATTCTGCAAGACCCACAAAAGATTCTGGCTGCACCAGGTGTTAGAGGATTTTTTTTCTAGATTTAGCAATTGCATTTATCCACTATTTCTTTAGCTGGGTGTGTAATAAGAGATTTGATTGTATTTGTCACCCAACATTACATAACTTTCACTATACTGCGTAAGCGGTAGCGAGAAAGTAATAATTCTACTGTGTGCGCGCTGAAATTGAATGGCCAACTGTATTCCTACCAAAAACCACTGACTGCCTTCCCTCGCTGAAGTGTGAAGTCGCCACGCACTCGGCATCGCTGACAAATGAAGCTCTTGGAGCGCGATTGTGTCTGATGCAAAAAGGGGGCCAATTGCGTGGATTTAAATGACCGCTGTATAACCACAAACGTTCTTGTATCACTTCTTGTCTTTTAATCCTTTAAATTGAAAGTCCATAAATTAGTGATTCTAAAAGAACACGTAGTTTCTCACCCGATATTTTCACGCAAAATTAACCGAAAAACACTCAAATTTTCGAAAAGTTGTACATGGCATTATTTCCAAATCTATCTTTAAGAAACAGGTTTCATTAAGGATAAACATTTCTATCTTCATAATTGTAGTTGTGGAAAGACGCCGAAATAATTGGGAAATTTTACAATTTTCTAAAAATCAGTGTTTTTAAGGAAAGTGAGTCATGCATCATTCTCTTAAACGTACTTCACTATCCAACAACAAAATTTTATCAGAAAACGATAGAATTCCTTTTTTAAATTTTGGAAATGTCGCAGGTGCGTCATGTAAAGTACTCCCCCCCAAAAAAAACTTAAAATATTGGTTTCAAATTCAAGGGGTCGCTACATCCGCCATATCGATTGGGAATATTAATTTTGGAGAAGTTCGTCTGCACTGTTTAGCTACTAGCGTTGTTCACAGACGGACAGTCTGGACAGACCTTTTTCTGTCAATCGATTTTTCTCTATCAAAAAGAAACAAAACATGGATTCTCGCTACACCACGTGTTAGAGGATTTTTTTCCTAAATTTAGCTACTGAATTTATCCATGTGTTCGTTACCTCTACTCCGTAGCGAGAAAGTGGGCGGAGTTTGGACAGTCGCCTCCCGGCCGATCCACTCTGGTTCAATCGGGCCTAGAACCTGCAAAAAATGCAAGGTCACCCGCATAATTGCAAATGGCAGTGGATTTGCGTAAAAATTGGTATCAACTGGTTTTCGAGGTCGCTGTATTTGAATATCATAATGAATTTTTAAAATTCTAAATGGCAACTTCAAAATTTAGGATCTACTGAATGTCTAATCTCAAAACTTTAAAAACAAACAAAAATGAATAAAAATATACATATGAGATTATGGAGATCACTGATTTCGAGTATCATAATGAATTTCTTTTTAATTCAAAATGGCGGTTTGAAAAGGCTAACTGACTCGTAAAAATGAACCCGATGTGTGTAGAAATATGAATACAATGGTTCTCGTGGTCGCGGGTTAATATAGTTATCATTCCAAAAATTTATATCAGTAATTTTCTTATGAAAAGTAATTATCAGAAAGAGAAATCGAAAATATATACAGTGAAAATATTTTCTGTTTCATCGAAGACACTTCCGGGATATATAATGTTAAATCTTACTATGCCGCATTGCAGTAATGTGGCAATAACCCAAAAAAGTGCTGTTATGTGCAGCTAAATGTGTGTTATTTTGATTGAGGGCATTCTAGTTGATAAATAAAAAAAATGATTGAGGCCGGAATACGCAGGACAAAAAAAAAATCGACAATATACATGACTAACATTGTTATGTTCCATAGGGTAGAGTTCAGCCGTGTAATATATAAATCTATTAGACACTTTTTCTTTAGAATATATTTAATATATAGTCAAAAGAGTCTTCTGTTTGGCAATACGAAAATAATTCACAAAATAGTAATTTAAACACTTTTTTTAATTTAACAAAAGTAGTCGACAAGAAGCAATGAATTCGCGTGTTTCGCGCAACGGTAACTTTACGAGACCGTGATGACGACACAAATTATTGAAATAACGTTTAGAGCTGAAGTAGTGTGCTCCAATGTCTTCCGAACGAGATTTGCTAAGTCAGAATTCGGAACGCGCACTTTGAATGTTGCCATTTGTTTGCCAGTTGCATTTTGCCTCAGTTTCTTAGGTCGTTTTTCAACATCTAGATCATATAGCGACTACTTTCATTTATTAATCTGTAGGGGAAACTGTAGGGAGAACATGTATAGACAACACAAACACACTCAAACATCCATGCCCGAGGCGAGATTCCAAACTGCAATTCTCTGCTTTGAGACTGCTACTGCACTACTGCCTTAACGATCTCGGCCATCGGATCGGCGAATTTTGCCATTATGCCCGGATTTTTGACCCGATTGAACCAGTGTGCGATCGAGCAAATAACCGCTTCGCGGGGCTGCCCGGCGCGTTTCCCTGAGCTGCCGGAGCGGGCCGTCGCCATGGGGGAAAAGTCTCTCAATTGTTTTCTTAAACCGGGAGTGCTCGCAATAGATCTGTGAGATCCAAGCCACAGCAATTTTCCTGAATTAGTGCGATACATTCTTCTTCTGAAATTTTATGTGTTCCTTCATTGTACTTTTCTGAGATCACCTGGCCTTTTATTTTTATCCTTCCGCTGAATCATTTCCCGTGAGCATGTTGAAACGTAATCGCTGGGCTGCGCGATATCTGTCATATTCGTTGGGTGCAATGGCGCCAGTGCATTGTGAGCTTCTGGCCTGAACGGAACGTACCCTCTCTCAAGAAAAATGTCGTTCAAGATTCTATCAACCACACCGCTCCATTAAACTTGGACAGCCCTCGGCCTGGGGGAGGGCAGGGGGAGGGACGCGTTGACCAATCGCTAGCAGGTAGAACCACAGTTGTCTGTGATTGGTGCAACATCCCAAGGGGCAGAAAGAAAACTGTCTCAGGGGGAGGGGGGCTAGTTCGTTTACGTACGAGACGGAAATATCGTCATATTTCCCTGCCGAAGGAGATATTTTGCCTGCGCGTACGCCACGACGAAAAAAATATTTCTAAGCGGGGTTTTCCGTCCAGAATGATTGTCTATAGACCAGTAAATATTTATCATTTTAGCAACAATTATTCTAACTTTTAGTAATCGATTTGTAACTCCTGACAAAATGCTATTTTGAGATATTCATTTCAAGCACAATTTGCGGAGCCTTCCCGGCCGTTCTAACGCATATTTCGAATTTGTTTATAAAATTATAAATTGTTGCAAAATTGTTAATTAGCTGTTTTTGGTTCTGGGACATCGGGAGACTCTCCCCACTTTAGATTTGCAAAATTTGGAAATTGTTTATAAATTTGCAATTGTTGCAAATTTTTTATTGTCTAATCTGAATGGCGTATAAATGTGATGCAAAATTCCGGAATCCGTTCGGTGCTATTATATCTCGTTCTCGAGATATATGTAATTGTTTATAAGAAATTAACATCTTAGTAGACCCCATTTGTTTGCGCTTAATTCATTCGCGCTAGCAGAATACCGTGGGATGGGCCTACTGAAAAAACAGTTCTCCAATGCCGCGCTTTTGCGTGCCACATACGCTTAAAATGCACTTGCTTGTAAACAAATTCTGTGGCCAATTTAATTATGATAAATTCGTATTTTTACGGCGAGTATGAGCCTAAATTTTATTTGGTTTTATATTCTCTTTTAAGTCCTGCAATTTGCAAGTCGATATATTTATCAAATAGGAAAGAAATTGATTATAAAAAAATATTTTTCAAGGTGCATTACGCCCAAACAATTGTTTCTGTTTTTCTATCAAAGTGGTGTTGAGCAACCGAATAACTGTATTATTAATTTTTTTTAAGTCCCCTGTTAACACCGAAAGTCAGAAACTATTCGTTCCTCTTGTTTAACCATTACCATTAAAAAATAGGGAAACATAATGCTTAGCTGTTTGCTATAAACTGCACTGGATTGGATGAAGGTAGTGTTAAGGTTTTCAAATACAGAAATATTCAATTTTGTGTTTTGAAAGATCACATGAGTAGAATCACACATCACAATATTTACACAAGTATAGAAATTTCTAAATAAACATATATAAACTTTAAGTTAATACTTTCAATTCAATTTATCATTCCTTTCTAAAACTGTTAATTTGATGATTTCATTGTATAATATTCAAATCAGAACTTTATGTGCTAAATCTACGCATTGTTAATACATATTTTTAAACAACATTAATATATTTAATATACATTTAAAAGGTTTTTAGATTGGCGAACGTTTCAATGAAATTTCATGAATTCCTAAATGCTTGAAAATAAATACTTGTAAAATTAAATACTTGTAGAGTGTGAAAATATAACAAACTCACGTATTTGGTAAAACGAGTTGATGTTACTAAAAGAAAGCAAAACAGATGTTATAACAATTCAAAGAGATTTAGCGTTTGTTTACAGTTTAGTAAATATCAATGCACTAGCATTTCCCAGTGAAAATACATAGAACGAACTTGATGGTCAAGTGATATGACCTTCCCAACACAGACTACATTTCAGTATCGTCAGAGTTCGAAGGTGGTTTATTGGCCGCCATTCTACGAATCTATCAAAACCTTGAATTTTGCACGACCATCTGTACAGCGAGAACGTAGCGGTTTATTAAACGGAAACGGGCCATTCGAGGTATCTAATGTGCACTCTTTGAAAACGTTTAACCATTATAAACTATCCCTAAGAAAAATATCAAATAAACAATGTTAAAGATCACCAGCTTAACATTGCCTTTACTATTTGAATGTTTTCAACGTCCCCAACACCAACAGAAAACCCATCTTTTTACAGGTTATTATAAAACCAATTCAATAAATATAAGCATTTATTCACGTTATTATTTTTAAAACACTCAAATATCTACGATGTTATTTGATTCATGTCTTCATCGAAGATCTGAGATTAAAAAACTGATAAGCAGAGAAAATTAAAGTAATTTTGAGTGATTGATAAAGTTGAATGATCAAACGAAAAACAATGTTTCTTGCTTCATATAATGCTATCGTGTTTAACAGACATGTAATTACATATGATACCTATATTTAAACATCCAAACTAATGAAAATTTTCAAAATTAAAATCATCAATAAAACGTTGATTCATCAGCAAGGATTATATTATTAAATACTTTTTTGAGATTCATGTGCTCCTGTGTGAATAACGTGGTAAACGTGATTCGTATGATCCAGTTTCTCAGAATAATACAAAACCTGCTAGACACATACACTAAACATAATAGTTGTCAAATAGTTATTTACGACATGAGTATCATAAGATATCTTATTACAATACGAAATTGGAGAATTATCAAACAAGACCCTTTAGCCGCAATTGTTAACCAATTGAATATTGTAATATAATGTTACCATTTGAATATCATAGAAAGTTAGACGCAATTTGTCAAAATTCATGTGAACTATAATTTTTTTTTAATTTTTGTTCCTTATCCTGCGAAAGATGTGTGTCAGTACTTATGTTAACAGTTCTACTGCCATGGGTTTAATTAATTAGTTTGCAGTACGCAAATTATTGTTTTTGGTTTTAAAGAAGCATGGATATACAGAGTATCGGGGAAGGAAACGTCGAAAGTTTGAAAAAAGCTGTTTAAACAATTTTAATCATACTTTGTCTAATAAACTACATAGATATTTTGAATGGCTGAGCTGCAATAAACACGCAAATTTTTGTTTGAAAATATGATTTCTACGCAAAACTTTGCATTCTAGAATCATGTAAACAGACCAGAAACATGTAACATGTTTATTATTAACAACATAAACTAATATATTAGTTCAGAAAAAAATTAACTGAGAAATAAAAAAGCAGTCGAACTGTGAAAATTGGGTGCTTTTTTATTTCTAGGTTAATTTTTCTTTCTGATCAAATGTATTCATTTATTTTGTTAATCATAAACAATTTATATATTAATGAAGTGTTTATATGCTTCTACAACGCAAATAGTTGCCTAGAAAACATATATCAAACCAGCACTGAATGTTTATTGCGAAGAGCTTTGCCGTTTTGGATATCAGTGTGGGTGATAGACAAACAAAAATTGTCTTAACGCTATTTTGAGAGATTCTGACCTTTTCTTCCCCGAATATCCATAGCACTATAAAGGCTTGATTTCTATTGGTACGCGACGGAACGGCGTTCCGGTTCTTTGGAAATAATTATGAAATTATATTATATATAAAGAGCTATTGCTATTATATTAATAATTAATTTGAGGCGCGTTTCGGGGCCTAAGAATTTAAAAATAAAGGATATATGTATCATAATAACTCTTATGACGACACTGTTCTCAGTTACGTCAATTTTTAATTTAGAGAATCA